>KV419418.1:0-279557 GCA_001630475.1 Sistotremastrum niveocremeum HHB9708
CTAACCGCTAACCTAACCGCTAACCTAACCTAACCGCTAACCTAACCGCTAACCTAACCTAACCGCTAACCGCTAACCTAACCGCTAACCTAACCTAACCTAAACCTAACCTGCTACACCCATATTACAAGTTGGAATATATCAAGGACAAATGGGGTGGACCTCAAGAGCAGCGTGAGGAAATAGCGAATGGTAATCTCGATGCGAAGGACTGGCAAGCGGAAGCACGTCGAGTGGTCGAAGAAGCGGTGAGTCATGTCGACATCAGTATCTACGTATGTGAGATTGACGCCGTTTCGCAGCTTGAGACCTACTGGGAGCAAGCCGAAGCTGAAGCCGAAGAATCCCAGAACTCCGGCGACGCTGTCAGTGCCACTACCGGCCCTCGCGAAGCATCCTCATCAACTGCCGCTGCCGCCGCCATGCTCGTGGACGACGACGAAGATGACGACTTTGATCGTCGTCGCCGGATGCAGCTTGTGAAGAAGACTCCCGCGCACGAAGACTGGCGCACGGAACTTGAGAGGTACCTCTCAGACACGCCGGAAGGGGTCGACAGGAACACAGATCTCGTCGATTGGTGGTCCGTAAGTGTCTCTTCCCAAATACGACTCGAATTCGTGCTGACACTATGTTACAGAAAAATTGCAAGAAATACCCGACTTTCGGTGCTATCGCCCTCGACGTCCTTCCAGTCCAGGCGTCTTCCGTTCCATGCGAACGCCTTTTCTCAAGTGGTAAGCTCACGGCGAACGTCCTCCGGTCTCGGCTCGATCCCAAGCGCTTCGAGCAATTGCAGCTGCTGAAGTTCGCTTGGAAGGCCAATTTAATAGACCACGCGGCGATGAACGAGATGGCGGTGGAGGAGGTACAAGTCATGATGTCTTCCTTCGTTGAGCTCGTTGAGCACGACGAAGAGGACCTGGAGTGGGACAGTCCTGAGGATGCTATAGTTAGGTAGTCCATAGTGTTGTTCCACTTCAATTCAAATGTCCTCAAAATGAGGCTTCTTCTGCTTCGTATCGTACATTTCAATCTACCGAATGGAATGCAACCGGTCTTTCGACTTCGTCCTCGACCGATCGCCCCGCCTGAACCGACTAACCTGAGCACGTTTGGGCGCTTCATGCCCTAGCTCCTCATCGAATACTCTAATCTACCATGCATCAACCGCTCTGGCGGCCACCTCATCTGCCTCCTTTTACAGTGCCATACTCTGCTGAATGTAGGGTAAGCGACTGTTGGCATACTGTCCCCTCGGGGCTGACCTTATCTACAGACAGGCCCATCTGCCCCTTACGCTGTCCCAGTCTCACCAACGTCAGCGGATCAAATCAGATACCCCACCGTTCATCCCCAACAATCTCAGACGTCCATCACTAACACAAGATGATACCGTATCACACTATACGTGTTGCGCGCAATGATCCTCTGCGGCAGTGTCATGAGGGATAGGAGGCATTCGGCGATTATGGTTCAGGCGGCGAGAGCGACAGATAGATGCTTAGACGGTGCGTCTGCTATTATCATCCATCTCGCTGGTTGAAGACCTGATGCATCCACATCCCTCACCGTACCCATTCGCTCGCGCACGGACAAGCACCGATCATCCTTTTCATGCTCTGTTCATATCCAACCCCCAACCGTCGCAGCTCTACACCACATGAACCCCCACCTTCATCATGAATACTAACTCTGGCATCGTTGTGCCTACGCTACCTATCCATCACCACCGTCATCATTCCCCGGTCAACTTCTCCAAATGTCCGAGCCGTCACTTCATCGGGTCATACCCAGAAACAGCCGACGACGTACCATGGGCGTGGTGGTGAGACGAGACGATGAGAGGCGGCTCAAGTTTAGCGGGTGGTTTCAGAGTCATCATCAGCAGGTGCGGAACATACGTCGAACCCGGATGTGCGATCGTACTGATATTCGAATAGTATTCTCATGTTGCAATGCTCTCGTGTTAGCTCGACGTCACGCTGGAGAGGCTGGGGTATCCTAAGGTTGGATTACATAGGCAGAACAGTACTTAGATGTGTGCCAAATCATTCGAAACAGTCCATTTCGTAAGGTAGTGTGCATACTCGACCGGTCGAGTCGGCCTGACTGACAGCAGCAACCGGCTCGGCGACTCTTGGTTGCCTGACCGCAGTCGCGGTTGAGCCGGTTCAGTCTGCTACAAGGGTTGCAACCGGTTATCGGCCGAACCGGCTGGGAAACCGGCAACCGGAGGGACCGTAACCGGTTGTCCCTAAGGACCGGTTGAGGTTCCGGTTGGGCTATTTTTGACCGACCGCAACCGAAAAAAAGCTCCGGTCGGCGCCTGCGGCGCGCTGAAACCGCAACCCAACCGGACTTTTAAACCCTACGTACACCTTGCGATCCAACCACAGCTTTGCGAGCTCCAAATATGTCTTCAGTGAGAGTGAGAGTCGCTATAGGATCGTAATGATGAGTCGATGAGAAGATGGGAACAATCAGCAGACCTCGGAATGGGACTCACATCGTTCTTAGCTTCCTCCCGTGCCGATCTCATGACCTCCCTAGAACTCATGCAACACGGTAACGCCCACAGATGCACTAGAGGCCCTTTTCTTGCCCTTCACGCGCGTGTTCCCTGCTCCGCCAACGTACTCCAATATCCCATGATAGATAGTCTTATCCGAGAAAATTCTGGTCACCGTCGATTTTTGATTTCGTGCATGGTGATGACTGTGTATACGTGTGAAGAGCTTCTTGCGGACGGTTCGGTCTGAGAAAGAGGGGATTGGTCGATTGCTTGAGGGCTTTTTGAGTCCCCTGAAAGGAGGGACGCTTTGATTTAGAGCGCCACAAGGGAGCGATGAAAACAATAGAACATACCAGTCTCTTTTCTCTTCTTCTGCGATCGCGATAGCTTAAAGATCGGAGAGCACCTTCATGGTCGTCCTCGTTGTTTGATTTGGCATTATAGTATTGATTCTCTACATCCGCGCTGGCGGCGTCATCCCCCATCACCGTCATCTCTGAGTAGCGATTGTTGATTAGCACAGGCAGCCTCTCAAGCAGCCTCTCAAGATCTGTAGGATTACATCCCTCGTCTGCACCACCGTCCATATAATCGGCATCATTGTCATCCATCTTTACCGCACATGGTGAGACGGTGTACCTCGGGACTTCAGAAAAAATTAGACCTACTAATTGTACTTTTGAGCGCTCAGGAGTACTAAAAAGTACTCAAAAGTACAATTAGTAGGTCTAATTTTTTCTGAAGGAAAGCGCCGGAAGACTCTGACGCGCCGTCACTCACTCGAAGATGTAAAAGTCTGCTCTAATATTTCCAATCAGATACAGCATCCTCTTCTCATGCAACAGGCTGCTCTCCTTACCCAATGAACCGTTGGTTTGGATTGCCTGTTCGGAGTAACTGGGGGTCATATGACGCACTGGGATCCAGCTCTGGTGGGAAGTTGGCAAGGCATGAATTTGGTATAAGAGCCGAGGTGAGATTTGGGATTGCGCCGTAGAAGAACTTGATGTTTTTGGACTATGGACCATCTCTCTTGCAGAAAGTCCATGGCTAGGCCGTGCCATCTCATTTTCAAACTCCGCCGTGCCCTACGCCAGCATGAACATGGGTTCGATCGTTGAGAGACGGCAGAAACTAGGTAGAAATCGTGCGTCGAGAGTACATTGAGGCTAGCACACTATAATAGAATGGTATTATGCCAAATACAATCCTCCTCTCAATCAAAAACCCTGTGTGAACGGCCCATCTTGTGTCCGAATTCCGCGGCGGCACCCTCCAAACAAGATCGAATTACTGAGAGGCGGGAACTCCACCGATCGGCGTGAAACTTGGTACAAAGTTTCTTGCACATATATACTTTGTATCTACGACGTTTGAGCCCGCAAAAGTCAGCATAGCATGTAGGAGCTTGCTGGAGAAACTTTTTGAGCCCCCTCGCGCGCAAGCCTACGACGAACGAGGATCGCGTCGATGTACGCTCGGTGGTACATCCGACGATACCCAAGAGTCAGAGGGTTGATATGAGAGCGGCCGCGAGGCGATCGGAAGCGATTTGAGGGAGTTTAACTGTTATTGTAGGGCGGGCCGATTGGGGGGCTGGGAAAAAAGGTGTGTTTTATAGGGTTGATATGAGAGCGGCCGCGAGGCGATCGGAAGCAATTTGAGGGAGATATGAGGGGAACAAAGGGCGGGCCGATTGGAGGGCTGGGAAAAAAGGTGTGTTTTATAGCTCAGAGAATCATGAGACTTCAATCAAGTGAAATGAAGCATGAGTATGGGAACAGTGATATTGATGATGGTATACAGATGAAGGTTAATTTAGAATGGGAAAGTTGTTGCAAGGTTGGGACCAAACAATGAATTGTTGAGATGATGCCAGAGATTGTGTTCAGCAATGAAGAGAAGTAGAGATTGGAATAGTTGAGCGTCGGAGATGCAGGACGGTTTTCCAGATTAAGACAGTCACGGCGGAATGAGAAGTGATCAAGTAGTGTCGTAGGGGAACCTATAGTACATTTTTGTTAGCAATCAATCAAAGATTAACAGAGTTGACCACGCACCTCTACACGCTCGATGCCATCATCTCCCTTCCGCATTCTCTCATCTCGAGTCTTCGCTGATCCGTCAAGTCATGATGGAATGAAACAATCTGTGAAAGAGAACAGCTCGGTGAGTGAATATCGGAAGAAAACGGATAATAAGGGACCTCTTACTTTGCAGATCGATGACAATAGCAATGTCGTCGAAGGAAGAGGCTTTGACGATGGAGCCATTAACGGAAAAAATGTTGGCAATGGGAGAGGAGAACGGAGGGGGGGATGGGTCGTCAATTCGCGAGTCCGTGACGAGGGGAATAGCACTGGCGGGAACGCGATGACTCGCGGGTGTCGATCAGGTAGGAGGAAGTCGAATGATGGATAGAATGTGGCTGCAAGGGCGAAAGAAATGCCTTGAAGGATTGAGGGAGTCGAGGAAGTGGGTGACGGTGTAGACAACTGAAGATGTCATCAGATATGTTGCCCCCATGAGCCTGACCTCGACGAATCCATCCGCTCCTTGCCTCAATTCACCGCTATCCCAACACATCCGCTTCTCAAATTCTTGTCCGCCCAATCTAAAGCGAGCGATGACCATGAGCTAATGAACAGAAGTAAGACCCGGAGTTTGAGGAGGTGATTGACAGAGAAACGCACTTAGAATGAGGTCTGCGAGTCCATGAAAACCTTAACTTGTCCATACACTGACGTCCCGAGTAGCAGAACTCCATTGTCAGTCGACAGAGTTCCTGACGAGCTGTGGTCCAACGTCAACCGCCGTGCCCTGAATAATGGGCTTGTGGATGGTCGAGTCTGCCAGATATCAGATTGGAAGCCAGACGTCGACGAAAACGAGCACGTACCGTAGCCAATAGCTATACATCATCTGGAATCTTTGAGACCGTTGCGTTCGACAGTGAAGCGTGATTGGCGGCGAGATGCTGGCACGTAAGCAAATCGACTGCAGTGCTGCAAGTCGAAGCGTCTTCCGATTCACGACATAGGAGAAAGCCAATGGCGAGAGCCGTTCGGAGTTACCCAGGTAACGCGCTAACTCGAGCTCAAGGGTACGACGACGGGATCAATTCATTATCAATTATTCTTCATAAATCAAAATATATTCATCTTAATTCTAATCTTACGAGGAGACCCTCTTCGTCGTAGATCAGATATTCAAGTATCTGTTCGTCGTACCCAGAAGTGCTTGCCACGATCACCGAATACGGAGCGGTTCAACTAAGCTTCCTTACGATTTGAGGACTTTTTTGGCGAACAATTTGACAGCATTTCGTTATTCGTACGAGACTCAATGAGAATAGAAGACGGTGTCCGTGAGAGTGATGAAGGAGGAAGTGCCGAAAAATGGAGGGACAGCAGGCCTCCCTGTAACACGGTGTGTCTGCACAGTGATCAAATAGACATCCCTCAACAGATGAAACTCGTGAACGTACGGAGAGCAATATGCAATTCTCCCCACTATCGTCGTCGTCCGAATACCGGCCATCACAATCTTCCTCCTCCTCCAGTCACCGTCCTCCTCCATCGTCTCATGATCCAGATACTGACTCTTTTGAAGAGGGAAAGTTGCCTTCTATCGTCATAAGAATGCAAATGGGACCACGAGAATAATCGTACGCACCGTCGAAGGAAGTGATTCCGTGACGCATAAGACTACGGTATGCTTCGTTGACTATGGATGGGCGGAGCGACATCGTTGAGTACATGATGTAGCAGCAGGATCCATACAACGTCTTCCCATCGACAGTGTAGGTCCGAGGGCACGAATTTGAATCAGTGATATGGGAGGTGAAGCCGGAAATCAGGAAAGCTGCTTTGATCAACGGTACGACGGCGGGCTCAAATCTGGGCGGAAGATTCATTGAAAAGGGCGGGATATTCAATTGTATTCGTAGCATCAGAAAGTTACTCCGTCGTCGTAGATTAGAAAGCGATGTACGCGTTCGTCGTAGGCAGAGATGTCCGAGAGCAGGAAAAAGCAGGGCGCTACTAGTAAATTCGGAAGCCCGACCGAGTTCTTTCAATCGGATTCCGGAGCTTTCCAATGACCCCGAGAGGACAATCGCTCACTTTCCGCGCCTTGACCATCACTTTCCTTTACTTTCGGGCTATCGCCGTATATGATAGACCTCCATACACCGTCCAGATTTTTGTTTCGAATTTAAGGGCTCTTTGTCAAGGCGAGGTTATTATTTTAAGTTTTTATCCTGTATTCATAATTCTCAAACTCAGTTGCGATCAAGCAAAGCTGTCTACGGATAATGCGTGATTATAGTGAGAGGATTGAAATCGATTTACAGATACAGAGACAGATAGCTCAATCGATGGACAGGGTATCGGTGAATAACCGACTGTATACATTTCGATGTGACAGGAAAACAAAGATCAAATTAAGTATGCACCGATGTTGTTCGTAACGGACCTCGCATCAATCGATACACGGCTAGCCAATTCTTCTCCACCCTTCATCCCCTCCAACCGGCATCTTGAGAGTATCCCGCTCCTTATTCCCAACTCCGTGCCTCAAACCCTCAACGTCCTCCAGTCCATCATCCGACGAACTATCATCCGGCAATCCTTCATATCCCTCCGACCGATCAAACAATCTCTCATCCGCACCATCCCTACTCGTCCTTGTCTGCGGCAATAACGAATCGCGTGCGTGTTCCGCTCTGCTTTGAATACGAGTGAGAGTCTTCTGTATATTCGACTTGTTGAGAGGATTCGGAGGATGTCGGGCATGTGCAGCGGAAAGAGAGAGATGTCGAGATAGCGCTGCGACGTTCCCGCTTTGATTGGATCCAATTGACGAGGAATACGGCGGTGGGTCAGTTGATGCGGCGAACCCTGACGGGAATATTTGGGCGCTTTCTGGTCGTTTACGGCGAGGAGGCGGCGGGAGAGGAGTAACATCCTCGGTATGTTCGGCTGAAGGGGGAGGAGTTGATGGTTGCTCCAAAGATTTGGATCGACTTGGACGTGGTCCTGTCGGGAGAGGAGGGAGAGGAGGGGAGTCAAATGGAGACACTAGAGGAAGATGGGGAAGTTTAGGCGGGGAACTCGGAGGATGAGTTGTTGTTCTGAACGGTGATGGAGTTTGGAAATAAGCCCCTGATTGCGATAGAGATCGACTGGAGTTACTGGATGAACTTATCGACGAAGGTGGAGGAGGACGTGAATATGACGGATGCGAAGGAGGTTTGGGAGGGCTGGTCTCGCGTCGTTCTCCCGTTCGAGAAATAACTTCTAACTGCCGCTCACGCTGCATGCTTTTGTCGGCTTCTAGTTGAAGCTTGGCAGTACGCGCAGCGGTGAGCGACTGTTGCATCAATGGACTGGGGACATGCCGAGGGTGCTTCGGCGGTTTACTTGGCGGAGATGTTAAGACATTCGGTGAAGCGATGGATGAGGATGACCCCGTCAATATGGACGAATGTCGGGGAGGAGGGAGAAGAGGTTTGCTTTCCTTTCGAGGGGGTAGGGGAGGTGTCGCAGCCGGTGACGAGATAGTTGTCCGAGCTTTCGAATGGAAAGGGTTCAATGATGGCGAGGTAATAGCGCTCGCAGGAGGTGGAGGGTGAGGCGGTGTTGCGAACGTCGACCGAGTGATATGCGCAGGGGCGCTTTGATTGCCGAGACTGGCTTCATCATCAAGGGGTCTGCGATCGACGGACTGCTGGGATGGGCTTCGGGTGAATGGGTTTGAGCCTGAAGCTCGACGGGTCAGACTGATGGAATTTTTGGGGGAGTGAAATGGTCGGGCTTGGGGTGACGGGGATCGTCGGTCAAGGATTTGGAAGGGTTCCGCTGCTCTCTCACTTAGCTCAATGGCAGAATGAATGAATATATTCACTCACATTGAATAAAGACTAATTCTGGGTCAACGTCCTTCGATGCTTGAGCGTGACTGACTAGTCTCAACGCGGCGAAGAATTGACCTGAACTCAAGACGTCCGAGGGTGCAAGTTCAGGGCTGAAGAAGCGCAGTATCTGGATTGAGATCATCAGTTTAATACAGAGAACGAGAACAAGAACCGTACTTGATCGATTACACCAAAATCCAATGAAGCCTCGAGACGACCCATCAACCAGCCCCGCAGCTCCCTGACGCCGACGACCGCTTTGCCCAAGAGTTCTTCATTCAACTCCTCCTCTGCGTTCACATTAGCCCCCGCTGACTCGAAACCGGCGATCTTGTATAATTCCGGGACGAAAGTCTTGAATTCGGAAGGGGAGAGTGCGGATGGGTGAAGGGACAGTGCACGAGGCATTTGACTTAGTTAATTGAGAGTGAGCGATCTAATGCGCTCCGGTCCAAATGCGCTGAGAATGTGGACTGCGATGAGATACAGGCTGAGCGATTTTACGCTAGCACATAGAATAAGGATGTCGGTGATTGCTTCCTCGAGACGTTGCTCAACACGAGCGACGATGGTTTTCAAACTCCGAGCACGGCCACAATGCCGACTGCCATGACGCGCCAACTCTGGATACGGATTTCTTTGAGTCACTGACGATCTACGAATGAAGACGTGTCTGTGGTGGAAATCTGAATCGAATAGATTTTTGATTTCTCTCTTGAGTAAAATCGAGACGAAACCCATAGGGCAAGCATGAAAACTGTCCATCTGAAGCCGCAGTAGCGGTCAGTTAGACAGATATGTCATGGATGAGAGAATCGTGCAACTGTCGATCATGCTTCAGTGTCTTGATGTAAGCATCCACTTACCGCATGATTGTTTTCTGGTCTGTTGATGGCAGTTTGGCAACTGATCCAATTCGGCTCCAATGTAGATCATGAATCGACGATAATAACCCCTACCGACAACTCTTGGAAATCGAAAAGATGAAAACCTCGTAGTTCCTCTGCCGAGTGAATCCAAGTTATGTGCAAGTTTCCTTCCTAGTCGACTCTCAAATTTAGCCCCTTCAACTGCGTAGGACCCGTACACTGAACAGAGAATTCGTCATCAATCTTCCGAGCTGACAGACGACATTTCATCGCAGAGCTTTGCTTGTATCTTTCGGTGGCTGCCTCGTGTTCTTTCTGAATGCTCTTTTGCCCGTTTCCATCATCTGTCATACTCTCAGAACTGGTCAGATCTTCAGGCACCCTCGCAGGGACAAACTTGGTACGACTACGGCGGAAGCGTTCTTTCCATTCACAAGACTATACTGTAAAAGGCACAGTTGTGAATATCAATAACTGACCTGTCACCCTCGACGTCATTGAGATCTTTCATGGCGTGAAAGCTCAAGTTCAGGACACGAACACGGACTTGATATCTAGACGCCGATCTGCTTTAGTGCCTGACATACATGCCGTCACCCTTCACGTCGACCTATGTTCATTCAAGGTTGCCCCTCTACGATCATTACATTTCCGTAAATGTCTCCAGCCTAACACGGCTTCAGAATTCCCATGACGTAATATACTCAGACTTCCGCTGCTATGCTTCACCACGGCTAACAGTTTATGACCTCCTTCTATTGCGCCGGACTATTTGGAATCAAGGATAACAAAAATCTGCAGGGCTGATGCTACTCCGTCGATGACCAGGTCTCTTTAACCGGAAGACCGAAGCGAGCCATAACCGAACTCCATTTAGCCCGGCTTCGTCAACAGTCTATCCGTCGTCCAATAACTGAGCTTTCGAAATGCGCCCCGCCTAAAAACCGAAAGCTTCTTCATAGCCGGTTGAAGTACCGATGTGCTAACTTCCCGTACATCCCTTTGGTCTTTCACCTCTCCGTTCCCCGACTAAGAATTATATACGCAGCGCAGAAGCGTGATTCATTCATAAGAAAACTTGGCTGAGCGCTACGATGTACTGACTACACTTCAACCACGGGCTCTACTGACCGATTCTCTCCGCCGTTTTGCACCTCCGGATGGTCTTTACACATTGAGGGCGGGCCAGGAACGACCTCACGAAGATCGTCACATGACGCAGAGATGGTGTGAGACCGTTTGCTATCAGCGGAACCGCAGCTACGGATCACTAAATGGGATGTGCCTCTTTCGAAGTCTGTAGCTCGCGTGAATTAACATCCACAGTTCTCGTTGGAAATCTCATGAATCGTCGTCTTCATAGAAGTCTCTCGTTTGATATAGCGACGGAGTCAAAGGAATGCGATCTCACCCAACGGATGAAAGCCTCGTGCCGTTCTGCACATCTTGCCGACCCTGGTTAGAAGACTACTCGTATTGTCGATCATCGGCGGCTAATCAGTAGTCCTTTAATCTTCACAGGACTCGGTGCTTCTCCTCTACGGCCATCCCATGACACGGCCTGAGGTACGCACGTTATCAACACTCGCGGACTCTACTGTTCGGTCCGATTAGTAGGACGATTTTTCTCGTGCCTCGATCATACTTGACGGGGTTAAAGTGATAAGCGCTTTCCAACCTTTCATCGGCGATGACTCTCAGATAAGATCAGTAGAGTCAGTCGGAAACAGAGACTTGCGCTGAGTGTTTGGTGTGAAGCCTTGATTGAAAATGAAGATTGAAATGATTTCCGACAAACAAGGCGTGAAATGAAATTAAATCCCAGTCAGACGACTGTTGCATACACATTGCGTCACTACTGATCCGTTTATTCCCTTGGCCATGTTCGAACGACCAAACTCCGAGCTCCGGCGTTAAAAGAAGCCTCATTTACCTCGAGGATCTAGAACTGGCTATTTGGGCTCAATACTTCGATTTTTGTTGTCGGTTTTATCCCGCTATTGTTGCTGCTGTCAGCTTCTCCAATTTCATCATCGTCATCCCGTTCTCCGTCTGCATCCACCTCATCGTCTTCATCAACATCCATCCTGTTGGAAATTCCGGGAGATCGCCCCAAGCGAGTTTGTGAGGGATTATGATGAGCGGCGGATTGACTGTCGTCAGCGGAAAGAGATGAGTGCCTGAGAGATGCATGCGGCGGAGACAATCGATGCTGATTTTTGTGCGTCGAACGGGAATGGATGTTGGATGAATGTTGATTGTCACGATCAACTGGATGTTCGTCTCGTTGAGCGTGTTCTGGTCGACTATGTCGATCCAGACTCGAATCGAAGCCTTTTGAAGGATGAGACACCCGTGAATAGTCTGATCTTGAATGATTGCGCTGTATGTCAATCTCGGCCATCCCAGTCGATCGCTCGCCGGGATGATGTTGGAAGGACTGTGAAGTCGCCGAACGATACTTGGAAAATGAAGACGACGCAGGGGGGAGGGGTGCAGCCGATATGGCCTCTCCCACGACTCGATTTTCGAGCTTCTCTTGTCGTTTCGTTTTCTTCCGGCATCTGCGCGTTACGGGTTCAATATAACGAGCGCTTTATCAAACATGGTGAACTTACCGATCGCACACTGTTCCAGGTCCCGAAGGACCAGGACCCCATTTTTCGACGCACTTCCCATCTTTGTATCGTCCAATTGATCCACACTGCCTACATGTCCTCTGTCCTTCCGCATTCATACTGGGGTAGATAATGCTTTTCGCATGCGAAGGAATAGGATCTTTACTAGCCGACTTCGATTTCTTCTGGATAGGGCTCTCAGTTATCGGAGTAGCCAATATCATCGTCGAGGCCGAAGTGAGCGATGTAGCGGTAGATGGAGTAAGATCGGAACTGGTGGTGGTGTTGGTCGTTGATGACTCAACTGTCGGTCGTCTAGCGCCAACAACACCTCCGGAGTCCGGTCTTGGTGTACTAGACGAAGAAGCTTCGAGGATCATATCGTCGATGGAATGATCGGACTCTCGGCCCTCGTCGAAGGACCTGCCCCATTGATGTCGACGCCGTGAGGGGAATGAATCCGGTAACGGATCCGAAAGCGACATTTTGCGCAATGGCTGGGTGGAGACGGTGCTATCAGCCTCGATGTGCAGTTCTTTGCGTGCCGTAGACGAAGAGTTATTGTTTAGATGAGTGGTGTGCGGCAGAGATGAATGGGTCGAAGGCTGTGGACCTATAGCGAATTGACGCTGTTCAAAAATGTAAATAAAACATTTTATTTATTCTCAAAATAAACCGAACATCACTTCGTGAATCCACGCGCTGTCGCTTAGCATGTCGTTCTACTTCTTCTTGAGAAGATCGCGGTCTATGGTGACGATGAGATTCACTTGTAGATCCTACATTCGCTGATGGACGAGTTGAAAGAGTTGGAACAGGTGGGAGAGATGGGAATGTCGACGGACCACGAATAGCCGATGAAGTACCGCAAGTTGAGCGAATGGTCGAGCCCAGTGCGATACGACCCTCGTGACCTTTCATGGACCAATCGAGAAACCATTTCTCAAATGATTCCCAGACCTCGAGAACATGTCTGCAGCGAGTTTCGGAATCAGCGAGGGTTGTATTAGCGACTTCTAATTGTTTCTGAGCGTGCAGAAACATGTCAACGGCAGCAGCGCCGTTGATCGGGCGTTGGGAGTGCCCAGACAATTGAGTTGGTAATGCAGACGATGAGAGCGATTGTGAATCGGGTGAGGATGGTCGTGTTAGCATTGCTAATGAATTTTCGATGCTGATAAGTTTAGAATGTAAGGCCGACGCCTGTCGTCTAGCATCGTCTCGCTCGAGAGTAGTCTGATGAAGCAGCATCGCTAAGGTCGCTTGACTTTGACCTGCCCCAGTAGGAAGAGGCTGAGGCGGTGACAGGCCAGCAGTGTTGACATGAGTGGTAGGTCGAGGCATGCGGGGTGACAACAGGAAGAAGCATGGCGGGTGTCGGTGTATATAACAGACGAGATGCGCCTCGTGTCAACCTGGAGGTGCGCGCTCGTTGTCCGCTTTCGATGCAGAACTCTAGAAGACTTCGGAGCCCGCCGATCGCTCCGATGAGACCCAAATACGGTATCTCCGGCAGTATGCCGAAGTTGCCGAAAGACGTAATCAAGGCACAACTCGTCCCGAAGCCCGCCGTTTCCGCCCATTTCCTGAGCGCTCTCGGGATCCCGCCCCGTAGTGGGAAATTCTAGGCCAGCAAGACGTATCACCTGGTCATGGCGCGAATTATCTTCCATTGGAACGCGGCAGATCATGGGAACAAGCTCTCCGCACTCAAATAACAGAAGTGCGATAACGATCATCGTAACCGAAGGCGGGCCCCAAGCTAGCAGTTCCGAGGTGGGAAGACCGGACTCCAATCCGGGGATTTGGAGGTCATTGCTCAGCCGTTTATCAATGCAGGTCGATGATAAGCATACGTATACCTCTTTGGCAGCCAGGATAGCCGATAGACGTTCGTCACAGTACAACCAAGAGCGTTCGTTGAATGATCAACGACGAACCTGAATGTTTCGACTAGATTGTGAATTCGAGCCAATTCTTTACCCACAGGATGAAGAAACCCACAGACGCTTACGGCGTTCGTGAAAGACCATTGAATGTGGAAGATTGGGAATCAGCAATTGTCGAGTTAAAGTTGAGAATTGCAGATTTGATGTTACTTCAGGTTCTGCCAACAAGTCGGAACACATCCAGGCAGGAGTTATACATTATCGCCTGATTCGGCACCCTTGTTGACGAAGCTAAGGGTCGCAGAATCTGCACGTCCAGGCGCTCCGCCTCTCGAGTTCTTTATAAGGTTTGAGCGCTTCGGTCCCTGCATTGTGTCGGGCAGTAAATCGATATAGAGCAGTGCAATGAACTAGCTTAGTCGCCATTCGGTAGGGTGAAGCCAATTGTTCAGAAAGGTACAGTCGGGTCCTTGATCACGGCGATGGCGTGCCCCTGGGCATAGCGAAGCGAACGATCCCGTAGACTGTAACTGATTGATTGATTCGAGATAGTCTTTCCCCAAGGAATACTTTCTTGAACCACCGGCACAGATATTAAACACGTTTTCACCCGCAGATGTTCCAGCGAAAATCAGACGTCGATTTCGGGCAAAGCATTAGAAGCAGTCCTTGCAAGTTATTGAGCGTCGAATCAAGCACGAGACGAGAAAATAAAGACAGTCCAGAATGCCACGCCCTTCCGGAGAGCCTAGCGCATGGTCCTACGCGTATACGGCACGAAAGCAAGCTCAGGAGTTATCGGGAATGAGGTGGTAGCAGGAAAAGGCACCGGAATCGGCAACCGGATGTCACTGATTGTCGCACCTGGCGGCGAGACGACATCCGCAACCGTTGCCCGACAAGTTGTACTCGTCTACCGCTTGCATTTGCTTGATCTCGGTCTCCCCGTGTCATTCTCAGATACGCTGATGTCTTGGCAAACCGGATTTACTCTCTTCCAGAGAAAGTTAACTTCGAGATTCAAGGCGTCTGCTCATTCTTCGGCGAACTCGTTCAAAATGCATGTTTTCATTGCGACATTCTCTTCATTCTCTTGCAACGTGGATTAATATTCCCTGATATTTTGAACATCCAATCCATGAGCGAACGCCTGCGATATCAATCATCTGCTGTTCGTACCTCGTTCCCCCGGTTCCTTCAACACGTTGCTCGTCATCAGAACCTCATGATAACTCGCCTTGGCCATGTGGATCAGATGAAAAAGATGCAATGATCTCTCAGTGCATTCTTCATTCCGAGCTATAAAATCCCCTCATTTCGATTGCAAGACACTTCGTCTGGCACCCACAACTCATTTCCAACTCATCTACATTCATTCGAAGCTCACACCATGTTCTATTCATTTGCTGCTCTCTCTTTCGCGTCTCTGGTAGCTGCAAACACCTACTCTCTAGAGAGTAACATTGTCGGACAACAATTTTTGTCATCTTTTTCATTCAATACCTTCGCTGATCCGACCCATGGTCGAGTGTAGGTTGAACACCGCACATTCTCGACAAATGCACTGATGTTTCTTTATAACAGTAACTATGTCGATCAACCAACGGCTCAAGCCCAGAACCTTACATTTGCCTCCGGAAACACGTTCATCATGCGTGCCGATTTCACTTCCACGTTAAACCCCTCCGGGCCCGGACGAAACTCTGTTCGTATCCAATCCAACGCTCAGGTTGAAAACGGTGTTATCGCGTATGTCTCTCCATCTACCAATTTTCTTGGATCTGATTTTGCCCCGCAGATGGGACATTCGGCATATGCCGGAAGGATGCGGGTCCGTCATGATTGTCGATCACACCTTGAATCAATCGCTGATCTACGACTCACAGAACGTGGCCTTCGGCTTGGACAGTAGCCCAAGTGTGGCCGGGAGAGGTAGACTCCAATTCGATACGATTCCTCCACACGTTTACTTAACAGAATTACATAGGGAGAAATCGACGTTATTGAGGGAGCCAATAATGTCGGACCTAATCAGTCAACTCTTCACACGGCGCCAGGTCAGTTGTCAATTTGAAATCGCTCATAACCGACCTGAACTCAATTCCGTGATTCCTGCTAGGTTGCACGATGCCATCCGGCCTTGCGATGTCCGGGTTCGTCCTTTGATACAAGAGATCTAGCGATGTTCGCTAATGGTCTGATCAATCACATTCAGGCACCCGCTTGGAACGAACTGCGATGCTGTAGCTACTGGAAACGTCGGCTGCGGTGTCCAAACTGACGCCCCGAATTAATTCGGGCCTTGTGAGTGTCTATTTCTTTTCGTAGGGACTTCACTGACACCGACTTCAACAGCATTCAACGCAAATGGTGGCGGAGTGTACGTGCTTTACACCTACCCTTCAACAAGTCTTTAAATTTGAAATAGATATGCTATGGAACGTACTCCGGATTTCATCAAGATGTGGTTTTGGGCGCGCAACGATCCCTCCATCCCATCCGACCTCGCTTCCGGAGCGAATGCAGTCAACACCGCAGCTTGGCCCGCTCCTTATGCTCTCTTTCCGAGTACGAACTGCAACATCAATCAATTCTTCGGGCCTCATAACATCATCTTCGATTTAACTTTGTGTACGTAGCATCCATCGATCAAGCTTTTCATGCGTACGCTAAACTTCGGTGATATATATAACAGGCGGTGATTGGGCCGGAAGTACTTATCCTTCTTCTGGGTGTCCCGGTACATGTGTCGGTGAGCTATCCTCGCTTCACTCTCTACTATCTCGTTGGAGTTAACGGTTCATAGACTTCGTTAATAATAACCCCGCTGGATTCGTCAATGCTTTCTGGGATATTGCCTCTCTGAGAATTTTCCAATAGACATACTTATCATTACTTTACACCTTTTCTAACCTTGACTTCTCATATTGCTATCGTGTCTATTTGTCCTAGTATAATAGAAGTGTGATAGAACTCCAAGGAAGGAAACTCCGGATATAACGGCGATATTCAATCCCATCGGTGACGTGATTGGCGTGACGTTCCCGCGCCCTGTTGTGCACCGCCTAGTGCCCTCCCACTCACTCACCAACGACCATGTCTTCAAGAGAGCCTATGTGGTATTGTCACCAAGTGAGTCTCTCGTCATTGATGCATCCGACCTGAAGATCTAATTTCGATCAGTGTGTGAGTCATGAAAACGTAGTCGACGAGCTGATTAATCCATTCTTGGTAGCGAGCAGAGATGCGCCCCCTCATGGTGAGCTGAGGCTTGAGGATATTCTACGATTAGTTATTGAGAGTCTGAGGAGGTTCCCGATCCACATTGTGCTTCCTGTAACTCGACATGTACGTCTTATGCTTCGTTCTACACTCTCGCCAACGCTAAGCGCTATCACAAGTCGTAGAGCAGGTAGACACGTTGCACGAACCGTCTATGTTCATTCCCTAATCATGATTTTAGATCGAAACGCTAGATGATCCCCGAGAACAAGCTTTACCAAACTTTCCAACCCGACCATCTCGAGGACGAAATCACAGCTTCTCAGGCTCGCCCTTCGGTGGCGGTGGTTCGGAGAATAATCCACTTCTTGATATAATCAGTCTTCTGGCTGGACCCGGAGCCTTCCCTCCTCCTCCTCCGCGGTCCGGAACATCTCCAAGTAATCGACCGTCAGGTGTCAGGATAGAACTATCTTCGAGCAATAATGGGAGACCTCGAAGAGTTGTATTCGGTGGGCCACCCAGCATGGGCTTTCCTATGCCACCGAACGGAGGAGATGATCACCCCACTATGGACCAGTGAGTCAAACACCATCGATCGAAGCATTCCAACGTATACAGTCACAGATATTTCGGCTCACAAACACGTCGGGCCCCACCCCCTGGCGATGTACCCGGTCTCCAAAACGCGCTACTTCATGAATATCTTCTCGCGATGCTGGGAAGTCGTATGGCACCAGGTGGTGCCCCAGGACGAATGGGTGATTATGTGTTCAGTCAAGAAGGTATATCACGTGACTCGTTTAATTGTTCGTTTCTCAATGAATCCCTTTGCATGGCAGGGCTCGAACAGATAATGAATCAATTGATGGAGAACGGAAGTAAACCTGTACCTCTGGCCGAAACTGAGATCGACAGGCTTCCGCGCGATAAATTACGCGCGAGTCGTATGTCTTCAATCCTTGTCTTTGAAATTCGTCAATTGATCTTGTCCATCACAACAAGATCCTTTACTTGGAAAAGATTGTCAAATCTGTCAAGACACGTTTGCTGATCCCAAGGCGGCGCCTCCGGAGGACGGCCAACCAGCGCCTCCCGGAATGCTGCGGACGGTCGAATTACCATGTCACCATGGTACGATCTGACTTCATACCTGTAAACTATGTTCAAACTGAACATTACGGCAGCCTTCCATGAAGATTGCATCGTTCCATGGCTTAAACAAAGCGGGACATGTCCCGTCTGCAGGTACGTTTTCTTCGTCTCATTTCCCTCGCAGAATTGTGACAACGATGGTAGATTCGCGCTGACGCCTCAACCTACTCCGCATGGACCTCCCGGGTCGGGATCAGGATCAGGAGCAACACCCCAACCTCCTTTGCCTTCATCTTCGTCAAACCCTAGAGGAGAATCTGGATCTGGATCGAGCGGATGGTCGAATTTCCTGTCATTCAGCAATCCGTTCAGTTCGAGTTCAAGCCATGGTACATCCTCCGGAACAGGTCGTAATGCGGCTAGCTCTCACGGACACCGGACCCGCAGGTCGAGCAACGGAAATCGTCAACAAAATGCCAGTCATTTCCCGGGAGGATGGGACGCAGTCGATTGATCCCATAGCCTCGTCTGCATCTCTTTCTTGTAATAGGTAATCCCGTCTCTGTGTACATCTTAGTCTATCCACGTGCGCCATAGACTCTTCTGTTCGATTTGTAATGTCCAATCTGTGTAATACAATATATATCTTTTCTGTATTACGCTTTACAAGTAAACGTTTCACTTATCCGGCGCTTTATCTCGGTCCTTTGATTAGATTAAAACTCCGCGCACCTCGTGAGATCATCCGTTCCTGCTCACTGGCAGATGCATCGAACATTGCGTTCGCCAGAGACCCCATCCAGGTCTTTATCACCCACCCCGGATAGTCCAGGGACCTCAATTCCTTTCCTCGACATCCACAACGCGGCACGGAAAGGGAATCTTGGACTGGTCTCTTATGCCCTCGCAAATGGCATACCGCCCAACGCTGTCCTCGAAGGAGTTCAGCCTTTGCATTGCGCATGTGTAGGAGGTTGGGAGAGTGTGGTACGGATTCTGATAGAGAGGGGAGCCGATGTGAACGCTCAGAAAGCCAGTCGTGGGAGAAGAGGTAGTGGTCAGCCTGAACGTCGAAGGAGTATCATCAAAGGATCGCATGGTAAGATATCTTATATTAAATCCTTACTTGATGTTGACCGTATCTGCGTAGGATATACACCACTTCACTATGCTGCTTCGTCTGGCAATATGAGCGTGGCATCGCTTTTGTTGGAGGCCGGGGCGGACCCATCTATCCCAGACAAGCATGGCGTCCTACCACACAGTATTGCAGCGCAACTTGGCCACACCGATTTAGAACACCTTCTACAGTCTAGATTACCCCCCAAATCCCAATCTAGCAACTCCATCCACGCAACACCCATCCATCTCCACTCCAGTCACCGAAAGGTATCTGTCAAACGCAGTTTTGATAATATCTTTCATCGCCGACACGGCTCTTCATCAGCATCAGGCACCTCATATCCTACTCCTCCGCCCTTTTTCTCCACGGATCTCACTGAAACGCCCTCTTCGATTTCCCCTGAATTCGAAATTCCCACGGGGCGACGCCCCTCACTACCTCTCAACGATGCATCAGCATTTCACGCAGAAGCTGGACATAGAGGGGGAACATTACCTGTTTCTGCGCCGAACTCGCCGTCCAGAGTGAAACGTCCACGGAGCGCTGGGACTGGAGCCGATCCGACTCCTTCATCGTCTCAGGGCAGAAAACTGGGCAGCAAGTATTCGCTGCTTCACATGTTCAAGAGAGGAGAGGAAGCAGCGTCTCAAACTGCTCCTCCTACTCAATCCTCTTTCACGATCCCTCCTCCCGAAGAAGGAAGAGTACGACCTCGGATGGGATCGACGACGAATCCTGTAGTTCCTTCGCCTCTAGCTCAAACACATTCACATTCCCAAACACCGGAACCCGATACTGGAGGTTCAAGCACCCCCGCTTCCCCTCCACTCACTCCGTTATCGATGACCGCTACCGAAGTCGATTCTCCACCTCCTACGTCACCACAGATGAACGCAAGTTCTAGCCTTCCTTCAATCTCTCCTCAATCCCCTGTCAGACCAGGGATACTACGCAGCTCACATGCGCGAACTTCTAGTCACAATTCATCGCGTGCCGACTCGACAGAGGGAGCTACGTTAACGGAACGGGGGAGCGCCCGAGCACTTCGCTTTGAGGATCATGGAGTTCATCCTCGAGAACTAGAGGATTTGAATGACACAGTTCCATCTCCTATCTCAGCGGACGTCTTCGATAAAGAAGTTCCTGAATATTCGAGCGAATATTCCGACGACGAAGATGAGGACGGAGAACTGACCGGGTCTCCTACTCAAGAAATATCCATCTCTTATCCCGTATTCCAAACATCTCCCTCCAGCGCTTCCCGTGCCAGCATTCTCGATGCACCCGGAAGCCCACCGTTCCAAATTCGCACTCATGCTGAAGCCAAAGACGAGCTCGAACGCGCTCAGCGTCAGATTCTCGAATTAGATCCAGATAAGATTGGTGATCCGAATAGCGAAGTCGCCGATCTCGGCGATGTCTTAGCTGCGTACGGCGAAAGGTTGGCGATCGAGAGACGTTTCGCTCGTGGAGAGAAGCAAAGATGGAAACGCATGAGTGCCGGTGCAGATTCTCATGAAGGAGATCGTGAACGGCTATCCGATCCCAATGCCGAAATCCTAGCCGAAGTCGATGAAAGCGGAGAGAGCATGGATCGTCGGGTACCCAACCTATTGAGCTTATCCGACCGCGGTGCACCGAGTCCGAGACGTATTCATGAGTCCGCACAGTTCGGCGAAGCTACGAGCCATACCGTCGAGCACCCGCTAGACATCGAACACGAAGATATTGGGCAAACTATGAGCAACTATCAAGCGAATCGGAAACCTAGACTTCAGCGTACGAACGGACTACTAGCCAGTAGTTGGGAAGATGTCCCGCGTAAGTTTCCTCCGTCATTTCATTGCGACTCTGCCTCATGATCGATACAGTACCCGATTCAGGATATTCGTTTCCGCCATCAGTTGGCATTCCTCGTGACGATCACGAAAGTCTCGTGCATGTTCCTGACTCTCGAACTCCTCTCCACGTCCAGATCAAGAATCCCGCGGTTCAGATCACGAAGACTCTGCCAACGCCCACTGATAATACACCGCCGATCGATGCGCTCTCGGACGAAGTGTCTCCTCTCTCCGAAGAAGCTATTACACCCGCATCCGGCGGACCTGGTTCGATGTCCACCACGTCCTCTCTCGCTGCAGCTTCGCCTCCTATTTCGCATCATCAACCCTCCCAGCCCATTTTATCTCCGGCATCCTCGTCTCTATCGACTTCATCTCAGGCTACATCCTCTTATCCTTCAAATGACACCTCATCGTCTCCTTCGCGACCCAGGAATGTTTCCGATCCCGTCCAAAGCTCGTCTACCTCCACCTTCGACAGCCCCGTAGCTCCTCTTCCCTTGACTCCTTCCTATACGTTCCACACATCCTCACCAGATCCATCTTTCGCGCGTTTGCGGAATATTTCCTCGACTCCGAAGTTAGCTCGCATGGGCTTTGCCGGAGACGGAATGGATATTACTCCATCACCGGATAAGAAGAAAGGCATCCGAAGTCTGATGAAGAGTATCAAAGGACGTTCGTAGACGAGCCGTATTTATCCCGGCATTTCCATCCATGTTGTACTTCTATCCTGTGCCATCTCCATTCCTCTACCGCCATCATCATCTTGTACATCGCTTTCGCATTCCCTGTTTTCCCTGTCACCGTACAGTATCTGTGTCATCGTCCGAACATTGGGTCGTTGGGGCTTTACGTGTAACGATACTGTATGACTTCGTATAGTATACGTTTGTGTTCCCAGCAGTACCAGAGCAAATCCTCTGAATGACAGAGTGTGGAGAAGTCGGATTGACGATGGAACAGGATCCGGAGATGGAAAAGCAAGGAAAAAAAATTGCAAAAAGGGCCTGGCCGGGAATTGAACCCGGGACCTCCTCGATATTGGCTGAGCCCTAACAAGGAATCATACTACTAGACCACCAGGCCGTATTGCATTGGCGCCATTTGTATCATGATAATCAGTTCTAAGACACAGCGCTAGCACGCGTGATCGGTTTCCAGTCGGCATGCCCTCGGTCCTTCCTTCAATCGATGAGACATGAACCTAACATCAAAGTTTGCGCGGATCGTCCATGAATGATGATGCAAATGCGGTTGATCACTGTTATCTAGAGGACTGGGAGAGTCGAGGGCAATATTTGCAATATTTCCGCAGCTAAACTTTTTGTTGCTTACGTAACGCTCGCCCTTGTCTTTCTCCATCTCAATCTTTTATCAGCAGTCGCCATTACGATAGCAGGTAAAAGCCCATCGAAACGTATCTCGATGGAGACATTTGCTCTTGTCTCTCGGCACAATCCTGTTGTTCTTCTGTTCCGGAGCCTCACGACAGGCGTCAACCATGCCACTCATGCCACCCGTTTCATTGTCGTCGTGTGAGTATAAATAACATTGTTTCGGGGCGTCTTATCGTGTCCTCTCCTTTGCCACCAACTATACCTTCCCGAATCGCGATCGCTCTCTCTCTCTCTCTCAGTCATGCTTACCTCGCAACCTGAACTCAATATTTCACAGCTCGAGAAGCCACCCGCACCCCCCCTCGGATTCCTGCACTGTGGCATCTGCATGGATATTATCCCTTGCGAAGAGATCAGAGCACACCGAGCTAGCTGTTCAAAGAGCACCGGGTAAGTTCACTTCCATCCTTCAACTCTCTTCCAGTTTCAATCCATTTACATTCATCGATCACACAGACGGACGAATATGTGCGGTTACGATCTTTGTCGTAAGCTCACAGGTCCGGTCTTCTACGAAGATGTCCACGTCCACTGGACCATTCAGTACGTCAGTCCTCTCAACTCTTCTCTTGACGTTCTGAGCTCCTTGCAGTGTGCACCCGAAGCTTCTCGAGTATTATTCTGCAAGCCTCGCACCTCCACCACCTCCTTCTGTCCTAACTCCGAGACTCGACCCTACTGAGATCGCCCATGGAAAATCATCTCGTACGATTGACCATAATCATGCTCGTTCCGAGATGAAAGCCGAGGAAGCCAAAGCCAAAGCTTCTACAGATGCCGAAGTCGACGGTCTAACGACTTGCATGACTTCGCTAAACGTCAAAAGCTCAGCAACCCCTCTATCCCCCATAGACGTCAACACACTCAAGCGCGCGATTCCAAAGTGCATCAGTGTTCTCTACGAGAATCCAAAAGAGAACTCGAGTGAGAGGCCAGAGACCACCCCTCTAAAGGCTTACAGAAGCTATCGACAAAAATCGCAGACGGTATTGAGGCATGGCCAAGAACCACCCAAGCAGGGTTCGCTATCGAGTTCGACAGGTTTGAGACGCTCGGCGAAGTTCAGGTCTCAGAGGCTCTCGCAATGCGGAGAGGAGAAAGTGGTTTATAGTAGGAGGAGAGTTGTTTTCGAAGCTCAAGTTAGTCCCGCGATCCCAGAGAACTCAGCGTAGATTTTTGCAGACGTTTTTTTTCTCTTTGTCGGCGACGAACAATGTATTAGCTAGTATACCATACCGGATATTTATGATAGCCAAACTCGATCTCATGTCCTACTTCTCTGCGGTAAGTCGTAAACGATAAATTCTTGATTACTCTCATCGTTGAGGACCTCGGACTAGATAGTTTGATAACATTTGCATGGCTTCAGACTCGGATCGATAGAAGGGAGGCGAGGGGAGGCGATAGTCATACAACCCATTGCAAAAATTCCCTTAACATTGACAACCTTTTCTGTGGATAATACTATTCGGCAACCCGGTTTTCGGGGTTGCTCGATTTTTTCTTACAAATCATGATCGCGGGATAGTGGTACCTAACTCCGAAGCCAGGCGCGAGCCATATTCACTCTAAGAAACGCAGCAGGAATGCGGTACTAGGCGTAAGGACTTGTCAATACTATAACATGATAGGGAAAGTGGGTCTGCAAAGGATCATGGAACGGGAAGTCGGCACGAAGGCTTCGAGGCGGATGAAGCTACCGGCCTGGGAATCGTGGAGTGAAGCCAGGAGGAAATGGAACGAGACAATGCACGGCAATGGAGACGTCACGGGGTAGGGACGTAGAGGCGGGACCGGAGAAGTCGAACGTCGAGGCGACGAGAGAGATGTCGTCAACACTCTTCGTTGTGAGAGATCAAAAGAAGCGCACCTGATGGGCTTCTAGACGTGTGAATGTGTTCCAAGCACCTTCATGCTTCAATCAATCTGCGAGGACACCAGAAATTGTCGCGTTTGCGGAGAGGAGCGTTGTGGTGGTCTTCTCCATTCATTGTTGGACTCCTGGAGCCGTGACAACGATGCCATCGGGCTATCTGGGGCTTGGAAGTGTACGCGTAGATGAACGGGCGAGGAGCCTGGGTCGACGAGAGTTGAAAATCTCAGAGGAGTGGAGGTCAGGTCCTATCGAAATCTTCAGATCTTCGGACAGCGTTGGCGAGGAGCAGGTTTTCGGCGTTTGCCGTACTCAAGGATCACGATCCTGCTTACTTCAGAAATCATATCTTAATCATAGCAACCCCGGAAACCGGGTTGCCAAATAGTATTATCCCTTTTCTGTTACATGATATCTTCGTTCGTGTATGTTTCGGAGCATGGTCTTCCTGCGGAACCATCATCTCCAATACGGAGGACAAGAAGGCTTAACAAGCGACCACGCATCATCAAGAGCAACAAGAATCTCTTCAGGCAACGGCCCCTTCTCACTAAAACCAACGAAAAATAAGTTCAATACCACACAATCCCCAAAATTTCGCAAAACTCGCCTATCCTCGCAATTCTGCTCCAACTGCCCAACCGACGAAGCTCCCAAAATGACTCCATCCTCAGGGTTGAGCAAACTATGATGCTGACACCACCTCAACGCAATCTCCGTCAATCTCAGTCCATGTTTCTCCTACAACAAACTCCCTTTAGCACCTCGTGAATTGTGGGGGAGGAGAGGAAGATACGTACAGCAACACCTTTCAAGGACTCAAGAGCCGTGAAATAATCGTTCCTTAGATAGCGCGCACGATACATCTTACCCATGTTCGAAGATGGATCGAAGCGGCCTCCAGATGGTGCTTGTTCTTCGACCGAGGACACCTTACCGGCGAAAAACCCGCCTCTAGACGACCGTCAGTATCTTGACGAGGAAAATTGATGAGATACGGACGCGAGTGGATTGTAAATGACGAGTCGAAGGCCGAATTTACGAAGAGCAGGGATAAGCTCTCTATCTCATGTGTCACTATTCGCCTCCCACATGCAACGAAAGTGCGTACTTCTCAAGATCTCGAGTGATCGCGTTATACATACTGCCATGACTGGATCAGCACTTGAGAAACCAACGAAGAAAGCCATGGCGCACGCTTGATAAATCTTCGGCTGAACATATCCCTTCGCTTTACATATCCCAACAACCTCTGCAACCTCCCAAGCCGCAAAATTACTCAATCCAAATATCTGACTTCAAATCTCACAATCAGCCTTCCTGACGCAACCCCGACGAAAAGAAAACATACAATTTCCCCTCTTTATAGAGTTTATCAATCTCTTCGAGCGTATCTTCGAACGGAACACTTCGATCAGGTGCATGGAGGTACAAAACTCGGACTTTAGACGTTTGAAGCGTTTTCAAAGACATTTCGAATGTAGCACGAATTGCAGCCGGCGAATGATCTCCAGGTTTGACGGGGTATACCCTACCAGTCCACTTTATCAGCCTTATAAATAATGATGGTAGACGTGATCAAGTGACCCACTTCGTATCAACAGTCGCGCCTTTCAGATCCAACCTCGCAAGGTACTAAACACAAGTCAAACCCCCATCAACACCCCTCCCCAAAAGCAAGGTGCCAGTACTCACATCTTCCGTAGTTCCTTCAGCGTATACTCGCGCCGTATCAAGCTCCTTCCCTCCATGCTTGAAAAAAACATCCAGAATCTCTTGTGCTCCTTCCAGCGTAGACGTTCGAACACCATTCTTCCCAGGTGCACCAATCGTCATCGTTCCCTATAACCCCACGAATCAATATCATCCATATCCGCTTGTTTCACCCAGAGGGAGGACAAACAAATATCAAAGGAACTCGAGGAGTCATTATCGAATACGATCGCAGTAGAATCGGATGTATTGAGCTATAATTTACTGCCCGAGATGAGCAATTCGCAAGTGATACGAGAATCGATGCCACGATGCGTGGAATACGCGAATGTCTGTTGCTGATATAGCTGAAGAATGGATGACGTGATAGTCAGATGTGGATAGCGGAGAGCCGAGCTCCTTGATCGCATCACCGAAAGGCCGAACATAGGCGCTTAGCGTCATATTTTCGGCCGAAGTGATCAGACTCGTCCTGCAGCCATCACAAAAGATTGGATTATAGTGTATGACCGGCAAAATGAACGCGTTTTGGGGAAAATGATATTTCTCTGCGCACACTCATCAGATAGCCTCTAGATCTTCACTGTCGTATATATAGTTAGCTCTACTATGATATTGCCACGCACGAAGAGTAGTAGCCATCCCCATAATATTCTATGAGCTGAACAGTGCGGACCCTGATGAAGCGCCCGTATCATCAAAATGAACACTCGCGCTATGACTGACCCTTTCCGCTACTCCCTCACACATGAAAAATATGAAAAGTTGTATTTCTGCTCGAATGGCCATCCGGACCATACTCCGAAAGTTATCTATGCGCCATGTCACCAAATGTCTGACTGGGAGGACAAACGAACGGCCGAATGGAGACCGTGAGACTTTTTCGTTTCGCGGATTCGTTTTTTGCCTCAAATCCGCAAGCTACCTGCGGTCCACTGCCTCCGCATCTTGTTAGAAAATTACGAAACTGAGTAAATTGGCTATCAACATAATCCTTAACATAATCCGACAGTAATCAGAGAAATCCCGGCCGAGGATCAATAGGGGTCGCCATAGCGTTCAGTTTGGTGGTCGCGTTCATTTTGCTGGTCATACACTGTACTGCAGATAACATCGTTCAGAACACAGAATAATCCGATTAAGAAGAGTCCAGGTTAATCATTACAACAAACTGAGTGAATAATCGAGATAGATCGAAAATTTCCTAGGATAATGTGGTACCAAAGAAGTGACGGTCCAGACGAAAAGAATCTCGCATCTCTATGACGCTTTTTGCTGCTCGGCAAGCCACCACTAGACAGATTCCCTATCAGACCCGACAGACAAGGAAAGAAGAAACAATACATACCTCAGCAGTCTTCCTAATCCCTTCATCCATTCCGACAATAGGCGCATAGCCAAGCACCCTCCGCGCCTTCTCGATATTGTACCATCTCGTCGCACACAGATATCCAACCCTCTCCATCGTCAGCACAGGCTCCTTCCTCAGCACCCAATATACCCATTCCGTAATCCACGCAATGCAGATCGCGACCCAATAATTCAACACCACTGTCTTCTTATATCCAGGCGAAGACGGCGAAGGGAACGACGAAGGGGAGATAAGGAACCAAAGAGTCCTGATGAAGTCCCAACAATATGTCGGTTCACCGTTTGTGATGAAGAATGCCTGACCGGCAACTTGGAGCGGGTGTGTATGTTCGGGTGCAGAATCGATAGCGAGCTGGAGTCCTGTAGGGGAGTATTGGTCCCATTTTGAATGAACGACGAAGGTCGGATCGATGGGGTTGAACGACGAATGGAAGGCGGATGAGATTTCCTTCGCATTCGCTGGTGGATCGACAGCGGGTCCGAGAGGGCGGGCTTCGGAGGTGGGGATTCTGTATGTGCCCGTGGTGTTGTTGATAGGTTCAAGCACGGTCTTGGCGATGGTGGTGGGAAGGGGTGCAGATTGGGTGATGAGACCTTGAGCAGCGAGGATGTGTGCGTGGGCGACGTTTTCGACGTAGGTCCAGTCGAAGAGGTTGGTATTAGGGCCGATTTGGAAGTGCGTTTTCTTCTCAGCGATAGGCTTCACCATATGCTGGATCGCTTGGCGCTCGCCAGGGCTGAAGCACTAGTCAGGCGAATATCAAAGGATGAGATAGTAATACGTACCCAAAGATGCCGGCAGGTCTCAAAGCACAAGTTTTCAGACCACTCTTTCCATTGGCTTGAAGAACAAGTGTCTCCGCTTGCGCCTTGGTATCGTTATAGATATCGTACGGTTTTGCGGGGTAGGGAAGTCGTTCGTCCACATCAATGAGGTCGCCACCGTCAAAGACAACACCGGCAGAGGAAGTATACACGAGGTACTTCAATGAAGTAGCGATGCAAGCGTCAATGACGGCTTGTGTTCCATGGACGTTGACTTTGGTGTAGATATCTGGGTTCGGGAGGCCGTGGATAGGAGAGACGGTGTGAAAGACGACAGTCGCTCCGCTCTACAATAAGTTCAAGGAAGGTATGACGCAAGAAATGGTCGGGATTGACCTTTTGGATAGCGTTTTCAATCGACGCCTTGTCGACAATATCTCCAGGGAAAAATGGTACGTTCTCAATCGTAAATCTCTGAACGAGATCAAAAATCGCCACCGCTTCTCCTTTCTTCAACAACATCTCCACAAGGTGCTTTCCGAGGAAACCCGAGCCTCCAATGACGAGATACACCTGTTTTGTCGACATGGTCGTCGTCGAGGAAGGTATAGAGTACGCTGGGCGCTCGACAGCAAAGCAGAAAGCGGAGTGTCGGACTTCGAACTTCCGCCTTCTCGTTTCATGGCTGCCAATCTCAAACGCGTCGACGCGAATGTAGTCGAGACTGAAAGGCCAAATAAGAGGGCAAGGTTGAGCTTGGATCCAGAAGATAAACCAAGCACTTCTGCGACCGTGAACGATGCCATGAACGACGATGCCGATGAAGATGAGGAGTCATCAGACGTGAAGGCTGACCCTCTGCGCCCATCCGACTTGTACCTCGATACAGTGAGTCTAAACTCTCGCAGTGAGTGCGTGACGGGCCATCTAACCTTACTGAAACAGATCAATCGTACTGCGCTCGATTTTGACTTTGAGAAGCTCTGCAGCGTTAGTTTGTCGAATATCAACGTCTATGGCTGTCTGGTCTGTGGCAAATATTTCCAAGGCCGTGGCAAATCCTCTTACGCCTACGCACATTCCATACATGAAGACCATCACGTTTTCATCCAGTTGGAAACTAAACAGGTCCGATCAATCCTCCGCAATCACACATCTACTGACTTGGTTTACGTGATAAAATAGGTCTATGTTCTCCCAGACGGATATCCCGTTTCGGATCCATCTCTCGAAGACATAGCATTCGTCCTAGGACCTTCCTTCACCTCCGACGCCATCAAAAGCCTCGATACCACCCTCAAACCCTCCTTCGACCTTCAAAACAAGGAATATATCCCCGGATACATAGGTCTCAACAATATCAAACGACACGACCATCTCAACGTCATCATCCACGCACTCCTCCACGTCCCTCCCCTCCGCGACTTCCTCCTCACGAAAGAATTCAATTCTCGAAGTAAAGATACCGAACTCGTTCGACGATTCGTGGGATTGGCGAAGAAAGTCTGGAACCCAAGATTATTCAAAGCACAAGTCTCTCCGCATGAGTTTCTTCAAGAAGTGGGTCGTGCGAGCGGAGGACGGTTCAGTCTAGAGAAACAAGGCGACCCCGCCGAATTCCTAGGATGGCTACTGAATAAACTCCACGTCGATCTCGGCGGGTCGAAGAAGCGCAACTCCAGTTCGTCCTTCTCTCACATTCTCCGCACGTTATCCAACTCATCGACTAATCACCCGATCAGGTATAATCTACTCAATCTTCCAAGGCGAACTCCGCCTCGAAACCCAACAAGTCCTCGTCAGAGGGGACAAATCCGAAAACGCCAAACCCCAATTCGAAATGGATCGCGACATCAAAACCACCGTATCTCCTTTCCTCTTCCTCGCCGTAGATCTCCCTCCGCCACCCCTATTCCAAGACGTCATCGAAAAGAACATCATCCCTCAAGTATCAATCTATACCGTAATGGCGAAATTCGACGGGAAGACGACGCAAGAGATGCTCGGACAAATCAAGAGATACAAATGTCAACGCTTACCGCGATATATCGTCTTGCATTTTAAAAGATTTATGAAGAATAATTTCGTGGAAGAGAAGAATCCGACCATCGTCAATTTCCCAATTCATGGCGTGGATTTCAGAGAATGTGCGTTCCCATCCACATCCTTCCTGTCGCCTTATACTAATTCTTCTTCGGGCTCGTTGATATTAGGTCTCGATAATCCCTCCTCATCTCACCCTTCGACAATATACGATCTCCTCTCCAACATCACCCACGAATCCGTCGCCGGCACAACCCGAGACAAAGAAAACACGGTCTGGAAAGTACACTTGAAAGCCGGTCGAGGAGAAGACGAGAAGTGGTTCCAGATACAAGATTTGATCGTGGAGGAAGTAAGGAAGGAGATGATTTTCTTAGGAGAGACCGTGTTGCAAATCTGGGAGAGGAGGGATGAGAAGGGAGGTAAGGATGGTGCTTCTGGAGGTGTGGCGGATGTTAATGGGAATGGTGCGGCGACGAAGAGACGTTGAAGTTGATACTTATCATATTTCTGATGCTTTCATATGCTGTGGGTTTGTATCGCAATATCTGTACTCAACATGTCTTAGTCTGGAATTGCAAGGGTCAGTCTTTGAACTCGTACATGTAAGTACATATAATAAATATGAAGCAATTCACACAGTAAAGACAGTAAACTACGCGATAGGTAACTAAAACTTGGTATCGACCTACGACATCGTAATTGAAATACGAAATAATGAGTAATTTTATCTCTCTAAAAACGGTGCAAGATGCCAGATCCCCCAATCTCAGTCTGCTTCCCCGGAACAAACCGCATCCCAGCAGGAGCGCTAGCCCTCTCCAACTCATCCGTAACATCAATCTCCGTCGTCTCCTCCACAACCCTCCTCTTCATAATTTTAAGCGTCATCCTGCCATCGACAACCTGTGTCTGAGTCTGCGTCTCATTCCCAAGACACATCTTCCTCGATTTAATCACCGACTTGAGATTCGAGTTCGAGAGAGGTTTATGGGGAGATGGGAGAGCTTGGAATGAACGTTGGCGCCGAACGATGGCTGTTCCACCGCTCGTACGGATGGTCGATTTGGATGGAGTCCTCGACAACGACATGGGGGGAGTGACAGAAGTGGAAGTGGAAGGAGATCGAATCTCTCCAGCTTCAAGTTCCACCCTCTGAGCCTGAGCCTGAGACTGAGACTGAGACTGAGACTGGTCGTCCCGATGATCAAAAGGCATAAACGAAGGATCCGGAGTAACTTCTCTCCACTCTCCACTCCCAAAACTCCCATCAACATTCGCAACAACCATAACCCTCTTCTCACCATGTTGAACAATAACAGATCGTCCTCCATTAGGAAAAGTAGCGACGCTTTCCATAGTCCAAGTAACATCCCGCTGCTCGGGTGCACAAGGAAGGAGATGTTTATCGATATCGGAAGGACGGGGGTGTCGATCGGGAAGAAGGAGGGCTTGTTCATCGTCGTGATGTGCTCCAATTTCGCACACGAAGGGAGTTTCACTAGTGCTATTAATACAGAACAAAACACGTCAGACATGATCGCCTGGAATATTGGACAATCAAGAAACATACTGCGTCTCATAAAAATGATATATCTGCGCTATGGCAATCTCAGATAGTGGTCCACGTCGTCTCTGGCCACACCCAGGAAGGGGACACGAAACAAGCGTAGCAGCACGATTCCTACATGTAATCCAACATCGTTATTCGGTGAGGTGGATAAATCGATGGATGGGAGAAAGGCTTACGGAGAATCATGCCAATTAACTCGATGCATAGCCACTTGAATACCTGCGTCGAATGTCTCGAGACATAATCCACAAAATGTCTTTCCGGGAGGAGGACAAGGCTTCTTCTGGATCCGAGGATCGACAACGGCGGGACGATAGTTCGCAGGGACTAGTTGAGTAGAAGGCATATTGTGGGTTGGGCTGAGAATGAAGCAAGTAGAGAGATGTCCAAGTCGGTGAAGGAGGGAGACACGAGAACGAAACTAGTCCTCGTTTGCGTCTTATATATATACAACCATGACGTGCACGACGAAGTCCACGACAAAAATGCCACTGAGGTTTTTAGATGTCGCGCCACAACGGACACGATTCGGAGTGGCAAAGACAACGGCCGACACGAGCGTGGTAACCAAGCGTCAATTGGAACAAATAAATCGCTTCGCTTCGAGTGCTTGTCTTTGTTACAAGCGATTGACAAATTTCCTCTTTCGGAGTCAAGAATCAAGACCGTGTCGCCAAGATCGTGTGGCAAACGTTCAATGTTCCAAAATCAGCCCCAAAATTCCAATTTCTTTCGTGATCTTTGCCAAAGTCCCGAGAACAAGCATCTTATACGATTGCCAGAACAGAAATCTCCATTTCCCTACGTCGTGTTCCATGAACCAGTTCTGACATCCGATCGACTGAAACGGAAAACAAGCCGCTAGAAACACAATAAAGCCAACGGCACGGCGGCATCACGACGTGCCACAGCTCAAAACAACGACATGGTCGACAGACTCGGCACGCGTTCCATGACAACAAGAAATCGATGAGTCTAGCCATAATAATCAGAAATCAAGCCACTGTGTAGTCGACAACATCCAAGAGCACGTTCTAAAGAGCTAGATTTGAACTTCGGAGGCGATAGCTGCTGGTGGCTCGTTTCGAATTTAGTATCGATATCCAAGTGCCTGAATAATAGAGAACGATCCCGTATTGGTAAAAGCATCGTACAAAGAGCGCGTCAGAGCCGAAGAGAATCAGAGAACACCAGATCGAGGACGAGGAGAACCTGTCGATGGGCGCTATAATAAACGATGATGGCCCGGAAACTGAAACTGAAGTGAGTATTCGGAGAAGGCAGAATTGAGGACATGGCCACTTTTTCGGACAATATTTGTTAGCCGAAGTTCATATCCACGTGTCTAGAGACAGTAGTGATCCGATTTTATGTACAAGTAAAAACGTCAAGTTGCGATACATGAGATGTCATGAGATGAGAGCATTACAGCATTAGAAATTATATGCAAGAAAGAGAAGAGACCATATCCTATCCGTATCCTATCCATATCCAACATATCCCGACATATCCAAACATATCCGACATATCCGACGTAAAGGTATCCAAAGCACAGAAACAAGCAACCAATCTTCCGACCAGCGAAAGACTCCAAGATTTTATGTACGGGACCAACGTCCCCAAGCTTCGCAGCCCAGAACGCCAACACGATCTTCACCTCCTTCACCGAATAGCGCTAACGAGCGCTAATCCAGCCCCCCACCAATCGCCCCGAATCCAAGACTCTGCCTAAGCAGAATCTCAACTCCCTCCCTCTCTTCACCAAGCCTCATCATCTCCTCCCTCCACCGACTCTCCCGATCATGATATATCTTCCCAAGCTGACTTAAACTCCCCAACGCAGCTTCCAGGGCTCTCTTCAACTCCTCCTCAGATGAAAATCCGGAAGTTTGAGTAGATGAGGAAGATGAGGAAGTTGAATGAGATTGGGCGTGGGCGTTGCGGAGGTGTTGGAGGAGGGATATGGATCGGGAGCGTTGGGTTCGACGGGCGGAGGCGAGAGATGAGAAGTTGGATTTGAGCTGGGTGAGCGCCGGTGATGATTTGAGCGCTTGCGAACGACGAAGAGAGCGGGATGTGAGGGAGTGGAGGGACTTCGAGTGCGAAGGTGCCGCGAGAAGAATCATCGTCGTATCCGTCTCGCGGTCCAATTCCTGGAACTAAATTCAGATCACCATTAGTATTCGGACGACCCAAACAGCAAGGAAAGCGACTTACGACAGTCGTGAGCGCTTGCCATTTATCCTCAAAGCGCTTCTTGCGCCGATTAGGATTAGCGATATACGTCGGATGATACTCCAACTGCAGCAGATCAACCCCATCCCCATATCCCCCATCCTCCTCATCCTCATCAACCCACTCCTCATCTTCCGCTTCGACTTCCGCAAAAGTCGATCCCTGCTGAATCGACTGATGTTGAGCGATCGCTTGACCCTGCGAAGGCGAAGGATCATGATCATATTCCTCGCCTCCAAGTGCAATCCCAACTCCACCCCTCTCCGAAGCCCTCGAAAGAACTCTCATCCCTCCTCCTCCTCCTCCTGTAGCTTTCGATCCCGATCCCGATCCAGAAACAGACGGATACCGAATATCAACATGCGGAATATCATCTCCATCCCCCTCCCCATCAACCCCGCCACCAAGACCTCCAACAGAAGAAGAAACCCGACTCTTCGCAACACTCCTATAATCCTCCGTCTCATCCCCCTCATCACTCTCCACAGGCTCCGGACTCGTCTCCCTCGGTTCCGTCGAATCAACCCTCGGCGGAGCAACGACCAACTCCACCCCAACCCCCGATGTCGAAGACTTGACGATCCTCGACTTATTCTTCCTCAATTTCTTTCCCCTCGGCGGTGAAATCGACGGAAGAATAATCGGAAGATGCGAAGGTGAAGATCGGATAGACATAGTAGCTAACATCTCCGCAGCACCTTCATCTTCGCCTTCTCCATCTTCTCGTGGACCGCCGTGGGCATGGGAAGTACGATCCCGATGAGTGGGTAAGAACGGATTATACGTATATGACGGATAAGGCGTAGCGGAGGGTGAGAATGTCGAATCGGACATTACAGCTGAAGCCAGATTTAGGTTGAGATGATTGAACGAAAGCGGCTGATATTGATAAGATTGCCGAAGAGGGAACGTCGAAGTTCTCCTCAAATGCGAAAATGGAACCGGATGATGATTCGACTGCTGGGCCTGTTGCTGGGCGTGTTGATGATGCAGCGCAGAATGAGGATAAGGCGAATTTCCAGGTGGAGGGACGTTCTGGAATTGCGTATACTGTGCATGCGCGTGCGCTTGAGATTGCGCTTGAGATTGAAATTGTTGCGCAGGTAGGGAATAAAGCGAAGGAAGACCCATAGGATCAAACGCATCCAATGCGTCCAATCCACCCCCACCCCCCACCGAAATCCCCGAATGAACATGCCCATGCGCATTCAAATGACTCGCCGCATGCCCCACAAGCGGAAGCGGCGCCGGACTAAACGGCGACGGTCCAATCCCAATCCCAATCCCAATATCCCCTTCCCCTCCATCCCCTCCCTCCTCAGCTCTTCCTCCTTCGCCTAGCTCTGATGGCGGAATAGAAAGATTCGAAGGATGAGGCGAAGGAGCAGCTGTAGCGCTCAAAGAAGCAGTATTAGGCGTAGGTGGAATAGGAGCATTAGGACGCGTATGCCGATCCCTCGATGACCTTCTTTGGAGTCTCTCATTCTCCCTCGCTCCAAACTGTCCAAAGTTCTGCGACGCAAGCGATTGAGATTGGGAATGAGAGTGGGAATGCCGAGCGAGGAGTTCAGCGGTGTCAAGCAACGATTGAGGAATCGGACTAGCAACTCCCATCCCCATACCCATTCCGCCAAACCCTATTCCACCTAATGCACCGAGATTGGATAATGCAGAGATGGTAGACATGTTAGGCGACCCAATGTCCATATATCCTCTATAATCTCGTGCATTCGGATTCGGATTCGGATTCGGATTGCTTCCATTCGGATTCAAATTCAAATTCGCAGATTCATCAATCAAAGACTGTAAAGCCTCCAATTGCGGCAACGAAGTGTGCGCTTCTACCCCCACCCCCGTCGACGAAGGATTTGAAGGATTTAAACGTCGATTTGGATTGGATGCTTGAGAGAGAGCGAGAGCTTCTTCGATCGCTTGAGCGGAGAATCCTTCGAATGAGAATGAGCTGAGGGGCATCGCAAGTGGGATCTGACGCTCGCCTATCGAGTGATTATTCTGTAGGGAGTTGTGGGAGTTGTGCGAATGTTGCGAATGTTGGGAGTGTTGCGAAGGTTGAGAATGCGCCGAATGAGCCGAATGTTGAGATGAGAACGAAGGATGATGTGCCCTCGTCTGAGTCTGAGGAAGTGCCTGCGAAGGCTGAGCATTCGCACGCGCTTGAGAATGCGAATGATGAGAGGTAGGAGGGAGTTGATGAACAGGCGATCGAGGCGTATACGATCCTTCATCTTCACTTTCTCTCATCCCCCCTCCCATCCCCATGCTCATCCCTTGTCCATTCGAAGCAGCATAATCTTCATCCATCCCCGCAAGCGTCGAACTAGGCGTCGGACTTCCTATCCCCATCATCTCATCGTGAGGAGGTTGAGGAGGCTGATACCACCCCTCCGCAGCCACAGAATTCCGTACTCCCGGAAGTGACATCGCAAGCGGATTGGGAAGGGCGGACGGAGATGAGGATGAAGGACTCGCAATCGTATTAATCCCCGCACTAATCTCCCTCAATCTCTCCCGGGAAGACTGTCGAGCAAGGATCATCTCTATCTCTCTTTCCCTCGCTCTCTGCCGTCCCCTTTCTCTCTCCCTCTCCCTTTCTCGTTCCTTTTCGCGCTCGAGTTGGCGTTCTCGTTCGCGGTCAAGTTGTAGCTGACGCATAGCCGCATTCGCATCTCCATCTCCATCGTCTCCTCCATCTCCTTCCGTCTCATCTCCATCCGCATCACTATCTCCATCATCATATTCTCCATCCCTCTGTCCCTGTGCGGTATCATCCCTCGAAGGACGCGTCTCATGAACATCCTCCCGGTCTTCATTGAGAGGTAACGACCGATCAGGAGTCCTCGAATTCGCCAAAGCAGCCGGAACAGTCGGCGAAGCATTCGCATTGACATTCACGGTCTGGGACTGGGACTGCGTTTGGGGTTGGAGAGGTTGGAGAGGTTGCGGCTGAGCATAATACGAATTCGGATTCGAAGGCGGAGAATCATGCGACGTAGGTGAAAACCTCTGCGCCCCACTCGCAGGATTCGAATGGATAGAATTAGGAGATCCAGAACCCGCAGCAGCGGGATTGATAATGGAAGTGAGTGGATTAGACAAAGGACGTTGTGGAGGTGGAGGGATGATAGCGGGATACGGACCCGTCGAAGACGTCGATGATATCTGACGAGACATGGACGGCGCAGGCGGAAGTGGACCCCTTCCCTGCCCTTGCCCTTGACTCGTCTGACCCTGCGAGCTAGAATTTTGGGAAGAAGGAAGAGAAGGCGGAAGACTCGGATCCCAGGCGTATGAGGCTGATTGACCCGTCGGATCCGCGATCATGTTCATGGATGTTACTGCTGCTGCGTTTCGGAGGCTGAGGGATACGGCTGCTGCTTTGGCGCGGGAGGTTAGAGATTCGCGTTTGGAAGAATGACTCGCAGCGATCGACGAAAGAGTCTGAGTCTTCGTTCCACTCGTCGTTCCACCTCCTCCACCTCCAGCCCCGCCAGATGACGGAGACGCTCTATCCCTCCCTCCAACGCTTTCTCGAATAGAATCTCTCTCTCTGTCTCGATCGCGAGAGAGGTTGAGATCGGAAGGATGACTGGGTAAGTCGGATGAGGATTGATCGATAGAAGACATCGTCTCATGGAAGTTCGATTGCAGATTCGAGAATTGCGCAGACATAGGTGAAAGTGACGTTCCTGGGCCCTGTCCGCCACCGCCTCCACCGCCTCCAGGCCCCGAACCTGAACCTGACATCGAACCAGACATGGGCGGAACAGGTACACGTCTCGGAATAGGATTACTAATCGACGGTGCCTGCGCCTGTCCTTGAGAATGCGAAGAACGATCCGAATGAAGCGGAGAAGGAACAGAAGGAACAGGAGGTGGAATGGACGACATAGAAGCTGGAGGAGGTGGAGATCTCTTTTGCGTAAACGGTGGATCAGGAGACCGCGACCGAGGTTGAGCGAGGAGGTTGGAGGTGCTGGATGACATTGCAGATGTAAGCGGGAGCGATGTCCCTTTTTGTCGACGAATCTCAGAACGAGTAGCGTTTAGTAAAGCGTTCGTAGCTGAATTCGTAGTAGACGTAGCAGTAGTCGGAGACGGCGTCGACGTATTTCCTACAATTATCCATCAATATCAAATGGTGAACAGACCAATAAATGAACAAGTCAGGAAATACCTTGAGTACTAGTCCTCTTCGACCTAACAGGCGAAGGACCAGACATTCGATTATCCAAACTCTTACTCAAGCACTGGCACACAGGCAATCTTGCTTCAAGCGTGATGAGAGCAACAAAAGACCATCCGTCAGTCGTCAACAGGCAAGCTCTGCAACGCCTTCCGCGTGTTTCCAACGAGGTCCCTCAAATCACTCTCTACGCTTCTCCCGAACCGCCCGCCAGCCTCGAGGCTTCCGCGCCTCGTCGTCAGCCAACCATAATCGGAGTTCCAAATTCGTGCTTTATTCTGCTTTTGGAACATACCTCAGCTAAGCGCTTTTTTGATACCGAGTCTTTTGACCGAAGTACTCTCTTTCTCACTCTGTTCTTGAATTGACGAAAGGGAGGAATCAGTAAATCCCGGAAAGACCGAGTCATTCTTCCCCGCAGGCTAGACCTCAGACCTCCTAGCCTCGCGATTCTCATTTCCCAACACCACGTTCACCACGTTATTCCAGGGTCATCAACCAATATCGATATCGATATCGATTGAATCACCAGTCCTCGCTCTGACTACTTGTCGTACCGCGCCGACGCATCAACGCGTGTTCCTATTATAAACGCAACGACAAATCAAGTCGCGGGTTTGCTTCTGACGTCATACTCGATACTCAATATTTCGTGTCAAGTCTATCAGCAAAAGACTCTAAAGTCGTCGACCTTTCCCCATTCAATTATCATACTACAACTTTACAAGAAAATGATTCTAACAAACAGCGCCCACAACCCGGGCCGCCGTAAGCATCTTCATCCCAACCCAATAATAAAGTACGATCATTATTATTATCACAAAATGCTAATGAAGCAACAGACCCAAGACTTCGACTATAACACAAATCCGACGATCCTCCTAGCACCCAAACATAAGACAATCATCTCCCCGAATACATCCTCTCTCCATCATCCCCAAGCGCTGCATCTCCAAGCCCTCAACTCGCATCAACACACCTTATTATATAGAGCTCACCGTTCAAAATTCAAATTCCCGCCCCATATCAACCTCCTCATCCCCCCAACCCCTCATTATAACTCCAGCTGCGCCCAAGTTCATCTCTTAATCCTATAGCAAATCCTTAAACACCATCCGACCCAGCAAGCTTCGACCTTTCTCGAAGTCGAATCCCAAGATAATACATGGTACAATCAAGATCACAGAGGATCCGTCGACTCTGTCATTCATCCACAGTTATAACATCAGAACATCACCCTTCACACATCGCAAATCCAACCCGTCACAAGAAGCGTTCCCGACTTGAAGATAATTGACAAGCTCCTTCCTTCCTTCCCAACAATAATAATCACCCCTACTATTGGATGAATAGTTCCAAGAGCTAAATCGCAAGACCGATACGACGATCCTCCTCCTCGCAGCTCCCTCTCACTCCAAATCCCTGCTCTCACTCACACCCCGCTCCCTCCGTCGTACACAAACGTTCAAACCATCCCTGCACTCTCCACATTCAAATCCTCATTCTCAGCCCTCGCATCGCAACCATTGACACCCTTCGACTTGACTCTGTACATAAAATCCTGGAATCTTTCCATCGCTAGTCGGAAGATGGTAACTCGTTCTCTCTCTCCGGATACCTTTACTGGTACCTCGGATATGTGATTATGTGGATATGTCGGATATGTCGGATATGAAGTCACGGATAGGATTATTAATAGAATAGGATAGGATCATACTACGATTTGTTTCTTGGTTCTTGTTTTCCCTTTCTCTTTCTCGCATATAATTTCTAACACTATAACACTCTCATCATGACATCTCATGTACTTTATCTTCTTGACGTTCTCACCAGTACTTGCACACAAAACCAGGTCCGGATCTCTACTATGCTGTCCCTAAACACGTATATATATACTCATGACGGATATCACGCAACGCTAGCACTTTCCGTTCCAAGGCGCAAACCGTGCTTACAAATATCTGATATCTAAAATAATTGGCACGTCTCGATTCAAACCACGCACCCACCTTCATGCATCTGGGACTTCTCATTCGACGTTTCCGGACCTTTCTCAAATCCAAATCCCGGTCCGAAATTTCCTTCCAGGAAACAAAACCTCCTCAGGCTCGCCAAATTTCGGAATCCGACACTCCTCCCAAGGATAAGAATAAGAAGCACCGGCATTTAAACTTTAATACAAAACCAACTAAACTCCTCCTAAATTTCCATGCTTCCAAAATCCAGACCCATCCATCCATTCGATCCGAATTCGGGTACCTAGGTCCCAGATCCACAACACCCTACTTCGTCATTTAGCGCCCATCCTCCGTTCAGCTGCAGACGCCGTCAGTTTGATGACGCGGATATTCCATTAATTTGTCGGTGGATGCTAAAGCTCCGTGACACCTAGCTGCGTTGACAATGCTGTATGACGTTACCTGTCATCCCAAATGAGTGATATATGACATCCAGCGAGCCGAGTTTCCGGTCGATCAGTCGATCAGTCGATCACTGATGGATGTATGATGGCATGATGAAGTGGTTTTTTATATCCAATTAATCACGATCGTAGTGACAAACAGGAAATAAATTTATGTGCACGAACTCGAACTCGAGCCGAACCCGAAGCGAAGCGTACCAAGAAAGTGGAGACTTTGAAAGGGAAATATTTACGATCGAAATACCAGGTCGCCGAACATAAATAACGACCGGATCAAGAGAAAATACGGACAGGAAAGAATAAACAGCGAAGAATTCGAAGGACGGGAAAAAAGGACTAGTTAGTATATGACGGTGTAGAAGAAGAGGGTATGGTACTCTCGAAAAAATGATTAAAAGGGGTGTGTAGAGTGAGATCGATCCGGGACAGAGAAATGAAAAAAGAAGTCAATCGAGCGATTTATCGGTCTGGATCCTTGTCTTTGCCTTTGCCTTTATGTCGGGAGTCGTCCCGGGACTTTGTCTTGCGTCTTCCACGTTGATGCCTATAGCCTCTACTCGTCGTCCTCCCCCTGAAAGGAATGGTCACCGCCGCCCTGATAGGATGGTTGGCCCTGGACAGCGTACTCCTCGTGATTACGCATATGTCTCCGCATGTTCGATGACACATTGAACTTTTTACCACATCCAGGAATAGGACATTGAAATGCTAAATCCAAGTCGTCATCAGTATCACAAATATTTTTTACGAGAAGAGAAACTGACGCTGTTCGCCGGTGTGCGTATTCATGTGCGTATTGAGACTGCTAGGCCGAGAGAAGCGCTTTTCGCAAAGATGACATTCGTATCTCCTAAGCTCATCCGAGGCAGCTTGGGCAGCGCTAGGCGTAAGACCAGCAGACGCCAACGAAGTAGCTTGATAGTTTGAAGACGTGAGACCGGCGATGGTGCCGACTACTGGAGGCTGTTCTCCGCGTCTGGAGCTAGACGGTGCTCCGTAGTCATCATAGGATCGGCGAGAATGGCCAGCGCTGCGTGAGCTTTCGGCAGGATATTGTTGTTGAGCGGGATCCTGGAGTTGGGAGACGTGTTGATATGATCGGCCTGGTTCATACGGATAAGGGGTGTTCGGATAGGGTCGCTGAGAAGAGGACGGAGCAGATCGCGAGTTGGCTGCTGGCACGGTAGCTGATGGCGATCCATGATGAAGCGAGGGCTGGGATGCGTAAGGTGGATATGGCATCGGTGAAGGAGGGGATCCATAAGGATATTGGGCTTGATGGCTCGGCACAGGGACGCCGGGGATCTGCTGTTCGAAGACGAAGCGTGTGAGAATGATGTTCGGGGAAATTAAAGGGGCTGGCAGGGAATACGCACCGAGCGAGAAGAGACAGGGGAAGAATAGGGCGGGAGAGCCGTTCCATACGGATTCGCATGGCCTGCGGTTGTAGGGCCAAGGTAACTCGATGACGCGCGAGTCGACCCGGCCCCGCTCGGCGTTGCGCCCGATGAATATAGATAGGCGCTCGAGGGGCCATGAGTAGGTCGAGGAGGATCGTCTGCCGAGAAAATATTCAGCGAACAGTTCGACTACGTCATCAACGCTCTCGAGCACAAAACAAGGGGAACAGCTCTTTCGGATGACTCGTGGAGCATGTGAAGCATGCGACCTCGGTGTTCCCGAAGCATATTTCCACCAACACCGACGCTCCCGACTCGGCGCCGTTCCAGCAACAGTCGGTGCAGCTGAGACACACACAAGACAAACGCGACTTACAGCCCAGAATAGACCCAATAGGCGGCAGGTAAGGTCGGTCTTCACGATCGCCTTCAGAGCCACGGCGGCTGCGTTCGTCGGAGGAGGAAGAGGACATGTTTCAAAAGTAGAGCGCGCTGAGAAGTGAAGTGAAATCTAATCCGGGGACTCCGCTGCTGGAGGAGAATCATGAGAGGGCCAGGGTATTTGTACGTTCGGCAAATGGAATTGATCAAGTGCACGCGGGGCGACGGATACAGTCAACCTGAAGGAGTGCGCAAGTTAGATCACAGAAGCGATGAGAAAATCGAGTCACTGACTATTGCTCAGATTGGTTCAAGTTTGGAACAGTGATGCTCATGGGGGAGGAGGGTTAGCAGAGATGGCCGATTTGGTTACGCAGGATCGCTAGTGTCGGATGTGAAAAGAGGACAAAGATTGCTTTCAGGTTTGAATCGAGACCGCAGATGTTTGAGAGACGAATACGAGCTGAGGCTATGAGGTTGTCCAGGAAGATGATGGTCGGTCGCCAGGAAAGGTGTTATGTCCTCGATTAATGCTCCAGCAGTCAGGACGCGACGGCGCACGAAAAGATGGTGCGAAGAGCCACATATATGTGCGCACAGTGCTCCATGGCATGTCTTAGGCATTGTCACCGAATCCTGTTCCTTGTCAGTCGTGAATCGGGCGGAGTTTGAAAAGGAACGGAGCAAACGAGTAGGACCGCCAGCAAGATCTTCAGTAACGAGATTTGATCAGGCCACGTTGTCGGTACCTTCTCTACTTCTCAGGCGCGGCCCCTCGCTGGGAAGCTTCGAATTCGTCGTGACAAACGCAAAAATTCTATCTCCTGCTAATAAATCACTAGCTGCGACATGAGCACCCCCGCCCTCTGTTTTATGTAATTTTTCGTGGAGTGCATAATCCTGTGTGGGCGGCATCATTCCACCGTGGCATTCTGAGCGCGAGCGACTGTCATCAGGCCTTCAAACTATTCTGCCTTGAATGCCGGACAAGTCGCCGCCAACAGTCGTCGTCACTCTACTCCCCACGGCCAATCTACCCTTGCCGATAATGGCCTTTCTCCGCGCACCTCCAATCGTACACACTCCGTGCGGTTGCAGATCTGCCGTTATACGGCAGGTTTACGAGCCAGGAGGATCGATGACACGCGTCCCATTTTGTTGACTAGCCCCGGGCGCTGTCCTACGAAACAGTCTGTACACCCTGAACACTCATATTTCTTCATCATTCACACCCCAAGCAATTTCACTGATGACTCCTTCTGGATCCATGCGAACCATACGGGCCCCGAAGTTGAACCTCGTCTTGCCTTTCCCAGAGACCTGCGGTCTGCAGTGTACTACATTGCACAAACAAAACAACCACGAAATTTATAGCAGCCGGGCCGGGTTCAAAGCCTGAAACAACGACAATAGTGCGGATATCACGCAAGCTACGGTGGGGTGCACCCACTTCTTACCGACGAAGCTGAAGCCTTCGTGACGACCCTTGATGCATCCGAGATTTCAGGTCGTACTTACCGTCCGTGAGCGAAAGCTCCACGCCTTCCGTAGTCGTATGTATGAACCCGCAGCGCTGATCAAACAAAGCAATAAGCCCTTATAGACTCAGAATAATTTCCGTACATTTCATCAACTGAATTTTTATGATGGTCTTGCTCAGACGAGGCTTAGCGTCGCTTATTGTCGCTAGGTTGCTTCGGTCCCTCTCGCTTAAAGAAGTTCCGGAAGACGATCGAGCGCGAACCTTCCGGATCGGCTCCTCAACCGACAATCGGGCGTTTCAGAAAACAATGTAGCACTTTCCCATCTCCTCCACCCTCCGCCAGAAGATTAAGATTGTCGAGGATCGCGTACAATTATTCATCAGCGTCGCTCGGATTAAGCGCCAATATGCTCTTATAAAGCTTCCAGGACGCCTCGAACCCTAACTTTGAAGGCATCCAGGGTACGTACCAAAGATTGACAATAGAAAAATCTAGGAGCAATCTCACTTGGGCTAATTGTCTCGGGGCGACATCGGGAGATATCATGTAAGACAATGTATCCATCGGGAACGATCGTCGCTCAAAGGGGATTTCGATGCCAGTCGCTATAATTACCCTTTCGAGCTCCATCAAGTCGATGTTTTGATGTTGATGCTAGTCCAAATGAGAGCGAGGATCACATCGTGCTTCGGTTCTCGGAGGTACGTTGGAGTGGGACTGGAGATCGCTGGGACCAACGAGAAAATCGTGGCGGTGCCACTGTGATCCAATTTATCAGCGCTCTCATATTCGACAATCCAAGGCTGCGGAACTCCTGAACTAGTGCTTAACGAGTGGCGATGGCAATGATCGACCAAAGAAGAGGCTCACAATGACATGAGAGGGTGTATGAGCGGCGTCGACTCCAGAAGCAAAGCACGTAAAGTCCATTCATTGCGCTAGGATACCTTAATTACGGTTGTCGGTACGTCACGAGGTTGGAAGGGTTCCGATGACAACGTTCACACTAAAGCTGAATCTGGCCAAGCAGAATAATTTTGAGGTCAGGATGCCAAGTCGCAAGGATCGTCCTATCGTCCACGAGTCGCTGGCAGTTGTGATTGATCTGCAGACACGCTAGCACAGCCCTCGGTATTTCTTCCGTCCATGTGATTGTTGATGTCAGACTAGCCTGGCTACGATAGCGTATTGTGCAGCACACGCTCCTGTTAATTGCGATGGCATCAGGCGGATCAAATGAAGCAGGTAAGGCAAGACCAACTGGAGTGACAGCGGTTAAGAGAATAATAACACGGATGCGGGCCGCCAGAGTTTAGCCTAGTAAGGATGAGTATTTGCTGCCATCGCTGCCGAAAAGATCCAGGTTTAGCATTTCCAAGGGGATGTTGAACGCAAGGATGCGGATTACCAGTGCACGAACAAGAGAGATGAATTGTTTATTCATTTTAAAATGATCTTCCAGGATCCACGTCGTAATTTCCATCGTCCCTGATCTTCATGCTCCACATGAAACCGGCATGATTATCCACCGGTCCTGATCTGCTCCTGGCTCGGTGGAGTGTGTATTCTCGGGACCGAGTTTCAGGGGGGACGAGGGGTGCCCCTGAAAGTTTAGCGAGGTCGTGATTGGCTTGCAGATTTGCAAATATCGGATAACACAGAAGAGACTAAAATTTAGAAGATCACACCTTTATCACGGTCGCTTCGAACTATTTGATCGGGGCATCATCAGTAAATTTGCTATCGGGGGGTGACAATGATTAACCTTTGATTTGTGCCGAGCAGATCGGCTTACGTCATATGGGCGGCAAAGACCGCCTCTACGACCATCACTGAAACTGTCCGCCTAGAATGCTGTGGCAGACGGAAAAGTCAATCCACAGTTCCAATATCAGCGAGTTGATTCCAAACCATCTGAATGAAATCAACTGTGGCGCCTGTCTCCCCCGCACGCTTTGCTATCTGATCCTCTAAACATCGGGGCGGATGCAATTAACTGGAAGGCGATCCTCAGTATTCTTACCCTACAGGTCAACTATTCCAATGGGTATACCAACCAGATCGAAACAATCTCACAGTGTGTCAAACCCTTAGCTTACGACAATTCGCAGGGTCTAGGTAGGCCGCAATAAAATGAACCTCGTAATGAGGCATAACCATCCGTGCGAAGAATGTATGTGATTCTTGTTTGGGGACCCAGCAAAGTGTTTGAAGTCGCATTGCTTGATAAACGTGAGATACTATTATGGGACTTCCTCTCGGCAGCGTTTCATGTCGGAGAGCATCGGTTCAAGCATATCATAGAAAGACCAGACACGATTGTGGGATCGCCATTTGCAACGCTTTTACTGGCGAAGGGCTAGCGTAAAACACGCAGCACAAGGAGCCGAATGCTTCTGACCATAATCACGCGATGAGTAATATCCTGCGGATAGTTCATATTCCCCGTGGTTCTGGAGGCAGAGCACATCCATAGCGAAATCTGATGAGAGAAGATACGGGAAACCTTGTACGATGAAACTGATTTGCCATGGAGAGCAGGTGGCAAAGAAAACGACACGAGCGAGTGAGAGGCAGAGATCACGCCTGTCACGCTCATGTCACGTCACATCGCTTCGTGAAAATTCGCTCCGGCGTGCGACCCTTTGCTGGCCAATCACGTCGCCTCATCCATCGTCCAAGTGCAAGGTCTGAAGCGTTCGCGTTCGTCTCTGGTCTCCTCTTGTACATACCAACTTGACACTGCAACAACGCGCAAAGCATGACCCCGAACCCCGAGCCTTACGTTCGGCCAGGAGATGAACTGTCCGAGTTCCTTCGACGATTCTGGCAACGACAGGTTGCTACGGCGGAGAGAGAGACACCTGACTTCCGTCATCCTGCGCTGCCACTAGCCAGAATCAAGAAAGTCATGAAAAGCGATCCCGAGGTCAAAGTTGTGAGTCATAACTCGTGTCTGTCCTGCGTTCGGTCAACGCTCGAGTGGATGCCCGGTCTCCACTTTGATCATATTGCGCGATCCTTTCTTTGCTTCATCTATGTCCTGACTTGATGCTTGTAACAGATGATCGCAGCCGACGGTAAGTTTCCAATTCAACCAATCCTCTTGTTTGGTCGTCATCCTCAGTTTATGCTGACCAATCATTTGCTATTAGCCCCCATCCTCTTTTGCAAAGCATGTGAAAGTTAGTGCCAGTTTCGTTCCTCTCCATGGGGCGTACTCCCAGTTAATACGATCAATGCTGATGAGCTCTTTTCTTGGTTGCTTCAATCTTGCTACAATGTAATTCAGTGTTCATTGCCGAGATGACCGCCCGTGCCTTCCTAGTCGCAGATTCGAACAAACGTCGGACGCTCTCTCGAGCCGATATCGCTAAGGCCCTGTCAAAATCCGATCAGTTCGATTTCCTCATAGATATCGTTCCTCGAGACGAACCTTTTGGAACGGGACCCAGCGCAAGGGCTCGCGCCGCCGCCGAGCGCGAGAGAGGAAAGGCCGAGCACAAGAGGGAAAGACTGGTCGATGAACAGGTGCGAAACTTCCCGTCTTGTCAAGGAAATGAGTCCTGATCTCCTGCGGTATCAGTACGCACTTCCCCCTGGGCAGAACAATCATCCTTCGAATGGCCATCTGGCGGCCGATGGTGACGACGTCGATCTCGAGGAAGATTACGTGGAAGGTTCTGGGAATGTCGAAGCAGGTCTCATGCTGCAGGATGTCAGTTGAGGCTGACATTCGTTATGAACGCCGAAACAGACGCAACCATTGAGTCCGCGACCTTTTGTATTATAGATAAACATCCTGTGCCTTTCCTAGCACCTCATCTCCCTCTTTTTCCTTGGCTCGCTTGCTGTGATCTTCCTTTTCTGTATTTTGGACTATATTATTGTCTGCAGTGCTGATCTACGTGTTTATTGCAAATCTTCTGCTATTATAAACTTTGCTGTATTTTTTCACGCCCGCCCTACGGATGGGGGAATCTCTCTAAAATCGTTTGGTTTGGTGACCGTTGACCTACACACGCAAGCCTCAGAAATACATTCCAACGAGGGAGAACTGACGGCCTTCCAAGCCCGTTGGTGCCTCTCGGCAATATCCGGGCGCACTTTCGCTTAGACGTGTACCTTTTTCTTTAAAATGGGCAAGCCATTTTACGCAAGAAGTGTGTTTATTGAATATCTTTGGATATGATCTAGGTGGATCCATTCTAATATGCCTTCTACCAATCGATCCATGCTGTCTCGCAGCACGACCACGAAATAAAGCAAGGTACAAGCAAGGTGGAAGCGAGACGGTCTTGTCAAGCACTCAGGGTTCTCGGCAGTTTCTGCCGGTTGACGTCTTGTCCTCTAAATATTACAAGACATTTCTTGCGGTCCACTACACAAGGACTGAACATGGCGATCCCATTCTCCCGCATTCTCTTCCCCTCCATCTCGACGCCGACCACGAAACTTTTGAATTTGTCTTCAAAATCAACAAACTACGGAATCAAAATCTCAGACTCTCGGAGACTATCATTACATGCCCAATTCCGCTCCTTTATAATCCGATCCCTTCTTAGTAATTTGCTTACTGTCTTATGCCGACCATGCATGTTCTTGCAATTGTCTCCAAGATCAACGTATGTGTCCAACCGCGCACTAGAAGCGGAAGCATCTGACTTGGCAATAGGTTCAGCCTACTGCGGCATCATGTCCGGACAGCTACCGCTGGGTGCGTAACACCATTGATCTCCCCCATCTCCGATGCTGAATCTCTGTCTAGGCTCTAAATTCTTTCGGTCAGGATCCATGTCAACGTGAGCTCCGTCAATCCCGCTCATGCGCGTTGACTCAAAACACGTACCTTCATCTTAGTCGCTTCCAGCATTGCTTCCGGATGTTCTGTGTCTCGTGAGTTCCCCAACCAGATTGTTTCGTGAAGTCTTTGAGTTCTGATTGTGCGAAAGCCGTACAACTTCCCGCCTTATCATCGACCGAGTCATATCCCATCCCAACAAATGCCGATGACTTGCCCTGTCAATGCAACATGATATACTACTCGATCATTAGTGCATGCGCAGCTTGTCAAGGCGGTACCTGGGGGCCGTAAGTTGCTCTTGAAGAATTTATCGATGAAACTCATTGCGCCCTCCAGATACGAGGACTGGTTCCCACACTGCACTCCACAATATTTCTCTGTCGGAAGGTATTACATCGTTTCAGATTATCATAGCATTTTTAATGGGTAACCAACTTAGCATCCCCGTGTCCCTCCCATCAAATATCTCTATCCCAAGTTGGGCTTCTATAAGTGATTGCCACTATCAACTCTGGCCGAAGCTGCGAAATTGATATCGTCACTTATTTCTAGCTCCTACAGGGATATTTTCGCCGGACGCTGCGGAAGCTTATACCAGTGAGCAACGAATCTTATTCATCGCCCAATTGTTTCCTTACTATCCCTGAATCAAAAGATCAGACTTCGACTTCATCACAATCGACTTCTTCCTCTTCGAGTCCTTGGACAAGTAGAGCGGAGTTGATCATGGGGATGATAATACTTGGCATATGCCTAGTTATCCTGATACTCGGCTTCGCTTTCTTCCTTCACCTTAGAAGACGACGCAACTCTAAAACTCGATGGCGTCCACGCCAACTTCCGGTGAACCCTCACCATTCTTTCAACCCGACTACGCCTATTCCCCCGCCGTCTCCATTTATCCTGGAATTCATTCAAAGCCTTCGAAGACCGAACCGGGATCAACCTGAGATTGGTTCATCCATACCTCCACATGATGTGCCTTCCAATATATCGCGCAGACCCTTAGACAGGTGGACTGTCCTCGATATATCCTTCGCGAATCAAACCTTCTTTCCTTTCAAAACTCGTTCATCGCTTCCTCCACCGATTTCACCCCCAGCCCACCAACACCAGTCCGTCGTTATTAATTCTGAGGAAACACGAAGAGAAAATGGACGCTCACAGGATCCACGAACTTCCTCAATTACTTTTCAGACTGGCCCGCCATCATATCATTCGAGATATTCACATCAGACGTGGGGCTTGGAAGAAATCGAATTGGAAATAGAGCGGATGATACGTTGGATCGAACGAGATCGCGAAATCACCGAGGAGAACCCTCCCGGCCAGCCGTCATCTACGTGATCAGGAATCACCCTTTAGACTTCGTCTCTTGAACTTTATCAGCCCGATTATGGGACGCATTTCTTGATTTATTCTAGCATTATTATTGTATTTTTAGAGCATCCTTATCTTGGTCTGTCCCTTCCACTATTGCATCGCTAATTGTATCTCCAAATTCTTCCACAATCAATGCATCGCCTTGAATCACTAACCTTTTCCCGGAGATCGCATCTATCGCGATGCGGGGCTTCGTGATCGGTCCATTGTCGCCGCTCTGCGAGATCCGCTGACTCATAACAGCAGCCACTTGGTATTCAATGCCCCCGAATGACGACGAATTGAGAGATTCGACACGATCAGGAACATATACGATTCCCGTTGACGTTCCCCAAAACGTGGATAACTCGTCCGAAACGACCGAAGGCGAAATCAGATCATGATTGTCCCGTGTGTCCAGAGAGATCCGTTGCCTAAGCGTGGGAACTTGGACATGAGCGCCAGTTAGGGGATGTGACCATACGCAGACGTCATATCTGAGGAATTGAAGGCGCCGAGTTATTCTCTCGACGACAGTCAGATAGAAAGATATCGAAGTCTGCGTAATTCCCGACGACGACAACGAGACAGAGGAATCCGATGCATAAGTCCATGGATTGATGAACTGCACAGCGAAGATCGTAGGAAGAGATAGTGGGCATATGAGATGAGGACGTATGAACGGCACTTCTTCGGTGAGAATCGGGTCTGTCGATGTTAGAGTAGGGATCTTGAAAGCGGCAAATATTCGAAGCTCGGAATGTAGGAGAAAGATGTATGGTGGATGTATGGAAATGTCAACCTGAATATAAAACGTCGTTGATGAACCAGAACAGAGCTGCACTGGATTGAACTTACACGACCTCCGATCGGCTGCTGAAGCTCAAACCACTCTGTCGCGATTTCCCAACGATATGCACCGTACAGATCACTTCGCCAGTCCCATATTCGAGTGAGATGATTGTGTTCAGTCGCGGCATATTTCCCCTCTAGGGCAATAGTGTCATTGCCTTCGAAATTAAGCCAGGATTTGACGGTATAACGATGCGTGCCAACAGCATCAAGAGAAATGTTGGTCAGACAAACGCGATCTCGTTCGCTGTTTGATCATCCGATCAGCCATACGAAAGCAATGCAAACGCAGCGGCGCACGGATTATCAGGATCAGTGGACTCTGTTAACACCCGCACACCGAGACAATCATCGGTCCTTTGCACAAGCATCACGTGAATTGGGCCTCTCAAATCCACCACCTGTCTTGATTTCATCCCCCCATGAGTATCCCACACGTTCAAATGACCATTGAAATGTCCCGTCAAAACCCATCTTCCGCCAGGAACCATTGCCAATACCCTGACATCACTGAATCCGGCATGGGCGGTCCTTATGTATTGTGCGTCTCCTTTCGCGTTTATGCAGTGTATCCGGAATCTGGAAGGCCCAATAAGAATGGATTGCAGTTTCCGAAGGGAGAACTCGGATTCGGCGAAAGTGTTTGGGGGCAAGTGATAGTGGCGAATCATGGTATTGAGAGCATAGAGCCATATTGTTGGCGTTTGAGAGATATCATGCAGCCTGCGAGAAGTCTGGACGATTGACATGTACTCGTTAGCCCTAGAGAAACGATAATGTGGATGTAAGACGTACCTCGCCAACCGCGAGAACGTCTCTCCAAGAAACGCAGTACAGTATCTGGAGCAGAATATCCATTGGAAGCTGGGAAAAGGTAGCGCCAGAACGCTCAAGCTGATCGTCATCATCAATGTCGATATCCATGTCGTCCTCCATTCTGGTGACGGTGCTCGTGGTGGCTTTGAGAACGATGTTCTGCTTTCCAATAACTCATCAGGGTTGTCCCATATAGGCTGCGGTAAGAGCTACTTTCGCGCCGGATCCTTTGAATGAGAACCTGAGTTGTCTCAGGTATGAGATCGTTGAGGCGATGATAGAACGTGTTCTCGGCTAAGCGGAGTTGTAATTGTCACGGAAGCAATCAACCTGACCAAGCGCTACTAGTATATTCTTCCGTCTGAGATAATATGACTACGAGTTCCCATTCCATAGTTCTTTTCGTTTATCGTCAATCAGAGAGCAAGTAAAGCACTCTGATACATATTCCCGTCAATTCGTTAGTGGACCGTCAGTGTTGTATTGAGATAAACGGTTGCACTGGTTCCGACGGCCACGTTGAACTGACCCGGCTCGACTGCCCAAGTATTCCCGGTCGTCCATAAACCCAAGTCCGAATTATCAATAGGTATAGTCACGCTAGTAGATGCTCCAGCCCTACAATTCGATCAGTTTATCAGTTTATCAGAAGATGTCGAAGTAAGAGCTGACGAAAACGTACTTAATGAGTACTTTCTGGAATCCGGCGAGGTGTTGATTGGGTGTAACCGCCGAAGATATGATATCGGTGAGATAAACCTGAACGACTTCTTTCCCGTCAAGCTTTCCGGTGTTCTGAACTGTCACCGAGACTGAAAAGCTATCGCCCGTTCCTATCGTCGTCTTGGACAATTTCAAGTTCGTGCTATGTCGCAGATCCGTAAACGCCAAAAATCGAGAATTAATATACATACTATTTGAACGTCGTATAGCTCAATCCCTCTCCGAAGCTCCACAATGGTACGGGCGAGTCCAGCACGTATTGATGACCGAACATCAGGGTCCCGTTGTCGGTGATCGATCCGGGATCCAAAGGTCTCGACCCCTTAAGATAATTATAGAACACAGGGGTAGTCCCGACGCTTCTTGGGAACGAAACAGGAAGCCGACCAGAAGGATTTGCGACTCCGAAGATGATTTCGGCGATCGTTAGTCCCCCAAGCTCCCCTGGATAGAACTGTTGGATAACAGCATCGGCATCTTGATCGATTCTGTCAGGAAGGATTGGAAGACCAAAAGTTTAAACTTACGCTCGGCTATCCATGGCTCCGCAACAGGTTTTCCTGATACAAAGACCACGATTGTCGGCTTACCGACAGCTTGGACGGCTTGGACTAGGTCGAGTTGAGCGCCAACGAGCTTCAGATCTGAGAGATCGACGTGTTCTCCGGTTGTTGCGTTCGTACCCGGGGTCCAGAGTAATGTCTGATCCAAAGACCACGTCCCGACCATGACGATTGCGACATCGGAGGATTTCGCTGCCTGGACAGCTGCGGCGATCTCACTCTGATCATTGCTCCAGAGCTTGCAACCTTCTGCGAAGTTGATTTTGACCTTGGTTCCCGATAGAAGTTGCTTGAATCCATTGAGAGGAGTAATCCCATTATTCGAGGCATTGAAGAAGACGTAATCCCCGAACGTTACGCGATTTGCTTGCGGGCCGAGGACAGCGATTGACTTGACGGATTTTGACGATAGGGGAAGCACGTTGTTACGATTTTGAAGAAGCACAATAGCCTCCTGTTCCATCTGATGAAGAAGGGTTTTTGTTGCCGGCGTGCGAAGTGTCGACAAATAATCGGAGTAGGGATATGGGTCTAATCAATAGATGAGCCAAAGAAGAGAGAATATGAGCCGCACGCACTTTCGAATAATCCAAGGGTGAATTTCGTTCGGAGCATCGTCTTCACCGTTTCGTCAATGAACGTTTCGTTGACAGTCCCCCCATTCATTCCTCAGGATATCGGTCAGAAGATCTAGGATTTAGCATTGAGCGTTGGGCCCGTCATCTCTCATTTGCAGGTGATATGATACTCACGAGTATTCGCGATTGCAGGTATACCATCATATGACGAATAAGCAGTCATAATCGAAAGCGCCTGAACGCAAGCTTTATTGAAAGGTCGAAGATAGTACGTTTGAAGTTCGCGTTCTCCTCCGGACACCTGTGCAATATTGAGACCGCCCTGCGGCGATCCGAAAGCTGCGAAGTGCTTGCAAGTCGCTGCCATTCTGGCGGTAGCGGTAGATGACGTGTTCCTTCGGCTACCATTTTGGAGGCCGGTGACGTACGCCAATCCCATTTGGGATGTCCTGAAGACATTGTCAGGATCGGACAAGTATTCGAGGACGGAACTTACAAGAACGGGTCCTCCCCATAATTCTCTTCGACCCGCCCCCACCTCAACTCCCTCGAGAGATCAAGCACAGGCGCAAACATCTGAGATACGCCCAATCCTTCCGCTTCATCCGCCATCGTCTTCGCAGCAGATTGAAGCAGAGGAGCATTAAAGGAAGCTGACAGGCCAATAGGAGAAGGCCACGTCGTGCCATTATTCGTGAATCCATGAAGTCCTTCGGATTGGATTATCGCAGGAATTCCGAGGGTTGTGTTCTCCATGAGGAACTTCTGGCCGATCGTGACTCCATAGACGAATTTCTGCCAGGGAACGAGGTATCCACCCCATATAGAGCCGGATCGGGTTGCCATCATGTTTGCGAGACCGGAGGCGTTGTATGTGAGAGTGTCATCGAGTGGATTACTGAAATCCATCCAGCCATTCATATCGCCTTGGATGCTACATTCAAAGTCGTATAAGTTATAGTGGCAAGTAAAAGAGTCGGATATCGTACATTTGAGCAACCTTTTCCTGTATTGTCATTCGCGGAAGCAAATCATTGACTCGATCTTCAACGGCCGCCTTCGGATTCTTGTAGATGGCATTTGCTGGGACAGAACGACTGGTGACGACTCCAGTATCAGAAGCATAGATCCCGATGGTGAAGGCTGAAGCAGCCAGAATTGAGACGATCGTTGATTTGAGCATTCTCAACTTGCGATGATGTGTCGTATTCGAATTTTACGACTGACTCGTCAGGAGCGTCGGTCACGACAGCCAAGGCTGTTCGCATGGCTCTTAAGCTTCGGGGATCGACGCAGAGCTAAAACCCATGACTTGACGGAAGGAAAGGTTGGCAGGAAGGGATGGCAGGCGGTCCGAACACTAGCGTCGTGGATGTAACTTGGATGATCACCGGAGTACCAGATGTTCGTGACAGGCGAGCATGCTCTCATATGCCGAATCCAAGAAATTTCGTCGAGAAGTGCTGAGTAGAGGCGGCCTCCAATAAGTATCTCCTGATGGACGAACGCCATCCATCATTTCTCGACGCCTCTGAATCCATTATTTAAGTATCGGTATGTCGAACGAGAGATGCCACCAGCCAGTGACCGGACTGAGGACCATGGAGTTCGGATTCTTGTGGTCAATGAATGCAACGCACAGAGGGATATTGCAATCTAATATCGGACATCGTCAAGAAGTAGACCAGGTCTTGTTCATGTGGTCGCATCCTGGTCATCGTCAGGAACGTCCAGCACGGATTTTGAGGCCTCAGCTCACCTGACCATGTCGCTCCGGAGAGTTCTCCCATTAGTTTCATGAATTTCAGATGAAACGAAGCCGAGAAGGTTGAGAAAGATGAGCTTGGGCTTCAGATTATCCTTGGGCTGGATGGGAGGAAGAAAGAGTCGCCAAAGTTTAGCCGATGCCGGTAACTCCGATGGTAAGCTCAACAAATTCGTGAAGCCACAGAAATGGGCGCTACACACATGATTTATATTGGAAAGGTAGATGTACGATATAAGGGTATCTACGAGTACTTGAATAATACAAACAAATCAGAAAGATATGCAAAGTTTAGTCCGATGAGCAATTTCAGCTCCATAATTGTCCAATGGCAATGTTCACCTCCATCCACACCTCCACTTCCACAATCCAAAACCGACCAGCGATTTCCCACATCCAATCTTCGCTTCGTCCGGCTCGTCCTCTAGAGCTCTCACCCCTATCGTCGGCGTCCAAAATTGCGTTATTCATCCTCCTCTTCGCCTTCGTCAATATTCCCCAAATTCATCCCAACGCTCCCTCCAACGCCTCCCAAGCCAACAATACCCTTCCTCAACATCCCGCGATACTTCCCGACCACAGCGCCATCCTCATCAAGTGGCCAATTCCCCCAGCCTCCCATCGCTTTCTTAACACCCTCGTAATTGGCATACGTCTTCAGCTTGGCTTTGACACCGCCATGTGTCGCGAGGGCCGCAACGAGCAACGCATCATGTGCTGAAGTAAGAGGGTAATAGTCGATTCTCCCAGTGGACGACTTCGAGGGTGAAGCAAGGGCGACGGATGGATCTGATACCGGAGAGAACAGTCGTCTCGAGAACTCAAGACTGAGCCGTTCTGACCTCGAAAACACAGAGGCAAGGAACAGCTTCATATCACCCAACCTATCCCACACAAAGTCAACACTCAATCACGCAACACAACGAGATGAAGCGACATACCATTCCAAAGGCAATTCCGAGAAGCGCGGGTTCCGCCATTTCAGGTACAGTAGGTCTACGAGGAAAGAATCCCATTGCACCCATTTCTGATTCGTATAATACGGCCACCAAGACACTAAGAACGTCTGTTGGATGGCTGCGAGTAAGCTTGGGGTGTTCGCAGGGTGAACATGCGACAACGCATAGATTGCGAAGGGTATGATATCGCCGAGGTCGTTGTCCTGACTGTGTATGACTGATCAGCACGAGGATTGTCTGAAGAGTATACTTCAGGGCTTACGTAAGTGACTTTACGACTTCGGCGAGGAACGCATTCCACTCGATACTACTCATCCTCTCATCTACTCCTCGATCTCTCAAGCATCCACTAAGGAGAACCCAAGCCCTGCTCTCTTCGAAAGGCCATACGATCCCCCATCTAGCTGCGTATATCCTCAATATCGCTCTATAGTTTGGCGTTTCATGAGCGGTCTTGCTCTTCGGGAATGTAAGAATTATCTTGGGAAGAATAGTCTTGATATCCGCTTTTACGCGCGGTAACAAGGGTGCCCGGAGACACTGGATTAAAAGTCGTATTAAGGAGATCGTAAATTGGGAGGTGTCTTGCCGAGGCGTGGAGACGGCGATTATAGACAGCGCGTGGAGTATCAACTCCGAGGTGGACGAGGAAGATGTCGGAACAGATGTAGAAGAAGCAGCGGATGAGGATGAAGATGAAGATGAGAAGGAAGATGACGAATCGGAGTGAGCGATTTCGGGCGTCTTCAAACCCGGGCCTGATGAGGAACTGCTGTAGAGAATGAGATGAGCTTTCGAATCGCGACGGTGACAAATGAAGAAAATGGACTGTACCTCTGAGGTAGTAGGCCGAGGAAAGGCGAATTTAGCTTTGAGTCCCACCAATAATCGCGACGAATGTGATCGTAAAGAAATGAGACTTGAGAGAGAATTTCGATGAGCTGGGCGGGTTCGAATGTCTCTAGCTGTAATCGAAGATCGAGAACAGTGTCCTCGGACATCGTATCTCGAAATGGTGCTAGGATAAGTAATAATCTGAGAGCGTCTCGGCGCACATCGGAAGGGTATGCAGGAGAAGCTTTTCTAAGATGAAGATTAATCAACGATGTTCGCAAGATTCCAAGAGAGAAAATACCTCAAGGCGTCCACCAGTTTATCGCACATCTTCTCTGATTCTTCTCTCTTTCCGGACCCGACACCTAATGCATTCCTTATTTTCTCTTTATTCTCGCTACTCAATAGGACCTTCCATTCTTCTAGCTCTTTTCTCAAGAGCATTTGTTCGTAGGGTGCTGCAACATAGCCTCCAACACGCGATAACAGCCTGTTTCCATGACCATGGCCACCGCTTCCGTTCGTGTCATGACTAGCATGGCTCTTGAAAGATTTGAAACTCGACGGGGATCCTGGGCGTTTCATATACTTCCGATTCGTCAGACTCGGAGCGCTCGGAGAGACGGGTCCAGAATCCGGACTGGAAGGTAGCGATGGAGAATGTTGGGTCCGTACTGGACTCGGTCGTCCTAGGAATGAGGGCATGGTTTGGGGAGGTTGAAAGGCACGGAGGTGGGGAGGTATATATAGGAATAGATATGGCGTGTAAATATAGGGTAGTGGGTACTGCGACTTGGCCGCGGACGCGGATTTGAACGCAAGAAGCTAGGAACAGAATCTAAGTATGAGACTTCGGTATTTTTATTGTAGAATAGATCCTTACTTCGGACTGTGACCCAAGTTGAGAGAGAAGGGACGAAAATTGAAGATGTAGCGAGTTTGAGGATCCTTATCTAGATAATCCTGACTCCGCGTGTGTCGTCCGTGTTAGGTCAGGCAGAACTGGATGTTGGCACCGCTTTCGATTGTGATGCGATCGATATCGCCGACAGCGCCAACGCGAGCCTATCCGTATTACCAGAATACGTGGAACGTCCCAAGGCCGGCCTAGACAAGAAGTAACTCGCGTGGCACGGTTGACGTTTTGCGATATTCTCAAGATATTCTTGGCCGACGCGTTCGCAGTGCTCCTTAGTTGCTAGAAGGAAGTGGCGTTGGCGGTGAGTGCAAGAAACGAGCGTGGTTTTGGTTGGGAAGAGAATGTTGGCTTACGGGGTGCATCGCGCTCGGCTTGTCCATCACGTCCAATTCTTGGAAATTTTCTTTATTTGGCGCTGCCAAGCCGAGAATAAATTTAGAGTTCAGAATTACGTGTACGGCATCTCGGCTGTGCAATGCGAGCCAATCGTAAGCGCCCGTCTTTCGCGCATCGGCCCCTTGACCGGAATGCGCGGAATGTATGACGTGGGCTGACGAGAATGGAAAATTCAAAGACTCACTTTACGTTTGTTGTCTGACTAAAATAATTTGAGCTCATTTCATTGCAGACGTAGCTGTGGACATTTTGGGTCGAAGGCGCCGCAGCTGAATGGGAGCATCCGTCGTCGAATGCACGGCATGTCTCCAGGGAATCTCAGGGAATCTCCAGAGCTAAGCGAGCCATAAGCGCAGCGAGGCACCAATAGGCACGCTCTCCAAAGCAATGTTCCGCAGGGTGTGTGGGGAGATCATCCGATGAGAGCGAGATGGTATCGATTCATTGAATCTACGTGCCGAGACGAGGCACGCACTCTGGTTCTTTCTCCAGCATATCGTGAAGGATCATTCATTGAGCTCACATCGATGCATCATGCAATTGGAAAACCTACCACAGCAATCATAGCAGAGCGGCTTAGGGCGACTCAAGGGCATCGGAAAAATTATAGCTTCCTCGCTTTGTTCTGGTCGCGTTGAGAATTCCCATGGCTGACCCTGCAAGCCATTTCCTACTTATAATATCCACTGTCCAAGCCGAACTCTAAACAGATCTAGAGTTCAGTGCCAACGAGCCTTTGGTCTTCGTTACTCCATTCATCATCTCCTTCGAATCACCGGTAGGGTACCATACAAAGGAAATCCACCTTAACTGATGTTCTCATCTTCGCACACCCATCACTATGTTAACAGTTTGCACCCTAACCGAGGAGACGACTTTCGGCACAACCAATATAAGAAATTGAACCGGAGAGGAAGGCACAAGCCAGCCTAAAGATTTCTCTACAATCTCAAATTTATTTCGATATATTAAATAGAATGTGGTGCCAAGAAAGTCGCTTCGAGAGTTGAATATCGAATCCTTGAGTCCGAAGTCAAACCGAGACCACTGTAACATCTGCGTGAATAACTTTGTCTCGATCAGAATCAGGCCCAACGGTATGGGATAATACTCGCACGAAAAGAACCTGTGTGTGTACGCCCCGAGCTCAGTCGCCCTGTTATATAATACTCACATTTCTGCATTCGAAATGCCAGTAAAGACCTCACATGTGGTTCGCAATTCTTAAGAAATTCCCACCATTAATAGTAAATCTGTGCACGAACCATTGTGGTCCATTGTGGTCATCTCGCGCTCCTCGCGGGAATACTCCCACAATATTACCTAAAAAACAACGCGGACATGATGTTATTAAAGTGATCTAAAGTATATGATCTACAGGCACCGCCCAGCAGCACAATAAAGTACGTAATACATATTTTGCAGTCGACATAGTCTCAGGACGGTCTCACAGAGTCTCCGACGTGATCTCAATTGACAATCGTGACTCGTTGGCCACTCACGATCGTGCAGTTGTCTCCACAAGTGATTCTTCCAATCCGAAGGTATACCCTCGAAGTGCTATCACCAGTCCCTTAATATTCTAGATCGAGACGGTCAATCGACGTTCATCCAAAGGGTAGACTTACAAGGAAACATACCTCAGCGACTTCTTTCTCGGCTCCTCTCCACTCCCGAATACCATCATTAACGAGCCTCAGATCATATATACAGACATTCCAGAATTTCTCGAATGCTCCCAATGCAGCCATGATCGAGATAAACTGTGTTTGGGTGCTACCCGCAAATCGTTCTCGAATCTGAAGGAGTTGTCTTTCCTGAGTGCAGATTATAGAATACTGCGACTCGAGTTCTTTTATTCTGTCGATTTCGGCGTCACGGGAGTGTGTAAGTGACAGCACTTTGGGATGTTGGAGTGTGTCAGTGGCCTGTGATACAATTAATCCCGATCAGTATGGCTATTACGAAAGAAACACAGATACGTACGAAGGCTTTTGACAGAGGCTGCGGAGCGGCGATCAAACCAATTCCGAGGACCACTTTGCTCCCGGATTCGAGACTCTCCTTAGAATGGGGGTGCGAATGAAAATGAGACCCCAACTGACGCCACTATAGATTTAGAATCTTACTGTCAGTTCGATCCGTAATAGGCATACAATTTCGATCACATACCTTATGTTCAGTCCTGTGATTAGTCTTCGTCCTCGTTTTGATGTCCTCAATCTCCTTGCTCAATCCGCCGACACTCCTCCTGGCACCCCTCAACGCTTCGTCAACTTTCTCTTTCGAAGCCATAACAGCCTCTAAATGAGCTTCTCCAAATTGATGAAGATGAACGAGGATCGATCCGAGGGACATTAGGAGCTCGTGTAAAGTGCGAGATGTTTTCTGAAAAGACGTGTAGGCAGATTCGAGTGAGTTGAGGTCTTGTTCGAGGGCTGGAGGAGGATTATATCGAGAGTGAGGTAATTTTCGTGAATAGGGAGCGAAGCATTGAGCCTGGGATTCGGCGACTGTAATATACGTAACGAAGGTAAGGGTCAACGAGATCTTTTAATCCGAGATAGAAACGTACTGAGCAGATCTAGGCTGGCTGCACTAGCCCCGTTCACAGATTCTTTCAAGAGGGAGCAGAAAGTCTAGTCGTCCACCTCAGTTCATACACCACAAATATTCATTGCAGGAAGACCCACCTCGATGACCCAAGACCATTTACGAGAAAGAGGCTGATCGAAGCAGTAGGAATCGACCTCTTCGAATAAACGCTGCATCTCTCCGATCGTCGCCATAACCCCGCATACTCTCTCTTTCCAAGTTGCCGCATCTCTGGGAAGTGACTCCGAGCTCATCGATTCATCATCGTCCGACCGTTCCGGATCCGAATCTTGTTCATCATCCCCAAGCTCAACATTCCTGACTCGAACTGTTTGAGGTACATCGATAGCGAATGGATCAGGTCCATTATCGTATGAAGGCAACGTCCACTGCTTATTCGGGAGATTCGGAAGATGATGAGATTTATGAGGAGACATAGGATACTCCGTCCAACTAGACGAGATACTCCTAGCAGAAGGGAGAGCAGTGACAATGACAGAAGGTGAATCAGAGAGAGGAAGATCAGTGAAGATGTGCATTTTAACCCGCTCGGAGGCGTTATAAGGGAAAGAGGTGGATCGAAAGGTGGCTGACGAATGCGATCAGCACACCTCCGGTGCCTTATATCAGCCTCCATAGCCTCCAGAGCCCGAGAGCGACCAGGCGGCTTATGGGGTAACAGGCGAATAGACCGCAAAGAGGTTTGCGCACTGGAATCAGGATTCATGACGGCCTCGGTGAACATGATACCATCAAGATGCACACATTATCGACCCCATTCCTCACGATCGCAAAAACGTGTCTATACTCCCGCCGATCGCTCGCTTCCCGGATCCCAGACTGAGTTCAGTGACCCAATATGAACCTCGAACGACCATCCTCAGCCGGAAGAAAACGTTGAGGGAAAGATGGCGGTGAAGCACTAGTGCTCATGGGGCCCATCCCTACACCGCATAGGACAAGTTTCCAAAGTATTCTGGAGCCAGCTAGTCATATGTCTGAGCCACAGCTAAAGATGAACGGTATACACGTTTCGCGGCTTGTTGGCACGAAGCCGGTCGGAGTTCGAATTTATTTCCCGTCCAGACATTCACGAAACGAAACGATACACGGAAAAACGAAATATTTTTAAAGGCCTGTACCACTTTCTAACAGCGCATTAAAGACAGAGTCAGGTCCCAATATAATACCTCATCGGCTATGCCCCTTTTCTTGCGCAGGTTTCTATCGCAACTATTATCGAAGAATCGACGAAAGACTTCGATCGAATGCAGAAACTTGTATTAACATGAGCATTGAACGATGTACGTTCCAACAAAGGACCACTGACATAGTTACGATGGGCCTTCTCAATATATGACTCCTATCATAGAGTCTCTGTATCCAGTGCTCACAGAAGTATCCGATCGTCTCACAGGACACCGATGCCTACGATCACTCATACCGCCCATGAATACTAGATTCCCATCTAGTGAAAAATCATCGCCACTATCCGAAGATGATAACACTCACTAATAGAATGAACGCCGTGTCCCCTTCTGTGCAGTGCAACAACCCAAGTTGGGACCAAAGCCTCGTTGTAGCCTCGAGGTAGCGCACCATATATATCCTCCCGCACTGACACAATACCCGATGAAGAGGAGAAGGCTTCATGAGCTGAATATGATACCGCAGCTAGTACAAGACTCGTCCTGGGAGATTCGGGACCCGGCTTCTATACAGTCATTATGGGAATCGGGTTCGGTATTGGACGCCCAATCAGCGCAACATCCAGCGGCAAATGTAGACGAAACGCGCAGTCTATCGAGCCATTGACGCAGCGCAAGCCAGTAAGGCAGTCTGTTTCGGAGAAACGAGGAGAGAACTGAATTAGCGAAGTTTGGCAGTCGACAGAAGTAATTACGCAGTCGTTGCGAGGGTCGAATAAACCACGCATGCGTGTCGATGTGGAAATCCGCTGACAGTGGTAACACAAGCTTGATCCAATGAAGGGCTGTACCAGAAGACACGATAGTAAAGAGCCATATTTGAGCCATTGGCATGCGTCACGGCGTCCAGTGCACTTCCACGTGATTATTGCTCGGACGACGATGGGCTGCGATACTTCCCGTCCGGAGAGAGCACAAAGGGATAAAGTTGCAAGAGAACGGCTCTCGTCAACTTAGCCGGCCGACCAACGGTGCGAGAATTGATTCAGTTGAGCCTAGCCGATAAGGAAATCACGTTCCGACTCGGATATCAGGTACACGATGTAGTCGTGGAAGTTTTAGTCTCCTCTGCTGCTTCCCGTATCATGACTGCTCAGCGCTCAGTGAACGAACGAAAAGTTTGACCAGAACAACATGGATTGACGACGCAGGCCGGTCGCCGGATTTTCGACCGTGACGCAACCGCGGTGCCGATGGTGGTTGAAAGCCAGCGCTTATACATTGTTTGTATTTATTTGCACAACCTGTTGATTGCCTTCTTTCCGACTCACCGCGTCAGCTTCGAACCTGTGATGGAATCACGCTGAAGCTCTCAAATCGGCGGAGAAGCTAGCAGTTACCTGTAGTGTTCTGATTTCACCCCACTGCAAACGCTCTCCCATCCATTCTGCGGAATTCACAATCCCCGTTGGTCGCCGGGCATCAGCTATCATCTTCGCTGCTCTCGAAGTGTATGACAGCCATCACTAAACTCGAAACGGATGCAGGAGATTCGAGAGCGCCAGTCAACCTGCGGGTATTTGGTATTCCATGGACCTGATATTTTCTGGCAAACTTGCTCGTGAAGCTCGTGCTGTCGTAGTTCGTTCACGGCCAGCAGACAGGGAAATTGGCAGGAAGACGTCTGTGCCTCAGCTGTGCCTCATATGTCTCAATCAGCGCGATGTCATGCAACTCCGAACCGGTACCTGCGCCTGATGACCGTTGGTTCCCGAATGTACCTGGTTATTCTTCGCTGCCCTAGCCTGAGCCTACGCAATTCCTGCTACTCAACATCTGCCGGCCACTATTTATATAGCTGTCTTATCTGTCATCAAGATCAGACTGCCACTTCACTATCCCCATGTCTAGGTTCTCCCATTACACTGAAGGCGACGAAGAATGGGAGGCAATCTCCAGGGCCTCCTGTCAGATGCTCGACGCAAAAGAACAGACTCTAGACGTGGATTCTTTGAGAACTCTAGTCGATCATGTGACTGTCCAGCTTCGTGATAAAGCAATCCCTTCAGGTATCGGTCTTCTTTATTTTCGACATCACAATACGAGTGATTAAATCCTGCCCAGACTTATCGATTCTGGTAACGGATCACATCATCCCGGTAAAGGGAGGACGCATCACAGTTAGATGTTATACACCACCAAGTTCATCCTCAAATGAGCTTCTTCCGCTCATGATATGGATCCATGGCAAGGGCTTGACCGTCTGATAATCAGGATCATACTAAAGCTTGCGTATAGGGGGTGGCTTCTTCCTCGGAAATTTGGAAATCGATGACCACTTCTGCCGTCAATTGGCTATCCACGCGAACATCTCAATTCTGGCGATTGCTTATCGCTTGGCTCCCGAAAACGCTTTCCCCACGCAACTCGAGGATTGCCTCTCCGCCATCCGATGGGTAACTAACATTACCTTTCACGTTGTATATATATTCTTGATAATGCCAGGGCGTCCAAAACGCACGCAAGCTGAACAGCGATGTCAGGAAGGGATTCATCATTGGAGGTTACGCTACGGGTAAGCATTAATCGGTCCCAACCAACAATTTTGGGGAGCGAACCAGCGGCGCTACATTATTTTCTAGGGGCAAATCTTGCTGCATCAATCTCCCATATCACCCGAGATGACTCAACTTTTAAAATCAAATTCACGGGCCAGTTTTTGCAGTTACCCATGTTGTGTCACGTCGACGCTCATCCCAACAAGTAAGTCTCTATACTGATGGCAATGGCAAACTTCGTTCTGAACATCTTCAGATTGGGTTCAGAGTTCAACTCGATGTTTGAACTCGATCAATATAATACCCCGCTACATGGACGGCAAGCGTTTCGGAAGATGTGGGGTAAAAAAAAATTCTTTCAATGATATTTCATCGAAGTTGACCGTTCGATTTAGAGATGTATGGTGCACCCGACCCCGAGGACCCAAAAGTGTCGCCGCTTTGCACGAAGTCTTACAAAAATCTCCCCGCATCCTATATTCAAATCGCTGGTCAAGATCCTCTCCGTGACGAGGGGCTCCTATATTCCGAAGCGTTGACAGACAACAGTGTTTCCGTCAAGGTTGATGTGTGAGCGTATTGCCACTTAATCTCACTATCGTGTCGATGATTTTTCTAGATATCCTGGATGTCCCCACGGATTTGCGGCATCACACCCCGAGACTACAGCCTCCAAGAAGTATAAAGCTGACGCTGTTGTTGGTCTCAAATGGCTCGTGCGCGGAGATCACACCTGGCGAGTGGTCTAACTAAAGCCTTGGCCTTCGCTTTAATGTTTGCTCCGAGCCTCCCAGTTTGTATGCGACAAGGCAGTGGTTTAACTCTTATTGTAATTATATACACTGCCATTGCTAGAGTACATACGACGCGATGAAAGGGCTTCTGCCTGCTTATGTCATCTCGGGCATCGGCCCCCTGATGCCCGGTGTGTTGATAACGCGAGCTGCAGAGAACGGAAAAGTATTAAAAGAACGAGGGCAGACTAAAGAAAGTATCTCGAATCTTTCCCCAATCGAATAGTGAGGTTTCGACCGGGAGATCTTGAAGAGAAGCGGTAGGGATTTGGTAAATTGAAAATTCTGAGTTGGATGTGTGCTCGGCCGCCGAGATTGGCAACGTAGCGGCTGTTTTGAGTCGAGGACTGGAAGGGGCAGTGACTGGGTTGACGGAGTCACTCCTAGAGATCGCCATGCCTCTAGCATAATCCTCCATAGTGTTTACCAGAGCTGCAATTGTCGACCCCTCGTCGATAAGTCTTTTCAGTCTTGGACGATCAAGTCTTCGGCCCTGACGAGAGACCATTTCATCAAAAAAATCTTGCTTGGGGATGGAAACAGATACTCACATTTTCCTTCTGGCCCCGCATTCGATTAGTACCAAATTTGATATCGTTTCCGATGAGCCTTATTTCGTACGCCACTGTATTCCACGTGATTTCGAAAAACTGCAAAGCATCAACAATGTTCTGGACTTGAGTTCGCGCTAGACTCTCCAAGTCGTCCTGTTCTTGTCGGACAGCTGTCTCCAAGGCATCGTAAAGTTCTTCGATATCTTGCGCCTTCGCGGTGTTCTGTTCTTCAATAAGAATTTGGCGCTCTTGCAAGTCTAGAAGTAAGTGAGCGGAAAAAAAACCCCCTACAGGATCTCTCTTACAGCTGAGTCGTTTAAGGTTAGGGGTGCGAACATTCTTGGAGGATATCAGGAAACAACATCAAGCAATGATCCGCGACTCACGTTGAAGGTCGTTCCCCGCACATCGTAAGCTCTAAGGAATCTACTTCGTCTGGTAACTTTCTGACTCAATGATAACAGCTGTTGAAGATCGAGCATTAGGACCTTAGGTGCTAGTACAGTTTCACAAATCATGACGAACAATATTTTGGAGGCTGACAAAGAACCGGTTCAGTCTCGAGAGATGATTCGTGATAAGTAGTAAATACCTTCCGATCTGAGAGTTGAGTTGAAGTACTTGTTTCTTTCTGTTTTCGATCATACTCCAATCTGCCTGTCTCCGACGATTGAGCTGGGCCAGATATTCGCGCCCAAAGGCATTCATCTTCACTTGGAAACCTTGCACGTCAACCATCAATTCATGGAATTCATCGGCTATTTCTCCCGCATTTCGAGAGCATCCATCGACGAACTGCAGATCAAGAGATAGGTTCAACAGTTTCTTGTGAAGATATGATATGGCGTGCAAATAACCTACATTAATGACATCTTCCGCGTCGTTGAGAGCTTGCTCAATATTTTCGTCCTGGGTCTGAACTAGAGATGCTAGGGTCTTGGCGCGTATTTCTTGTTGTAGGGCTATTAGATAGTCGTGAAGAGAAACCTTGCAAACTAAGCTCACCTTTCATACCCCATGCGATATTGGTAGCCCTTTCTCGAGATTGAGCTAAGAGAGAGTAGTACCTCTGATAACAAATGCAGGATATCAGCATCTAAGGAAGTTCTCTGATGAATGAGGAAAAATCAGATCGAACCTTTCTCAGGACGTTCCAAGGTTCCGCGAACGATTCGTCGTGCCTAGACCGGTCTATCAAGCGGATCTCATTATAAACTTCGTCGAAGCTCTTCGAGGCTCGAACTGCATTTTGCGTGGCTTCGGAACATTTTTCCAAAACATCCTCGGAAATCAATGTAGCAATGCTAGTGACAGGCTGAGGATCCTGATGTATATGTTGGGTCGTCTCAATTTGCAGTGGAGATTCGATCGAGCGCGATGACGCCCTTCCAGTGTTATTGAACGAAATAGACGCTGGGGTAGGCTTTTCTGGTGCCATCTGGCTGGATAACATCTCCATCGGTCCTGCAGTCACTACAGATTGGCCGAATAAATTCCAAAAGGCTTCAATAATGGAGGACAGATTGTGACGCAGAGAGATGGTGAAGAAGATGGATGTTGGGATCGACTCTGTAGATGGGCGTTCAAACGAAACGATCAAAGCTAACGGTATGAACACGACCTTTACACGTTGTCCGGACTTGCTCGGCTCCGTGACTGCGTATGATAACAGTATGGGCTCACCGATGAAATGAAGCTCCCTAGACTCAGTCAACATTCTAAAGTACACGGCGATGGACACATACGACGGCGCTGCTGTACCTAATTTTAAGGCAGTTAAGCCTTTGATGACCAGCTAAGGAACTTCAAGCTGCCAGCACTGCCACTGATGGGTCGGAGTCGGACGCGAGCATACTCGTGTGCGTGAGATCATGAACATAAGTTGAGAGCATGGTTTGATAGCCTTGACCGAAGTCTACGAAATCCGTGAATTTTAATATTGCGAATTGAGCAACACGGACTTACCAACAACGCGAGATCTAGATCTGCCTTGGAACGTGGCTGACTCGTGGTTCGTTCGAACTCCGACGGGTCCCGACGAGGACGTCGATCACAACATCCACAGGGAGTCTGAGGGAGACGAAGCTTGATGAGATACATTGTAGAGCACAACGAGAAGCACTTCAAACTTCTTCTACCGTGCCTTCTCATGATTTTTATTGTCGTCATCACTGCCAATCCATCCGTCAGGCCTCTCGACGATACGATACGGGCCATACGGCGTCAATATTCATATATTTATGCAGTCAACGATGGCCGACTGGGACGACTATCTCTCCTCGTGTCATCTACATACACCATTATAAGACCACAAGATGATCCGACCATCTCCTTTCACAATCTCTCAGAAGCCAACGTCGAGTCCTACCACCATGGAAAGCGCAAATCCCATAAGCATGATAACGGCCCATGTCACCATAGGCGTATTTGGTGCCAAACTGAACCCTCTCGACAACTTGTTACCATTGATGATATAAGTGAAAAACTGAAGCGCTGCTTCTCCAGGGGGAAGATCTTGCCATCCATAGGCCGGAACCTATCACCACAAATCAAATCGACGCTTGACCACTCGGAGAGAAATGTACTGTACCTGATGACCGGCCCCGTATACCCTAAGATAACCGAAAGTTCCGAGCTGTTTGAACTGTCCTGCTTTGACACCCGACACGACGAAATCCGACCATTTAAGTTTGTTGTACTTTGAAGTGTATTTTGTCTTCAGATTAGAGACCTACGTTCGCGCCCGATTTAGTAGGAGTCGGAGGAGGACAAGATTAATGGTACCATGGCTTCCACGCCTACATAATTGAGAATGAAATCCTACGACACCGTTAATACGAGCATACACATCTACGTCACGAGAATGTCACCGCATCTCCATCGTATATCAACACTCGCACTTGCTATAATAGTTCAACAATCGCGCTTAATGGTACGAAAATACCTGGAGAACCGCACAGCTCACCGAACTGTCTAGAATGACACTTTCCAGATCCGGCGCATTATTCAACATCCAATCTCCCGACATCATAAACGCTTGATTTACTGTCGTACTCAGAGATGTGAACATCGATTCAGCCCCAATCTTCGTCCTATCGCACAACCCAAAATGGATGAGTAAAAGCGCCAACGAGAGAACGAAAACCCACATGAGATCCGGCTGCTTCAGGAAATTATCGATAGGCGGTGGGAACTGAAACTGACTCTCATAAAGTGTCCTAATATCATAGGGATTCAATCTCCCATTCAACCCGGAGTACAAATCGCTCATGTAGGTGTTACAGAAATTCTGAGCCTCAGAACAAGTAGCCTGATTCTCAGTTTTATAGCATGCTTGGATTTGAGCCATACATCCGTTCACTTCGTCAAATAAGGTGTTCGCGGTCGATATTTGGGTAGAGGTGGCTGTTTCGATGTTGTATGGATTTGAGGTGGCATATGTGAGATAGCCAGGGTATTGAATCAGAGGATCCTGGAACATGCGGGTGAATATTTGTATCTGGTGTAGAGCTTTGAAGAAAGAGCGAACCGTAAGACCGTTGCCTATTCCAAGAGTCTTGAGATTAATATGAATACCCTCTATCTTTTTCTTCTTGATTGCGGCGTTCTGAGAGAGAAAGAACCTAAGAATGATCACGATAGTTTCATCAGCGAGCTTCGCGATGTCGGCAAAATTCTATACGCGGCAAATGCAGGCCCATAATGTCCTCCATATCTGCATAGGGACTGGTTATGAAACGTGCATCGATGATGAGTGACAGGACCCACGATTCCGTCCATATTCCAAATTCGTTGTGCTGCAAATGACTAAACGCCGGATCCGCAAGGAAAATTTGAAGCATTTGCCAGACGAGTTGAGCAGCCTCCTTAGCACCGGTGGCGGTATTAGTTCCGTGAGAAAATCCAACAGTGACTACGAAAATGGTTATCGTGCCAGAACCGGGTGAATGTTTTACTGACTGGGCTGGTCGATATATAACCTTCATTTGAGAATGAAACAATGAGCACAACATCTAAAATTGCAGAATAAAACTTACATATTAGCCACATTATTCCAAGAGTACGGATTCAAGACAACGGTGGTGCTGTCCAAGCTGATCTTGCATGGCTTGGGAACTATGAGCTGCCTATTCCATCGTGGAAGAATGTCGCTCACCCCGTTCTCTTGAAACAGACCCAACATAGATGAAGACCCTGGCTACATCCAGGTCAATACTCCTCGACCTCAGAGCCGCAAAAATGTGAGCTACTCCTCCATTCAACCAGATAACCAAAGGCGCCTTATCCGCATTCTGTCGAGCAGCGAAGAACCAGAACCTATCTCCAGTTAGAAGGCACTAGTGAAACACGATGCCATCTCAGAGCGACGTACCACATGCTTTCAGTCGAGCTCAAATCGGCGTATCCAGAAGCCTGAAATACTCCTCGTGTTGTCTCTATACCGCTCAACATGAATCGTCACTAGAGCACCAAGGACAATGAACGTACCACAGAAACCAGAATTTTGAACGTATCTCAACGTTCCAGGCACTGGTATCCCTAAAGGCCTAGGGTGAACACCGCCCAATATCCCATTAACGATCGGGATTTGAGAACCCGAGACTCTCAGAGGAAACACGACGAGAACGCCCAGAAAAAGATTGAGAACAAAAGGTATATCCCTCCACAAATTCATGATGGTGGGTTGAGACACACGTTGGAAGACATCCAGCTGAGTAGGCCCATTTCGAGGACCAAGGGGTCATTTCATGGATGATAGGGGCGAGTCGAGGCCGCTTGCTTGGCGGTCGTGTTGAGGACTGCAACCGAGCCGAGCGGGATCAAAGTCAGCCGATCGCTCCTGTTTATTGGCTCCGGCTTTTGAAGAAGCTGGATTCTAGGGCTGGGTAAAAATCGTTAGTGTAAATTTACATTGTAAATTTACATCACGTAAAAAACGTTATAAACGCCGAGGCCTCAGAATCGCATGTAAAATATGGGTAAAATATCCCAATTTCTCAGGTACACTACCAGCTCTATCCGAAGACTTCGTGGACAACAAGCACAACGTTAGTACCTCCCTGATGCTTTTGGTCCGCTTCCGGCCTATCTTAGGCGGATCGGCAACCAAAGAGGGAAGTGGTACCTGAGAACTCGGCGATAGCGGGGACATATCCGAGACTACATCCGACCCGAATGCCGATCCGTCATCTAGCTTTTCCCAACTTCAACTTCTTGAGTGCATGTGCCGTCGTCCCTCATCTTGTTTCATAGATTGTGGGCGTGTAAAATATACAACTGGGTCCATAGGTATATTTTACACGTTATTTACACGTTATTTACAGGCCATTTGTATTTTACTTGGAGGGGCAAAACAAACTTACATAAAATACAAGGCCGGAATTGAATTTTACCCAGCCCTACTGGATTCCGGTTTACGATCGATCAATCGAGATCTACCGGTTTGAGCTTCGAATTTTAGAACATATTACGTTTTTTGATGCAGCTCTGAAATTTTGAAGTCAAACAATAGTAAGGGTGAGTAAAATCTTTGTGTTAAAGATTATTATTCATGAAATATTTCATCTTTCCCTGCTCGAGACGGGGGAGCTCCAATAGAGTCCGGTGAGTCACTGAATGTAGGTCCAGACCCTTTCGGTATCGGTTACGGCAACTCACTTTCATCAAGAAACTCCGCTCAAAATCAAGGCAGTGCATCCCTGAAAGACCTGAACGTTGCCTGAATCTGAGCGAATGTCGCGACGCCCACTGACTCAAACCTAAATTACTCCCATGCTCTCCGCGCGCTCTCATCCACTGCCGTTATGATCTCTAGTCTGCTGAGCCGGTCGCTTCTCTTGGTCCTCTGCTGTGCTTTACGAAACCGACTGATAAGAACTCTTATTGGAGTCCAGGCAACACAACTGGGAACCCCGACGCCCGGAACGCTGCGCTATGTACGAAACTCTGGAGTTTGTGGTTCGTTGAGTCCCGCGTGTTCTCATACAAAGAAGGCTCAGAAATTTCTTAGAAACTACGCCTCAGGTCTTTCAAGCCTCTGGATACGCGGATCTCACGGCGACGGATAGCATGTGGTGCGACTACAGACGGCCGAACCGAAGAGAAATTGAGGAACTCGTTCCAGGTTTTGGTTCTTTGCTGCTCGAACGAATTCGACGAATGTGCCGCTGGTGATTTGGCTCAATGGAGGGGTACGTGTTACTTATCGTCGACTCATTCGGAAGCCTTGAATAATTCTGCTTTGAAGCCTGGAACGTCGTCCATGTTGGGATTGTTCCAAGAGAATGGCGTAAGTCCTCTTTCAACAACAGATGTTTCTTCTTAATCGAACATTCCTTGCCCAGCCATGCCGTATCAGCAGCGATGGCACCTCCCTCAGCCTTAATCCGTACTCGTGGAACTCCGTTGCGAACATGTCTGTAACTCTGCTTCGAATAAGCTGATGCACTGACTCGAACTAGGCTTTACATTGACCAACCAAGTGCGCTCACCTTCTTATTTCTTTCTGCCGTTTCTGACTTGGGACCTGCAGTCGGCACGGGTTTTTCTCACGGCGATGAAACCGTAAACGGAGCGAAGCAAGCTGCTAAAAACGTATGGCAAATGCTACAAATATTCCTCAAAGATCCTTCATTCTCGTACTTGCAATCGAACGAGTTTGGGATATGGACCGAAGCGTAAGCACCTCTCTACCTTCAAATGAGCAGAGAATAATCCAGACAATAGATATGGAGGGCACTACGGTCCTGCGTTTGCAACGTCAGTCTTCTAAGCTCCGCGTCCTGTGACCTTCACTAAGGCGAATTAAAGATACTTTCTCTCCCAAAATCAAGCTATCCAGAAGGGTTCGATCCAGGGCATCACTCTCAACCTGAAAACACTCGGCATCGGAAACGGCCTCACGGACCCATTATCTCAATATCCATCCTATCTTACCTACTCTCAATCAAATCCATACAAGCCGACTGCAACATCTGCTCAAGTCGCCAAATCCTCGACAATGTTCTATCAAAGCGGTGGATGTCAAGCTCTGATACAGTCGTGCTATAAAGCGGTCGGAATATCAAGTCAATCGTCGGCGTGTTCCAATGCCTGGAGCGTTTGCAATAACCAATACCTTCCTCCTTTGTCGCAAGGGATTGACCAATACGATATTCGCTCCACTGCAAATATATTCCCACCCGCCATCGATGGTTTCTTAAGAAACTCTACTCTCTTGTAAGTGACTTGCTTTCAAATACATACCGTTCTTCCGCTCATATGACACGATTAAGGTCTCAAATTGGAGCCGAGACGAATTTTTCATCCCAATCTGCTACGGTTTTCGCCGAATTCGAATCCACAGGAGACTGGATGTTGAACTCTGCCCCGGATTTGGCGTCGGTTATAACAAATGGCAATGTCAGTTCCACTGATGATGAATGGCACTTGGAAATGCAACCTTATATTATTCATGTAGCACATAAGGGTCCTGATATACGCAGGAGACGCGGTAAGTACTGCGTTTCCACAGACAAATACTCAGGTTCTGATCTCGATGATTTTCTTCAGGATTTTCTCTTCAACTATATCGGCGTTGAATCCATGGCTAGCGTCATCCTCGTCCCTCTCGCCGACAGTTCTTGACTCCGACGTTCCAGGTCGCGAATCTCACCACAAAGATTAATAAGAGTTTCAACAAGACGAAGTTTACGGACTTCTTCGTGGACGGAGTGAAAGCAGGTCAAGTCAAGCAATCTGCGAACTTGGCATATCTGCGTGTCTATGGAGCTGGAGAAGAGGTATGCATCTTTCTACATGTAATTATCGTTCACAAAGCGTCGCTCAATATATGGACAGGTTCCAGCGTATGGATGGCAAAACCTGAAGCCGGGACAAGCTGCCCTTCAGTTCTTCAACTATACTATCAACGACCATTCGTTGTCCAGAGGCTTCTCGAAGAACGAGATTGGGGTTATGGGAATCTTGATATCGCTAGTTATGGTGATATATTGTTCAATGACTGTCTTCGGCTTCATGTTCTGAGTACGTAAGCTAGCGTCGCCGTCTCCAGAGTTCATTGTTATGCTGGCCTTGTCTATCGAATTTGGCCTTGAAATCTTCTTTCATAGGCTTGAGGCTTTGGCTGAGGTTCTTCAAGATATCGATTTCATGATCTTTCTCTCTTTCAGCAGCGACGCGAATGTCGTCTCGAGTCTGGACCCTGAAGCTCCGCTGCGGCCCTGAACGTTTGTCGTCCACGTTCCGTGTAGTGGCGTGTTGCTATATGTTTCTCATAGTCATGGCGATGCTGTTTTCACTTATTGGCGATAGCACGCCAAACCGACAAGAATGACTCGACTTGTTGTCCATAAATCAAGCTCCGCCATGCGTTGCTCTGCCTGAGGTTTAAAATCTCCCAAGAGGATATTCCGTCGTCAGCGCTCTTTCCAGTCTTCTCCGAGCAAAGGTCGTGCGGTTTCAGTCCCGAGTATCCGAGGTGTATCGAAGCGTACTAGAGAAATGCAATACGGCAGCGGAGTGGCTACCAGGCATGAAGTCAAAGATGGACATCTCACAGGCCGAGTTACGCGACGACATGACATGTCATCGAGGAGAGTACAGAGTTTGATGTCACTGAAGTGATGGGATTTGATGCATCAAAGATGGACTTGGATGCTAGCGATGATTCTGTTGATGATACGCTGTTCGGTATATTCCATCGAATCAACACTGGCATAAATTGAACACGAGAATGCGCAAGTCATGAATATAAGAAACAGCTACAGTATTCTTGCCATGATTGTAATCGGCTTCGAATCGAAGGACTGGGTAAACCCGCGAAAGCCACCCGAACTTTGGTACCGTTCCGAAATTCGTACAATTCCTATCGCAAATCGCCAACAAAATCTTCGACCCGCGCTTGATCCTCGGCTGTATCTGAAGAAGAAGTGATACAGAATGTCGCCCTGAACCTTGCAATTATGTCGGCAGGTTGATGTAATTTTCCGAATAGAAGATCCCAAGTTGCTTCTGTCAAGTTCGTCGGTCTGAGATGAGACTTTTTGTCAATACAGGTAGTATGGAGCTCGATATCCGAGAAAATAGCAGGTTTTGGGTGGGGCCGTCACGAGCGATTCGGAGCGAAAGAACTGATGAGATTGAAGGGTTATGTATCGGCGACGGCTGTGTGGGATCGTCTCGACTGTTAAAAGAACCAAACGAACATTGATGGATCTTAGGCGTTTGTGGAACGGGGTGTAGACGCTGTGAATGTCTGACTTCGAGTACTGAAAGTGAAGCGTTCCGTCTGGCGATGGTTACCCTGTGAACGGTGGTAGCATCTAGTCATCGGCGTTCTTTACATTCATTCTCTTCACTCACCAACTAACCGGGTCGAAACATCGAATGTCGATGGTCCCATCCCTGTCTCGTCGTGGTGGCTTCCCAGGAAGCGCCCCACATTAAAGCCCTGCTAAAGGCATCATGTGAGAATCTCCACGAAACGAAACGAAGGAGCCTCAAGGCTCGTCACCCATCAAAAATTGATCACAAGATGAAAGAGACCTCCTCGGGATCCAGTGACGCACTCGTATCACTTCGTGGGTAGCAAACTACTTCCTGCGTCACCTTCGCCTAAAAGCAACACAACACTGCCAAATATTTCTTCCCCTTTCAACTGCCGTCGGCACGTCACGAGTCGCCAGTGCTCAAGGTCAAGGTTTGAACCCTATTCGTGGTCATTTCCCTCGGGACACGGTAGAGAAACCAAAGCACTAAAAGGAGATAAAAATTGTCGATCGAAAGCCTGACCTCTCGAGGCCGCCAAATAGATTCTCAAGCATATTGGCTGGCCGGCGGAGAAAACAGGGAATATCCTTGCGAGGCATGCCGGCATATTTCGATGGTATACGCGCAGTCGAATATTGAGAATTGCCAGCTTGAATGAGAGGAAGGATGACGTGGGAGGACGGCTATAAAGTCGTCAAAGCCGATTGGTGCCGCGGCTGCGACGCCGATGTACCCGAAAGTCCGAAATCCGGCGAGACCTCGTTGGGAAGTTGACAAGCGCCCAGCCCGACGCCACGAACGCGACTTCGTCGTCGACACGAATCACACGAAGTTGTCGGCCGACAGGATAAAACTTTCGATGGGTTCTAGAGGACGAATGTCTCGAGCGTCATGACCTCGTGTTATCCTGAATAAGTTGTAGAACCATGATGGTTGTTGTCAGATTCGACTAACGCTTTGTGCATCTAGGAACACGTCTTCAAGCGCCGACGTTGATTGAAGAGATCCGCTCACTTGGGAGCCTGATTCCGTTCTTGAATCGTTCCGCACGCGACATGCAAAACTGTATCAGAGACAGCTGATCTCTTCCGGGCCGCCACATGTCTTTCATTATCCAAATCCATCCACTGTCGAATTTCTCGAGATCTGCTGGCGCTCCGCCTGCTTTCATTGACTCAGATCTATTCATCCGTTTCTTCATGGCCCTGATACTCCGGCATACTTTCAGTGCACGCACTAGCTGCGATACTGGGGAAATGCAGACTAGAAGCAAAGGGCGTCGGAGTTCTGTCGATCGTTTCCTTATCAATCTACAACCTTTTCGAATCCCTTCCCTTGTCGGCAATACATTCAGTTCCATCTCCATTCATTCCAGACCAATCAGGATGACACAGTGAGTTCAAGTCAGCGTTGCCGACACAAGGTCATCTGACGTACTCATAACAGAACTTCTCACACGGCCGGCGGGCGGTCCTATCCGTTCCTATTCCACTAATTCTAATCAATATCGTCCACCGCATCGCCTTTCAATATCAATGGTCATTCAGGATCCTTTCCATATAGGCCATCATCTGACCAGCTCCCCTCTCCTTCATCAATACATTCGCATCCCAATCCATCAAATCCCTCAACCGAAAATCAGTCCAAACTTCCTTTTGACCCAATCTCCAAATCTAGATGTAATACATTTCCTAGCCAAGGAACCTCTGCGATACCCACGGCGGACGGTGGAATACACTTTCCTTACAAAGCCTTCTTCCTCCCACTCCCTCGTCAACGAATTCAATACACTCTCGCTCGTTCCTGTACCCCAATATGAACTGAGAAGAAGCGAAGTTCTCTCACTCGGTCCTAACATCCGCTCAACACCCGCGCGATGTCCTCCGTGGTGTAACGGTCAAGCCTTGGAGCTCTTTCAGTCCCTACTGACTCGGGAACCTCGCATACCCATGCTTATGCTTCCTAATTCTTCATTCGCGGACTCGGAGTATGTACCTCTCAGGGAAGGGACTGAGATGATCGTACATACGCACACGCATTCAAACCTATTCAAACCCTGTCATTTCGTGTGAGGCGTATTGTACGCATGGTCATTGTTCCTAGGTCCCTCAGTCGTCTAACAGAGAATCTGGAATCTCGCTTGTGGCGGCTGGAACAGGGCCCATCAATTATGCTTGCGATCGAACGCACCAGGCGCAGGCTTGAGACCGCCGCGATCTACGGAGCGCGAACACGAGCACACCTGCCATTTCGAGATCGGCTAGCCAAGTGTCAAACTATGCTCACGAGCGTCACTTCTCAGACGAAGAGAGTAATGATATTCCTATATGCGGTCGAGTTCCTTGTCAATCGCATCAAACTTGATATATGCCGAATCGTCTCATCGCAAACCGAATAGCATATTGCCCTCCGCGCCTCGCATGCGCCCCTTTTCGTTCATTCAGGCAGACAGGATCTCAATAATACCGGCGGGGTATAACGCATCCCATCCCATGATACGGACATTGCCCGAAAACTTACTATATATATCCATGATTTACGACATGCCATACCCTTCTGATCTCCATGCCACCGCCATTCTCCTGGTGCCCCTGACTCACGTTCGTTCTCGGTGTTAATCTCGATCACAGCCTATACTTTACTGCACGTTTGAAAGGCTGAGCGTTAGGATCTTAACCATCCACTAACTTGCATCCGTTCGGAAACTTCGAGGTGATATCACCACCGCACATCCCGTCGCAGATCACCGAACGCTTTGACCTATTTCACTCCTTATCGTTGGTTTCATAGTAGTTTTTGAGACTGTCCGAGCTGATCTCTCATTGATATCGTCCGGAACATAAGCTTCTTTCCTCCTCTCACTCCTCAGTTCACATCTAGTTATTTTTGCTTCCGCAAAATTTGATTCCGTCTGCTTCTTCTCTTGCTCTCTGTGTCCTGATCGTATTCAAATCATTCGCAAACTCTGATCAAATTCGGCAAAACGACCTTGAGATTAACGAGCGTCCTCACGGATGGATCTACACTCCCGTCCGCATTGACAAATGCAGGACGACGCCATACGAATTTTAATCACGCTATCGATACCATTCACATACCGTTCGCTCAGCATGTTAAAATTCACATCCAAAACATTGGACCATCTAACCAAACGCTCAACCTCATTCATTTCGGCACCCACCCTCACCAATCTCGTACCACACAGCCATCCTGCAGTTGGTGATGAAATCTCAACTCATAACGAAGCTCCGGTAACTATTCCCTTATACGGTCAATCACAAGCATTCACTCTGATAAATGCAGATTACCAGCCCAATGAACAAACACGGAGAAAATTTCCTTTTCGAGTGCAGAGTTACGAGATACTCTCAGCCTCTCAGCGCCCCGCTCTCTGATAGTTCAATTAGGTCTAAACCCCGCACCTCGTGCTCACACTCTGCTTAAAGTTATTACCTAGATGGAGTCGGTGGCTTTGCCTTGTGACTTTCGCTTTGCCGACAATGAATGCTATTTCATCCATCCTGATGGTGTTGGATCAATGAGCGTCTCAGTCTCTGTTGCTAAATTACTATAGCGTCGTGAGAACGGAGGAATAATCCGAGGTTCTGTGAGGGGCCGTCTGTCAGCAGCTCGTACTGTCAGCTATTCTCCGAGGCGAACAATCAATTCGCCGCATGTTGTTCAACGCCGTTCTCTTCGAATGTTTGACCATAGTCGCCATAGCGCTTCTCAAGATAATCTGCGTGGTGACATTCGAGCGTCTGAATTTCAAACGTCGCGGTATAATCGACTTCAGATCTTCCGCAAGGCCGTTCGTTCCTGTATGAGAGGTCGTGTTCTGTGAACTCTGACGTGAACTCGAAACTTCGACTTGCTTCTCCGATTTCGTCCGAAGCAAAGCCCTCCTTGTCCGAGACTTCCAGCCACCATTTGATTATTTCTCATCAATAAATTCGAGTTCGGCCGAAAGCACAAAAAGTAGGACATATTATACTCAGCACAGACTGATTCTCATTCACTACATCCAGCACACCACGTTTCATACCAATTCCAGCCCTCCTTCTCCTTCTGAAACCGACTACCCAGACTCCGAAAAGGCACAATCATCACCTCTCAATCTAGCCCCAGTAGCAAAATGTACGACTGAGTGTGAAAGTCTTTTTCTTTGGGATTTTCTAATCTGGAGCTCTCGAGGCGGAGTGTAGTACTTGCGTGCGTTAAGAGAAAAGTCTTTGACGCTGATCCCAGGGCTTCTGTCCACTGTAAATCGGACGTCTCGAGTCCTCGATAGAGACCTCAGGACTTGAACATCTATGTCGACGTCGAGCGAACGGTCTTGATCGGTTGCTCGGTCAACGTTGTCTTCCCCATCGAGAACGGGTCTTAGCTCAACCTAGAGGGAGTATGAATGACGGTATTGGAAGACACTGGCATAGATATAATTCTCTGCGTCTCTTTTCTCAACTCGCATGGACTTTTACGAGAGAAGTATTATACTACATTATATCATAAAAATTGTTGCGAAGTGGTAAGCAAGACTCCTCTCGGATAAAGCTCATCACCTCACCTCTCCCAACCGAGAATAAAACTCCAAAGACTCAAACTTCAAGCCACAGATATTAATAAAAATTCACGTGAAGGTGAAAGAAACGAGCAAGTAGATATGACATCATATCGTCCCTTCCACCAAGTTCTCACAGACTAAGGATTTCATCGTTTGAACGTTCATCCAACTCGCTCGGAGTCTCTCGGAGCCGAAGCGAAGCGAAAACTGCAAACGAAACTAAGAGACAACTCGCAGGAAGATCCCGTTCGGGACCGGCATGGGCATGACTTCAGGCCTCAACGACCAAGGCACCGGATTCTCTGGCCCAATCCTACTGCCTAAAGCCTCAGGCCTCAGGGCCCGACTCGAAAAGCATGATGCCAGATTCTCAATTCCGCCCATCGACGGCTCCGGCTCCGGCTCCGAATTCTCTTCGGCATTCCGTAACTCTCTTCCTCTTTCATCTCATCCTCACTCACCTTCGTCCGCTCTAACCTTCGTCACAGGCACTGACATGCTCCCAGCGAACAGCAACTTTATTCCGCATTCGGTAAAGTACAATGTCATTCAATGAAATAAGCGAATAAGCGAATAAGCGAGATTCGGGAATTAACGAGCCTCTCTAGTCTTGTGACTTCGTCTTGTACTTTTCTCAGTTCTCGCGTACACCCGCAACCTATGCCTTAGCGCTAAACATCCTTACAGCATCCATCCACATGCTTATACCACGCTGCACGATGTCCAAGCGTCACTCAGCTCAGGGCCGTCACTGGAAATTGCCAGATTGCAGACTGGAATTTCCCGTGAGCCTGAGGGCGTCATATATTCATAGCCGGTGTACGACGGTATGGCATTTTCCACGAGCGTTTCTCGGACCTTGGTTTTGGTTGGAGCATCGTTTCGAGACTTGAAGGCGTTGGCCGTGAGATCCTGATTTTTAATTTAATCATAGGACTAGGGTCGTCGGGCGTCTTTTATTGTTGGACTGGCTAAGTCTGGCTTACTGGCAATTTCCTCAATGAACTCGACTCGGAAGCGCTTGAAGAAAATATGGAGGTAAATTAGGACTGACGCTGCTATTTTATCATGATCTCGGAGACGCGTTCCACGAACAGACATCAAATTTAATTTTTATTTCCAGCCAAGCGCTCAGCGGGCTCAGTGCCCAGAAATATCCCCAGCTCGGTCTATATTCTACGCGGGCAAAGCACAGCCTACCGCAGCGTCCCGAACTCTGAGGCCATCATTGATTCTTCAAGTTAGCCCTTCGATGGCCCTATGGGAGATCCGGGCGTTGATGGTGATGATACTAGTACTGCTATCATTGATCCAAACACTTTAGGCTTGCGGCGTCCGTGAGTATTCCCGTTCCGTGCCAAGTTTCCTAACTGAGTTCTCTCCAGATACTGCCAGATTTGCGAAGTAGTTTGAAGAGGAATTCCCAAAAAGAGTCTGAGAGGTACAAGGCTGTGACTTAGAGATTCAGATTCATACTCGGAGTCTGACGTTTCCTAATCCATCCTCTGCAGATCCTCCCCTCCCAACCATTTATGTCGACACAGAGGAACCTGCGACCGCGACTGCGACAATAAGAATAAGAATAGAAATAACGACGCAGTGCTGCAACCCGTCCGATTCCGAAAGGACAGCATCCACCATTACCATCACCGTCAATATCAATATCAATATACCATTCGTCCCTGAACGTCTGGCCGCAGACTTCAAACGACTGATGCGGTTAGACTTACGGCACCTTCATCTTCTCTAATTTACGGCGCCGTCAGGGTAGAGGGGCGGGGGATCGGCGCACTTGTTCGGCGCTGCGGGGAAGGCCTAGGAGGTGGTCATTTACCGTGACAGCGTGGGATTCTTCGATTTATTCTGAGCCTTGCGATCCTGCTTCCCAAGTCGTCTTGAGTCCTCGAGTAGAACTAGAAGTTTGAGGGAAGTTCAGACAAATGTTGGACGTCACGGTATTGGTTGATTGCGATATAAGAATATATGTACAAGATATCAAGATATCAAAATGTGGTCTACTACTGGATTATTGAAGTCGCAAGAAATGATTAGGAAAGATGAAGAGCGAACATTACTCTATACGCGTCATGCGTCGGATCGTGATCATGATGAAGAGTTGAACGAAGAATGGGGGTATGTATGCGGTGTATAATGGAATGAAGAATTAGCAAGAAAGGAAGAACGAACGGGGAGCAGAGCATAAATCTCGCATCGCACGTTCAAGAACCAAGCACGAGTGTCGAAGATCAATATTGAACCCCAACAGTCAGCGGCTGTGCGCGAGAATCAGGGTGGTGATACCATCTTCACATCTTCACATCTTCACATCTTCTCATCTTGTCGAAGACAGGACGGAGGGTCTCGGTCGGTCGATGAGAGGCGCGTATGTGTATGCGTATGGGGGTGCGAAGATGAGACGAGAGAGTGATGAGTGAATGATGGAAGAAGCACGACATGCTCGTGCAATACTGGTGCTCGTGAGATGCTGAGTCGGACGACCGATCGACGCTCGACGTCTGAGGTGACAATCGTGAGACGATCCCAGGCAAGATCGAACGATCATGAGACTGCAGAGGGGGAGGATGGATGGACGGACGAGGTCGAGAGATGGGTTGGGGTAACCCATCCCAAATGAGCAGCAACGTGTCTTATTACCATATAAGGGTATGACGCATCCCCGTTGTCCTTGTTGTCAACGTGTTGTCGTTGTCAAGCACTGATGAATACTCGGACTCGGACTCGGCATCGTCAGGTGTTTCGGCCGAGCTCCTCGTTTTCGCAATATGCAGAAGTGGAGCGACGAGGCCCGGCAGGGTGTCAATGTCAATGTGCTGACGACAGACCCAGGGGAGGTGGAGGGTGGAGGGTGGATGTGGTGGTGTGGGTGCTTCGGCTTCTTCGACGTCGCAGGGTAGCGGGATCAAATGGAGTGGGATTGACGAAGGTGTATGGAGGAGGAGGGGGCGACGTCGTGCCGAAGCGGAACTTGCAATAATGCAGTTCGAGTAGCGGAAGGGGAGAAGCAGCACTCGAGCCGCAGATTAGAGCTTATTCTGGTCGATATGACGCATGAGAATAAGCGTCGCTAGCAACTCTACAAACAATAATAAGTCAATGCCGAACGGAGGAGGAGGAGATGAAGGGGAGACGTACCGACGGCGACTTGACCGTATGCTTCGTCGATGATGAAGAAGTTTCCTGAGGACATTTTGTCGTATATTGGCTCGGAAGGATCTTTGAGATCGAAGTGGGCGACGACTTGGTTGAAGATGTTCGTGCACTAGAGACAATTAGCGATTAACGAGCGATGGAGAGAGTGGGGTAGACTTACGGTCCATGTTTGGCCTGGGAGGATACATTTCTGCCATCTGTACTCGTTCGAGTCGAGGGCCTGGAATTTACGATATAGCGAGCTATATATGCATAACGTTAGCACGAGTCACGGTCGATAGCATATAGACTTAGAACGTACCTTCCACCGAACTTGCTAACCTTCTTCAAATAATTCTTCAACGGAATCACAGTTCCTCCAGGTCCACCAAGAACAACATAAGCCTCCGACAAATCCTTCTTCGTCCCCAGATCGATCATACTACTCCAAGAAGCTTCGATGCCAGTCGGTACAGTCAAAGGCGACCTCGACCGATGTCCTCGGTCGTAGATCAAGAGTACGGGACGGTTGGGAGCGATCATGGCAGGGACGACACGGAGGAACATGCGGTCGTAGGTATCGTTGTAGTCGGAGGTGGTGAGGTGGCCGGTTGTATCTTCGAGAGTGTAGGGTACGCCGAGACCGTGGAGGGACATTTCGACGTCGGGAGGTGGGGTGTTAGATGGTGAGAGTGGGTGGGGTGGGATTAAGTAGTAGGACGAGGGAGGGAGGGGACTGGTGAGGTAGTAGCAACCGGGATATATGAGGTATGAGGTGCTAATCGCGAAGTCGGGGGTCGACGGAAGTGATGAGTCAGACCTGCGGGTAGCGTAGTCTTGGTCGAAGTGCTTGTTATCCCGAGTCGTCGGTCAACTAACGCTGCGTGCGTCGGGAGCGAGGAGGAGGACGAGAGGATGAGATGAGGAAGGGGGAGGAGTCAAGGAACTGGATCGATATATAAGGAAGAGGCATGATATACCGAAGACGCTGGCCGAGCAAGAGAAAAAGAAAAGGAAAGGGCAAAGCAGAGAAGCCGTGTCCGCGTCCATCCGCAAACATGCACAAATACGCCACGACAAGGATGGGACGGCAGAGAAGACGGTCCCGTTCGGGTGAATGCTCAATCGCACTAAACCCATTCCGGTTCCGAGCGCTTGGTGCAGATTTCTTTGGAATCTTTGAACGACGTTCGTGGAATCGGCCTGATCGAGTATGACGAGCCGAGGGAGTGGATCGACGCTTTGGGGAGGAAATGCGTTCCTTGGCGGATCAATTCAATGCTGTGATCGAAGATTTGGAGCAGTTTGGGACGAATGTGAATTGTATTGATGAAGTGACAAGTGCACACGCTCGACCGCTCGACGCGAGGGCGCGTATTTTCTATTCAATTCTATATTCTATTGCTATACGATTTCTTGGCTGCGCCGCTAACCCCGGACCCGTCCGTGCGTAGCACAACACGACACGTCGCGACGACATGCATTGACTCGATGAGTTGTCCAATTTCTATTGATTTGATTCGCGTACGGGTGAACGAATATAGGAGGCACGGCAAGTTTAGTACTATAGTACGATTCGTGGGTGTGTGAAAAGACCCTTGTCATCCTAAATGTAGTAACATATTCCCTCCATGCCCTACCTGCTTTGTCAGGAGTCGGGAGAGCGTAGCCGCGCGTAAACCGAGTGAACCGAAGGTATCGCCGGCCGTGTCGCCGGCTGTATCACTGGCCTCCGCCGAATGCAAAGCTGTCCATATACTAGTACAAGTATCTTGTTGTTGTGTTTAGACGTTCTATGCTCAAGTTCGTGTGATATAACGAGTAAGGCAGGTTTCGTCCGATTCTCAACGGATTGCCGCTTTCGGATAGATAATGATTTGTGAGTGAAATCTGCCGCTCAGACAGCGAGAACGGAAACGGCACATACTCTAGCGTACACGTTTTCTCTCAACTCTCGACTTCAGGGTAAACATGATAATTGAAAGATTTTCTGATAGCCTCGAGGTGTCACGATTCGTAATCAAGATTTCTCAGGCTCTGCGATGCTGTTTGTTTGTTTCGGCATACTGGAGGATTCGAGGAGTTGCTCAGGTCTGGGGATAGCTGAAATCTATCAACTGATAGCCACGACAAATCGTTCAATGTGTATTGCGAGCTAACCTGCAAATCTGATTCATTGTCTCTCGTGCCTTTGAACCTCGGTGCGCGAAATACGGCTATGGCACTCTAGCCATTTTTGCCGCATTGATCACATTCCGATACTAGGATAGGCATTCTGTTTCTCATTAGATCCAAATTTTGCGGCTCTTTCAGAGAGCACCATCCAAACAACCTCGAGATTTTGACTGACCGAACCATTGCCTTGACTTGGATCTCTTTGCTGACGGGGCTCTCCGCTTTTGTTTACTGGCACATCAGTCGCCGGTATCAACGTTGGGGAAGCCTTTTGATTCGGCCGTTTCATTCATTCACAATCGTGGGCGATCCTTATCGAAGAGCCTATAGTGGTCGAATCGAGACTGAGTATGTCCGAACTCGTGCAACCCGTGCTTCACTCTTGGCCTTGATATCAAAAGCCTGGGCCACTGATCGATAGAAACAGTATGTACACGTAAAATTCGCCTCCTTCAACACATCGAGAATACTGACAAGCGTGTACCGAACTCTAAACAGCAAATGTCTGAAATTCTCTGCGTACAAAAAATCAATGGGAACAATCAGCACACGTCGTATGATTTACATCCGATGATGCCGGCTTATATTTGGTGCGTCACTCGACTGCCTTTCACAGACGGGTTATGAGTTTAGTTTTGACGATGCACGGTGTATAAACGTGTGTTTGAGGCTTTGAGCCAGAGTCAAGAACAATTGGCCTCGCATGCTATTCATTATCAATATCAAACGTCGTTCGGTGAAGTTCTGTGCGCTAGCACCGTATATTCGTCGAATAGCAAGAATGGCCATGAACTCGACTTCAAAGAAATCGCTTTAGACAAAGGTCAGGGCTCCACAGACGGACGGTTCGATCTCGATCATCTGATATACAGACGGGCGAAGACAAGCACAACTCATCGATTACCTTGAGGATTTGCACTCTGAATTCGACACATTCCGAGGTCTGTGACATCGGACACTGACAAGGTTATTTAAGCTAAGACTAGCACCGTAGCATCAACAAATACAATGTTTGTATAGCTTATAGCGCTAAGCCTTTCTCTTAATATGAATTCTTGCTACCAAGACTTGAGTGACCCTCGATTTTACTTGATTTTGCTCTCAGTCTTGCTTACCATCCCTTGGTTCAGTCAGCACGCAAGCATATACTTCTGAATTATGTCTAGCTGTATGTTACGATTGGACAACCTTCCGTAGTCTCGGCCACTGACAACTGCCTGGCTATACTAACGGTTAGCTGGTCAGCCGAAAGGATTAGCCGGAGACTTGTCGTGTCCTGAGCTTTGTCATCGTACTGCGCTCGGCTAGCTTTTCCCACACCCACGCATATGACTATAGTACTAAAGTTGTATGGACTCCGAATATAGTACCGCTTTTCGCGTAACTCCGACTAGTCCGAACACATCAACAGCACTTACTGCGCATTGCCTTCCCCTGCCATCGCCGTGCCTGGCGATATATTCTGACAACACTCTGACGCGCACATGACGGATCTCGGCTTGGAGGCCTTGCTATGCCTGCCGTTGACGAAAATAGTCGTTTATTCGATTGCTATCAACGGCTGCTAATTTACTTCCACATCGCCTCGCCGTTCGAACGAATGCATAATCCCAGACTATCAGTACGCGAAGGGTAGTCGAATTTTCGAAAGCTACGAAAGCATAATCGACCAAACATCTCTCACGCCGACCCACGACAACACTTTTTATCCTGTTACAGACGACTCGCTGCCAAATCAGCTTCTCCTGTGTCTTATTCCGGGCCGTCAACTTCCACTCACTCACATTTGTCCTCTGGTTTCTTTTTCCTGTGTCGACCAGCGAGTATTTCGTCTCGAAATATCGAGCTTGAATATCTGGTCGAATCTCGGCTTGTCAACCTTCACCGACGTACCCGGGACCGAGCCCGGCCCGCCCATCTCACCCGTGACCCGAACATACTTCTTATCTTTATCTTTCTTTATCTCGCTCGCTCAGGATCAATTCTTTTTCTTTTGGAAAGTACACACGACGGACGTGTGAATTACTAGTATAGGAGTGCGATAGGCAATGTCTCGGGAGCGAATATCCCTATTCGCTTCATTGCTCGAAGACTCGAAGGACCGGTGGATGGAAGAGGTGACGACGATGACATAGCGGGAGAGTCTAATGGGGTATGTCATTTCAGAGTGTACCTTCGACTATCCCATATGTATTCTCGAGCAGAGCTGACGTCCACGGCGGCCGTGTTTGCAGATTAGATCACTGGCAAGGTTCGCACTCCTCGCCTTCTCTGTTTCTGAATCTCGTTCTGTCTGGCAATAAAAATACATCCGCATCGACGTCTCGATCTATATTCATCGATCCCGACATCCGTCCTTCGCTTTCGCTCTATGCTCTCATGCTACCTCTACATCTAGCAAACAACTCCAATCCATCCCAAAATGATCAACCATAACACCTCTTCCAATTACAAACCTAATACCCGTCTCCTGACCTGACCCTCGACCAAACTCCAACCCTCCCAAAATCGATGTTCCTATAAAGTGAATCTCAATCTCAATCTCAATCCCAATCTTCCTCCCGATCTCGTTCTATTCAGAATACCTGGTAAAAAAGCGCTCGATCGGAAATCCCCACGACGAGCGGGCGGTATGCCGCTGCAATATAATTACCCCCACATTATTGCTAAGATAAGAAACATCAGCGCCTGCGCCTCCGCATGCTCGTGACCAAGACCAAGACCAAGGACAAAGCCAAGCCCCGACCCGCCTTGGCTTTGCGCTGCGCAATGTTCCGGTATACTAGTACTAGTACCAGGTACTGGCAACGATCACCGTGTCACCGTCTCCCGCACCCGTATCAAACCTCAGTCCCAAGACCGACGCGCTGAAGGAAGAAATAAGAAATAAGAAATTGGAACGGGAATTCAAGTTCCTTCCGACACCCAGTCTATCCCTGTTTCGTCGCACTTTCATACACCGTGACTATTCGTCCCGACAAGATCGATCCATAATAAGGAATAAGGCTGATCTTGATATCCGACCTGATCGATATCCCAGAGATCTCCCAGATCTCGTTGCCGTTGTTAGACTGGATCTTTGTTCGGTTACCAGATTCGAGATTTGGAGATTGACCGTAAGGTCCTCGGTGCCGTGGCGGGCGGGGCGCTTATCCTTACTGATTATTGATTGTTGATTATTTTGGGATGGTCGGCGAGCTTCGAGGTGGAGCTTTCTCAGTTTCTGATGCGGTCAATATTGGCGCTTGATTTCAGGTCGCAGTGACTCGTTGGACGGTCGGTTTGGGCTTGGCTTTGCCTCGTTTGAATAAGTCGAGCTTTGAGTTTCGGAAGTGGGATTTGATAAGCTTTCGAGGTACGGTAAGTGATGATGTCATGCTTTTCTCCCGGCAAAGCTCTCAGATTTTTCTTTGAAAGTCTTTCAGGTCCTCGCTCGTGAGTACGTAGATATTCGAGACGACCAAACGACAATTTGAAGGTGCTCACGTGTTCAACGTTTCTTCAAGCATTTTTTCAATTCGAGAACTCGAACGCACGCCCAACGCACGTTCGTACGCATGCCATCGTACCACGCACTCTCATCCATCACCATCCCAACGTCTATACACCCGTCCAGACCCCGTCCGAGCCCAGGAATCCGGACAACAGAGAAAAAGAACAAAGCTCGGAAAATTGAAGACCGTGCCAACCCTGATTTTCTTCGACCCCGTTTCGTTTTCGTTTTCTTTGAGAGCTTGATTTGGACGAGTGGCTAAGTTTTCTCGAGGATGGACTGGGATTGGATTAGTTCGTAAGCAACGTGTGGATTTGAGGGATTGGAGAGGAGAGTCGATGGATGAGTCTGGATCGTTGGATAATTTTTTGGTGGATGTGCTCCACAGTTTGGACGGAATTTTTTGTGTACCTGAGTCGTTCGCCTCGAGATAACATTTAAGAGATGTCGTCGAAAGCTGTGATAGGACCTTGCTTACATGTACATATCATCTGGTGTTCTTGTATATGTTTAGAAATTCTATTAATCATTACATGTATGCCTCAGCAACATAGTCTCTCAAAGACACGAAAAAAATACTACCGGTGTTCATCGACCCGGAGACTTTCCTTCCGTCCCTTCCGCCCACTCGAAAATTTCAAAGGTACAAAGTCCAAGGCACCACCAAGCAAATCCGTACCTGTAAAATTTCGGACACGTCGATCTGATTCCAGGCTCGGAGAGTCCGAGGCCGAATCGGTCGGCCCGTAGGATAGAGGTGAACACGTAGTTCGAAAACACGTACGGTTTTACGGGTCTTGAATCCTGAGGCGGGAGTTCCGGACGGAGAAGGAAGGAAGGAGCTTGAAAGCCTGAGGCTTATTTTGTTATCAGGAAAAATAGGTGAGGCAGAATATTCCTTCCCTCGACTGCGTGCTCAAAATCAACTAAAAAGACACAGCGAGCGTATGATCCAACATTGCAAGAACCACAAACACAGCAAGACGCGCATACGGGCAATATCAGACAGTCGACCAGAGAAAGAAAGCTGCGGTCGAAGCAACAGAGCTCGACGTCATCAGGCTTCGTTATCTTCCCAGAAATCGGACCAAAAAAGGGTTTCTGAGCCCTCGCATTCCTTATCGGACATAGCTCCAGGACCACTCAGGACACTCAGGACGAAGTTCGATCGGACTCGGCATTCTCGGCAGTCGGTAAGCACGCGTCGGGATCGGAAGTCGGGCATCGGGCGGGTTGTCGTTCCGATATTTTCCGAGGAGATAAGCACTTTCTTATCTCTCGCTGTCTCTTTCATTCTTTCCTCGTGCGCGAGTCGGACGATCCGTAGCTTCTTTGATGGGGCATATCGGAGTCGTTGGATGCTATAGCAGATCATGATTACGAAGATTTGTTTGTTGATTCTAGAGAAGAATTCGTAAGCAAATATTCGAACTCGAAGATTATTGACCCATTCGTATTCATAGCCACATCGAGAACCTCGAAGACGCAGAAGTGCTTGGAGAATGACGGTGCAGGAATTGGGGTTTGTAACGCCACTCGCCAGAAGACGAAGTCATCGTAAAAAGAATAGTCAAGTAGGCAGACTTACACACTCGCATATATGCCTCCGGGATACCGTGCCGGAAGATCGTCTCATACCCCTTCCCATCCATCTTCTTTACCTCCATCAGGGAATCACTCAACCGACGCATTCCGACGTCCAATTCATAATAGGCGTGGACGTAGACCATAGAGAGATGACTCGGGAACGCATGGAATGAATACAGTGCCACACTGCGGAATGAATCCAAAGTGATCGGAGAGGAGTGTGGTGTGGGATTCGTCGATGAGATGATGACACGATGGTGGATGAATAGATGATTATGATAGACTTTCCGATGAAGCAATAAGCGAGGCGGAATTGAATACAGACATCGGAATTCTATAGCATCTGTATTCATGTGCTTGAGAAGCTTGAGAAGATGAGAAGTCAGGAACGTAAGAAGCGTGAGGGGAGGGAGGGGTGGACTACTTTAAGCGGTAAGCGTGATGAAATTAAGGAGGCGGAGAAGGGACGATGATAGGCTGTGTGATTTGGGGGATAGGAGCTTTACCCCTCGTTCTCAGACTCTCCAGAGTCGTAGATTCGCTTCTCTTGAACTTACTTCCGTGTTTGGTGTTGATATTAGGCGTCTTTTGAAGAAGTTGAGAAACCGGGGTGACGCTCTACGTTGTGTACCTGAGAATGAGAATGGCGTGGCGATCTTGCCATGTTGTCAGCGCTGAACGAATATCGAGAATTCGAAGGTGATGAGCTCAAGTCCCGGTGCCGGACCGGGGTACTCGGGATAGGGGATGTTTGTGTGAGAAAGGTTGACTGTCACGGTAGAGATCTGATCCCGCGTCGGCTGCGAGTAACGTTTATCAAAGCCTGTAGTCTGGAGCGAACGGAGTCGCGGCGTACTGGAGTCGTGTGTATGAGAGCTTGCCGAAACGAAGTGGAAGGTACGAACAAACGAGAGAAGATGAGTGGTAAGCGAACAGGAAATGAATGCCAGGTGTCGCTTGAAGGTGTGAAAGAGATGCCAGTCCTAGAGTAACATCTGGATGGTGATAAACATATAAGCATTCTCGCTGGGGAGACGGTCAGTCAAAGGTGAGCTGACTAGATCTCCGAAGTACGTACCAGATGCTTCAAAATTCATACATAATAATAAGACTCAGTCATCACTCGTAGTAAAGTTCGATGCATTAGCGATACAAGACGAAAGAAGCTTCATTTCGTGTGAATGAACTGTGTGGTATGATGAGATCACCGCTTATGAATTTCTGGACAGAACCTACCTGAGAAGTCTGAGTTCGATGGTATGCGACCATCGGCCGATGTCCTGTCAGAAACGTTATCACCACAAATCGACAGGCGAATGCACAAGGCCCGCTTACTAGTACGTCGGCGTCTACTCTCAACTCCACGATCTACCTCATTCTTTATCTTGCGATTCAAGCAGATTTCGATCAGAGCCATATAATCGAGGGACCATAAGTACCAGATTTAACAAAAGACAGCAATTCTTTTGAGATTCGATCGCGAAGCTCTTGGTAAGCAGTCTTGATTTAAGTTTCGTTGTCGAGATATAGACATAGTCACATAGATAAACAGCCATAAGCGAGAGATTAGCCTGAGATCGACATTGAGCTCCAGCATCAAAGGAGAGAATTCCGATGGACAGGACACCGACAGAGGATCCAGAATTCCAGGAAAGTCCTTCTCGTAAGTCCCTCATAAACTTCCATTGGATAGCATCGTACGACACCGATCACACCCAGCATAAGAAACATAAAACCCAGACCATCAGAGGATCCTTTACCAATGGCATCCCTCGAAAGATAGGATATGATCGCCAGGTGAACAGGTCCAACTACACAAGCGATTCAGACCCTTTATTCGATTTTGCTATCCTTGCCGAGTGAAGTCGATTTGATCCCGTCCCGTCTTGCTCTTCCGTCGATGTCGATTTGCAGGGTGGTGGAGAGGGTGAGAGTTGAGGTTGAGGTTGATGACGTCAGTGTTGTTGGAATTGGAGCCGAGAATCGAGAGGGGGCCGATGACTTGGTCGGTATACGACTTGGGGATAGATTGGATCCTGACTTCTCTTTCTATCCGTTTTCTGCGCCTGAACGAAGAACGATAATTCGGTACAATATTTGAAGACCGTCAGTTTCATGAAGGGATATCAAACATGAACAACTCACCATTTCCCACATAATAATCGTGACCCACATTCCAACATTTCAGCACATTCGTCACAACATCTCCGGCTCCCCCTAGACACGACTCCCCCAACTTGAACTCGCACTACCAAAGTCGATAACCCGCACCGAATCCGATCGACACGGTAGCGGGAGACTCCATCCCGATTTCCATGTGAGGGACTGAGGGTCAGGAGAAGCGAGTCCGCGTAGATCGCATCATCGTATTGACACTGAGGCGAGGGCCAAGAGGGACTGACGGATGTACTAGGTGGAGGTGTTACGGAACCGGTAACTTGGTGGGACAAGGGCTCGAGAATAAATGAGACAAACTCAAGACCTGGTTAATAATTGATTTCAGAGGTTAATGGGTCTTTCCGAGACAGTCTTAGACAGTCAGTAATATATTAGAGTGCAAATAAAAGTGAAACTAAGACAGAGCTAGTCGATGTCTCAGTCGTGCGACGTAGTCTAAATGACAATACGACACTGCTGGTCAAAGCGGCGCGAAGACTACGCTATGACTCTAATGCTAAAGATATAGCAGTCCGATAGACGATGCTAAACCAAAGCTATAACGATTAGCAGCGATGACGCAATGCTAGATCGAGTCCGAGACTTAAGAATTCACACAATATTCGAGGGTAGTAAAAGATGATCATTCCAGGTACGAAACAGCTACCCTTAAGTACTACGATACTGAGTCATTTACCAAAAAGAGACATCAAGACATGAAAAGGTAAGTTGACTCATCTCGATCCTGAATCCAGCGAGGCTGTGTTGCGGCTGCGAAAGACTCGACTGGATAAGGAAAGTGATGGGCCGTGCGCGAGGCACCGAAGGAACATGATAGAACGTCGTAGAACATGATAGAATAAGACTTGATGGATACCGAGAGAATCGGCGACACTGGAGGACTCAGCAAGAAAGGAAAGAAAGAATCAAGAAAAGAATCAAGAAATCGAAAGCGAAGGCGAGGAAATCACCGAAAATATTCACAACCATTGATACCCCTAACAGGAGGTTACCACGCCACGAAGGATCAGGGCCTAGGTGTTCGGTTCCGGTTCGTGTGTCGACATGGGTATGAGTTTGGATATGTTTTTCAGCGCCGAGGGATATTTTCGATGCGATTTGAACGGATTTTGGATTGAGCATTTTCTCGCTTAAAGCCTTGAGGCCTTGAGGTTCGAGTCCGTTCATCGAATCACTACGGGTGCCGAAAATGATATTTGTGTGCTACAGTGTCTGGATGGTTATTAGACCTAAAATCAGATTGAATCATCGGAATAAACCACATACCGAAACCAGGGAAAATTCATGCATGTCGCAGGCTGACGGGCTGAAAGTACACGTAGGCGAACATCGAATATTAATATTGCAGTTCGGACAATGCCTTGCCTTTCGTAATTGCCAAGAACGATGTGTGCCATCGTAGACGCAAGCTCCCAATCGTCGGTTTTAGGTTTTGCTTTTTGGTTTTGCTTCCGGGATGCCAAGACTCAAAGCCAAGTAGCCAAGGGCAGTCATCGAAATATCCCAATAAACGAGATGAGCTCAGGCTTGACTTGCCAGTGAGCGGCTGAGCCTCGACTTTACTCGAGTATAGTACAGTACCTAAAGGTCCTAAATCAAGTACAGCGTCATCCCATTGAATCGCAGTGAACCGCGAGAGGTACGTACCTCCATCTCTTACTGATCTTCGTCCGACAGTGAGACTACGCGGACGCGGTTCACGAGTCTGGATGATCTACCAAGTAGCACGACGTAGCAACAACCTTGAATCTGAATTTGACAGCTCAGAAATACCGACATGCTACAGACAGAGACAGCTGCTGCACATGGCCCATCCACATGGCATGAATCACCCAAGGAATCACCGACATGCGCTGATGCGCTGATGGACAGCCAAAGTCCAAGGATCAGGCTCAAGCCTCACCGTAGAAATTCAACGGCCATCTCCGTACTCGAGTATGCTCTGTCAAACGGCCGCGGGCGCTCTACTGGTAACAGTTTGAAAATCGTCGTCAAGGAACCAGGCCGCCTGTCCTCCACCAACAACTTAAATCACGATCATATTCATCACTTAGCTCAGGGCCGTAAGCTTTCCCATCTTGATCCATGCTTTACCAAATAAAGTAATCCGGCCACCGCTCGCTTAAAGTCACTCGATTGAATATTCTAAGCGAAATCCTAAGCGAAGTAAGCGGGATGATGGTTCTGGAGCGGTCGAAGCCTCTACGGCAAAGGCGCATTCAAGGGTTTGGGGACGGGAGTTTGTTGGCTCCGGGTGGTTATTTGCTTGTTTTGGAAGGTGGATGAGCGAGACCAAGCGGGTTCGTAGGAAGCGTAGGAGCTTACATGTAGCAGCAGGGCCGATTAGGGTGGGAATTTGGACGATATCGTTTGTTCAGTGGTGACTGGTCTATATGCGCTTTTTATATTCGTCAATCTGGATAAGTCGTACCGTGTTGTATTGGACGAGAATTCGTAGCCGGAACAGCTTGTAATTTATCGTCTTGCGCGAATGACGAGATGTGTATTGTAGGGTTCCGGATTATCGATTGGTACTAGAACTTGGACTTTTCAACAGCGAGCCCACAATTATCGCTATGGCACAATGGCACAATACAAAAATAAGCGTAACCGCAAGTTCCGTTCCTGGACCGCCAGAAGCCCATAAAGCCCGCAAAGCTCACGAAGCCCACAGAAGCCATAAGCCAGAAGCATGAGTGCGGGACCGATGTTATTACCTCTTACCGTGGTGACTCGTTCGCTTGTCAACGCGTGACGTAGTTCTACTACACGATAATACCAGACTGAATAACAAAATTCATCGAAAGTAAGGGAAACAAGACAAACGTGCCTTTCTTCCTTCGGACTCGGAAAAAAGACAAATATTCCCTGCGGATTCATTCAAGCTAAAGTTACTAGTGATAATGGTTCCATCGACACGGACGTTCGGCATCCAAGAAAACATCGGCATCTCTCGATTGTTTGAATATCCGAGTCGAGTCGAGGACGAAGACTAAAGATAGGAAACATTAATCAACGTGAAAATACACGCACGGCGGCCACAGCAAGACCGACACCGAAGCTGATAGGAAAGAATAGGAACAGCGGGTTTACCGAAGGCTCATCATTTTTGCAGATTAGACTATCACTATCACCATCAACTCGGCCAATTCGGCCAATTCGGCACCAGCGAAATTTCATGACCTCGAGCCTCGAGCCTCGAGACCGACGAGAGAGATAATGATAATCAGAGCTTATTCGATGATTTCGCTTGGTCTTCGTGCCAGTGGGGGAGAAAATATTTAGCGGATGATCGAGTCTAAAATCGAAGCGAAGGGAAGCCGAGAAGGATGCCGAAGAAGACTCTGCTCGGCTCGGGAGGGGAGGGGAGGGGAGAGGAAAATGAGTCGGAAGAAAAGGATGACGCGTCTCGTAATGCATAAGGCCATAACTACAAATTGACCTCCAAAATAATACGTTGCCTGGACGTTTCGTTGGTCCTATTAATATTGGTATTATCAATTGCGGAAGACGTCAATGAGGGAAGGAAAGAAGGAAGAGCTCGGAATGGATATCCTATTACCTCAACTCGTCAATAGCATACAAACCCGTGCATATGACTCGTCCTCGGCTGTCTATGCTACTACCGGTAGCGCTCAACAGGCGCCGGCGTCAAAGCGAATGTACGTACCTTTTGTCAAAATTCTTCACCGCGCCGCGCTGTGTGTCCACGATTGTGCGACGGACCCTACTCGATTTTTCACATTTTTCTCCTTATTTTTGGAACTTTTGGCTTGAAGGTGATCGGAGGCCGTAGGTGGCCCTTGCCCTTGCCGCCCTTGCCCTGAGACCAAAGACTCGGCATGACAGTTACAGTCGGCGTAAGAAGTACTAGTTAGGGAGGGAGAACAAGACTGACGCACCTGAAAGTGGCCTGAAAGTCGAGGCTTCCCCGCGGGATAACCGGTGGATCGGTGATCGACCTCCAGAGCTCAGTCTGGTCCAAGAGTTATATGTGGATGTGTTTCATCTCTCAAGTTGCGTGAAACGCGGATCGCAACGTCTTCACGAGCCTGAAACAGACACTGTGAATCGGGGATCTGCTGAGAATCGACGCGGTATTGCACGAGGAGAGTAGAGTGGAGCCTCGCATCGTCGATTCGCGCCCACAAAATTCTTCCCGACAGTCCGCACGAAGAGGAGAAAGGAAGCATTAGCGCTCGATCATATTCCCTCTTCCAGCCGACGTCGCGACTCGATGGAATAAATAGAACGTTCCACCAGTCGATCTACGATCCAATAAATTTGAATTATTCGTGATTTTGATTATTTCGTGTTAGCCGATCGCTTGCGTCGAGAGATTTTCGGACCCGGCCGAGTCTCACTAGCGTCATTTTCTTCATCTGCTTCTTCTGCTTCTGCTTCGTCCCTTGCTTTGCTTTGTCCTCGACCAAATGCCCTTGCCCTACTCATATCCTATTGGCTATGAACGTGCCGGTGACGGGTGATGCAGTGACGATAAATTGCTTAGACATGTGCATGTGATACGAAGAAGCTAGACGAGGATCTCGCGTGGATGTGGATCGGGCGAAGAATCTGAGATTCGCTGTCTGCAAGTTTTTGATTCTTTGGTTCCTCGTGCTTCCGGTCTTGCGTTTCGTTGCTTTGTTATGCGGAGGATATAATACTCGAGTCGCGTCACTTCGGTCTCCCTCGTTCCTTTCCGTCCACCGCTCGTCTCATCTTTCGTGTTCTTCCTCGTCGTCGCCCATCGCTCGTCTTACTCTTACATCGATTTCGCCTCAACTCTTCCTCAACTATCGACTCACTCAATTACTCACCGCTCGTACTCATCACCGCGTGACCGCGTGAACGTCGACAGCGCTCGCCTTCACCAGCTTCACTCATCGCTCATTCCTCAACGCGTCCCTACCCAATGCCAATGTCAGAACACAAACCCTCCTTCCTAATCGAACACATCCTCCCCTCCCCCACCCCCACCACCACCTCATTTTCCTCCATCCCATCCCTCCCCCCCTCCGCCGAATTCACCGAATTCTCCTCCTCCCTCTCCTCCTCCAGCTCGGATTCCTCGGCCCAAACGCCTCTGTACAGGATCCACCGTACCCCTCTCGCAGGTCAACCCCTCCGACTGATCTACAAAATATACGATCTCACCTCCCCATCTCCTTTCGGCTCTTCCTCCTTCAATATTAATACGAACGGGGGAGGAGTGAATAGGACGGGAAGAGCGGATGTATTTATGGAAGCGTTCGCAGTGCTCGATTTCGGTACCCGCTGGATGACTGGGGGAGGAGGGGGTGGAGGGGGGTGGAGAGAAGATGCAAAAGTCGTCATTGGATCTGGAGCATCTGCTATCTCTATGAAGTTAGACGAGTACCTCTCTCGTGCGGGGAATGGAAACTGGTACGTCTTTCTCCATCTCATCGCTTGAACGTATATTGATAATTTCTAGGGACACGTATCGACGCTTCAAAGGGAGGGATACGCAAAGTTATGAATGGCTCACGAAAGCAGGTCTGCACGATATCGACTGGATCGTACGTCCGTCCTCCTCTCCTCTTACCCTCCTCTTCGTCGATGCGGGAGGCCCTCCTTCGTCCTTCCCACTTTACTGATTCTGTTTGATAACAGTGCGCAACACCCCTCGACTACCTAATAGCCCAATACACCCTTCCAACCGACTCTCTTCCACCGAGCGCATATGAGAAGCCTACGGCGGAGTATCATCCGAGGTCGGGGTGGGGGCTTTTTGTGTCTAGGAATGCGAGGGGTATGACGCCTGGTGAGTTTTGTTTCTTCTGCTTCGTTGGAGTTCAGTTTGTTTTCTTTGGTTTGATTCGTTGTCTTTTGTTTTCTGAGTTGAGTTTGGGTTGACGTCCTTGCGCTTTCTTTTTGCTTTCTTCCCTTTTCGTTCGGTTCGCTTTGTTCGCTTTCCTCCATTCCTCCATTCTTTCGTTCCGTCGTTCCGTCGTTCGTTCGTTTCGTCGTTTCGTCGTTCACACTCGTTCTGGACCGGATTTCATTCGACGTGATTACAGGCAGTCTTTACTTCCTTCCTCACGCTAGCTCTCATCCGTCATTCGTCCTCCCTCCTTACGACTTCCTTCATCACTTCCTTCTGTCCCTCTTCGCTCCCTCTCTCTTCAATCGACCTTCGGGTATCCTTGATATATCTTCCTCATCTCTTCTCATCTTCCTCATCTCATCTCTCCTCTCCTCTCCTCTTCTCGTTTTCGTTTTCGTTGTCATTCGGTTTCGGTTTCGGTTTCGGTTTCGTTTTCGTTTTCGTTTTAGTGTTCGTTCGTTCGGTCCGCCTTTGTGATATGCGTGATATGCGTTCTATCTGCCTTTCATAGATTTCGTCGTTCTGCATTTCATAAGATGTGATTCCGGATCGTCTTTCCTTCCTCTCTCTCACCTCTTTCACTCCTTCTTTCCTCCCTTTTTCGAACTCTCGTTCCCTCCTTCTTCGTTCGACGTGGGGGCATATAGCCCTCTAGTCCCCCTCTCCCAACTATCCTTCAATATCATCGAAATATCGCATCCTTCATACCCTTCCTTTCTTCCTTCAAATCGACGCCCTCATCGTATCTATTTCCTTCCCTCTTTTCGCCCTCTTTTCGCCCTCTCATACCTCATACCTCATCTTCCTTCGTTCCTTCGCTCCTTCTGTCCTTCACCTTCGTTCTTTCCGTCTGTGACCTTCGCTCCTTCCGTCTTTCACCTTCGCTCCTTCTGTCTGTTCCTTGCTTGTTAATGATACTGATACTAACGACGAACCTAGAAATCTTAACTACGCTCTGGGCAATGCGCGTCATTCGACATATAACATCACATCACTGACTCGCACACCCCCTTCCTCACTTCTCACACCCCCTCTTCTCACATCCCTCAACTTTCCTCTCGCCTTATCCCTTCTCCTCTCCCTCCTCCTCGTCCTCCCCTTCCTTCACCTCGCCCTCGCCCTCCTCCGCTCAACGATCCGAGTCCCAATCACGGTCATTCTTATCCATGCCGTGGCTCCGTTCAAAGTCAAAGGCGAGACCGGCCAAGTCGCCCGATACATCTTCATCTTCGCTGCCCAAGTCGAAAACGAAACGCCCGCGGTTGTCTCGGAGGGAGAAAGAGCTCCTACGTGCTCTGCTCCTCGTTTCTTGATCCCTCTTTCCCTTCATCCTCACGATCCCTTCTTTCATTCTGTTGAACTGATCCATTGGTATATACGTGTAATACTTTCCTCTCGATCCTCTGCTACAGTCCCGTGTCAACGTCTCTGTCTCTTCGAGATCCCATTATCTTATTCTTTACTTGCGCATATTCTTCCCACTTCTCCGATACATTACTTGTGCTCTGCTGAGCGTTGTTATTGCCGTTAATACTTCCCTCTCCCTCTCCCGCTTCCGGCAATAGTGTCCTCTTGATACTCTCCGTTCATCGTTCCATCAATCGCCGCACACCATTAAATTTTATCAACAACGTAGTTGCATTCTCCCTCTCGTCCATAGTAAATAGTAAATAGTACATCATGTAATCTCTGTCAAGTCTCATCTCTGAAACCCAAAGCCATTAAATCATACATCATATCATTCATATGCCTCCCACAAAAAAATAACATGATCCGTGGCGTCATTTACGAACTTCGAGGACCGAAAGCCTGAGAATTGCATGGCTCAAGCCATAGTTACCGGACCGGTAACATTGCGCTGGAGTCGCTGGAGTTAATGTTAATAGTCACCTTGCAGTAAAAGTGACCTTAGTTTGAGACTTTGAGTTTATCGAAAGAAGTTTATCTCGTGAGTTTTCCGATGATATCTCGGATAGCAAGGACCACCGAGACCTCCCGAGACCGAGCCTGAGAAATTAAATATTGTGTTCAACCCGAAGTGAGCTCGAGCCTCGAAGAGTGAGAAGACGTCGGAAGGCAAGAGAGCAACAGAGGTGGCGGCGCAGTACCTTCTCATCAAAACTTCTCATCAAAACTTGGACTAGTTTCCGAGGGCGAGTGGATACAAGCGGCGCATCATGCAATATCGGATTCCGAGTGATCGATGTCGTATTGAACTGCAATATCCGAAATTGCAAGCTGATTCGAAGTTTTGAATAATTTTACGGCGACGCCGACGCCGACGCCACACCGACATTATCGAGATTCACAGACGCATTCCCGCCCTTCGGAGTACTTTGACTAGCGAGCGATATGACTTCGAAGCTTTAGCATGACGCTTCCCAGTACACCAAGTAGAAATCGAACGCTTGCAATTCCCAGATGTGCGCCCGGCCGCGGGTGAGGATCCTAGGAGGAAACAGTGCGAGAATGACGGTTTTACTACTAATAGTAACTCAGTTCAGCAGACAAAGAAGGCAACAGCGCACAAAATGCGACGACAGCAACGAAGAACGACTGTTCGGGTCCCCACCATCTACCATCCAAGTCCTCGATCAAGAATAGACTAGTTCCTTGTATACTAGACGCCCACGGCCTCCGCTCAAAGTCACACTAGGACTTCGAATTCAGGAACCGAGAGCCGAGAACTATGCGCTCGATCAGGGACAGGAAAGTGATATCGCTTAATGAAAACTCCACGAGATGATTCTCTTCTCCTCTAAAGACGACAGGCTGACGGCCAGAGAGCGGGGGAGAACGTGGAGTACTAGTATGATCGAGAGCAGAGATGGAGACTTTGTTCCGAGTTCATCACTTCTTAAACTTCTCCAGGTTCCCCGAGTTGTTCCTTGAGTGAACGTGGATGTGAATATGCATGGTTGATCGATCATACATCATCTCAAGCGAACGAAGAGAAGCGATGCGATGCGAAGCGAGCTGAGCTGAGCCGAAGGCGCGCTCAACACCGTCCTCGTACCTCGACGTCCACAAGAACAAAGCGAAATAAAACAAAGGGAAGTAAAGGAGGAGAAGGAGAAGGAGAAATAGCCTGGGAACGTGATCGGTGTGGGGTAAGCGAACGAATAAGCGAGAGACCAAGGAGGATTAGCGTCGGAGAATTGGTTTAGCAGGGTTTATGCTTGCATGCGATAGTGTTTTATTCTGGGAGTGTCCTGAGCGGGTCGGGGTCGGGGATGTCAGCGGGAATGACAGTGGGTTGAATAATCGTACTGGATAATGGGTAATTGGGTTGAATAATTGCTTTGATAAATCGCTTTGAATAACGGGACGTGTTGGATAAGCTGGATAATGGATTTGATAAGCTCGATACGGTGGACGATTCGAAGTTAGATAAGCGGAAAGCTGAGAGTAATATTTGATTTGAGTGTACCATTGACATCGAACATGTCAGCGCTGAGGTAATTGCGAGTAACAGGTTGTCAATGCGAATTGTCAGACGAGTAGAATAGAGTATCATCGAATAGGATGGATAACGTCGACATCAATAATCCGCGCTGAGTGCCACCGATTGCTAGTGTCAGCGCTGAAGTAAGCCAGAGTAATGGAGAGAATCGCGATATCGAGGTCAATGAGAGTTGTCAGGTCAGCTAAAGATGAATTTCGTAATCCGCTGTCGTCTTCGTCATGATCATACATCCTAAATCTTGAAAGCTCCGAGTCAAACGCGGTCGCCACGAATTCCCTCATTCAGATTTGAGATCTTCGAGATGAGGTCAACACTATAGCTAGATAGCATGACGAAACTGCGAGACCTCCAGCGTCAGAGTCAAGCTCGCCATCCGACTCGAGCTCAAAACCGAAGACAGACGAGACGACGCAGCGCAGCATCAGCATCATATGCCCAACGTGAAGCCTTCGTTGTAGTAACAGTTGATGACGCCACAAGTGACGCGCTTGACGCGTAGAAGTGACGAGTTTGCTTGATGACGAGAAACGTGATGTGCAAGACACTCGGGCAGGTACGGTTTGGAACAAGCCAGTTAAGCATGAGCGTAAGCAGGTAGAGCATCTTTGTCATCTGAACCTCTTGCTGGTACAGTTGTCGGAGCATGTTGATCATACAGACAGCCACACCGAAACTCGGTACTTGATAAGCGGCGTCGAAGCATGACAGTGCACAACTGAGGACGTATGCAAGCGTAAGATGAAGTAGCAGTGCATTCAGAGACGTGACGTAAGACAACCATGAACCCAGGACAGATGAAATGTATGTACGATGTACTCAATCATATCCTAAGCATACAGCCTCTTCGTATACCTGCGAACGCGAACGAATAAGCAAACGTTAGGAAAGCTATGATAAATGAGACTCACGAATTCAACCCATGCACCCCACCCTCAACCTGCGCACTCGCAGTCCTCAACTCAAACCTCACTTTCTCACTCCTCACACCATCCTGTAATTCAATAACACTCTTCACCCCAATATCCTGACACGAATGCTGCAATCCCGCATGCAAATACGGTAAGAATTGTTTGACGGATCCTTTATCTTGTACGTCCCCCGAGACGCCTTGAGCGACCTTCACGGCGGATGATTCGGAGAAGTAACGCGATGTAGCGGCGTTTTCGTGTTGAGTTGGAATGGTGGATTGACGAGCGCCATTCGTTTGAGATGAACCGGCTTCCTTGACGGCTTTGCCTTGTTCCATAGCGTCCTATATCCGAGTGAATAACGTCGAAGACGAACAGAGAAGAAGGACGTACGATGCTACCCATGCCACGATAAGCTTTAACACGCTGTCCATCGTGGTAAAAGTATTCTCCAGGAGCTTCGGTCGTTCCGGCCAACAAACCACCCATCATCACAGCTCCAGCACCCAAAGCAAGTGCTTTGACGACATGTCCCACATTACTGATCCCACCATCAGCAATAACAGGAACACCGAACTTGCTGGCGAACTCCGCAACGGCATAGACTGCAGAAGCTTGGGGGCGACCGACAGCCATGACCTCTTGCGTAATACAAATGGAACCGGAACCCATGCCGACGCGGATAGCATCTGCACCGGCGAAGATGAGATTGGCAGCTTGCTCGCGGGTGACGACATTTCCGGCGATAACCTCGAGTTTAGGATAAGTCTCCTTAATCCATTTGATCATCTCGATTTGGAAGACGGAATTTCCTTGCGAAGAATCGATCACGACGATATCGAGACCTGCCTCGACGAGCAACGCAAGTCGATCTTTATCGGAAGGACGGGTGCCGATCGCGGCTGCCGCGTAGAGTTGTTTGGATTCGGGAAGTTTAGATGCGAGAGGGTAAGTTTGGTTCTTGAGGAGATCGCTGCGTGCGAGGAGAGCGACGAGACGACCTGCGTCGTCGATGATGGGGAGCTTGCCCTTCTTGGAATCGCGGAGGAGGCTGTTAGCTTCGGTGAGCGTAACACCTCTGCGAGCGGTGACTACGTCGGTAGTCATCACTTCGGAAAGTACGGTCGCGGTAGGTCGGAACTGGATATCACGCGACGTGACGATGCCTACGAGCTTCCCGCCAAGGGCACCGGTATCTGAGGAGTACAGTTAGCATCGATATTCGAAGAAGTCGAGGGTCGATATGATAGAGAATGATCAGTAGTCACGAAAATCTCCGCAAATCACGCCGTTGGCGTTACTCGGAAGAACGAAGGTTGTGATAAAATAAGATGTTCATCATAAAGAGGATAAAGGAAGGGAGGAGAAGCTCAAGATCAGACTCACCAGTGATAGGAATTCCACAGAATCCAAGACGCGCTTTGATGTCGAGCACGTCTGAGACCTTGTGGTGAGGGGAGAGAACGACGGGGTCGGAGATGAAGCCATTTTCATGACGCTTCACCGCTCGAACCATAGCAGCTTGCGAAGCCGCAGACTGGTTATGATGAATGACACCAATACCGCCCAACAGCTATATTCCACAAAACAAGCTTCAGTAACCCTGATATGACAAAGTGATGGAAACGGTGCTCACTGCCATGCTGATAGCCATCTCTCCCTCCGTCACAGTGTCCATCGGGCTCGACATAAAAGGCGTCTTGAGCACCACATTTCGAGTGACCCGACTCTCAGTGACCACGTCGCTGGCGCTGAAATCGATTTTTCCTGGGAGAAGGAGAAAATCGTTGTAGGTGAGCCCGCCGTGCAGCTGAGCGTTCATGAGCTGCGAGACGGATAGACCATCGCGCTCTTGGTAAGTCTTGAGGAGGTCGAGGGCTTGAGTTGGGTCGAGATACGTCTTGTGAGGGACGGGCATTGTGGGAGTATGCGAAGAAATTTTTTTGACTAAGCGCGTCTTCTTATACTGGCGTCGGAACTCGGATCATTCTATGCGGCTGCTATCAACACGTTGGATCATCTAACATTCTAACGCTCAGTCAGGACCTTTGCTGAAGCTTATGTTCCGCCCGTGTTGACAAATAATCTCAAATTCTCTCCCCGAAGATGCGCGAGCATGCTGAGTCGGTCCGACACCGAATCGGAGCGCGCGCTTCAGCGCAACTTAAAAGAATATAGGACGGCTTGGGATGACTTTGAAGGCAACGAACATGCTATACGATATTAATGTAAACTCTGCCTTCAAATCCGTTCCCGAAGAGACCAAACTGGAATCCGGGGACCCAGACGACGCGACACAATATAAATAGGGAAGTCTGATGGAGCAACGCATAAATCACGGCCTCAGCATGCATTTATAAAAAGGTGCATTGTCAGAATATATCGCCTCAGACCACACTTAACTCTCGTTTCGTTTGCCAGGACATGAGATAAGAAAAACAAGCTCATGCCGCAGGCGTATATCTCGTACGCCATGAGCATGTAGAGAGAAAATTCGCGCCACGGCCAATGCAGAAGGAAGAAGGAGTTCAAGTTCTCAATGAATACGATTCAATCTACACTCTTTACAAAGCTTTGTGAACGTTCTCATCATCAAAGGCCAAGAGGAGAGTCGGAGTTTGAACCCATTATTTCCACGTGCCGCCAAAAATCGATCATTCTCACTTTAGCAGCAATTTTCCCTGAATATCTCGCCAAAGAATCTGCTCATTCATTTCTGGAACATGAATGGCCTCCTTTATACGCTGTATAGCGGCGCAGTCCCTTTCAGTTGATCCGTTATTATCGCGCACTCCGATGGCGCGAGGTCACCTGAACTATATCGGTCAGGGATATATTGAGGGGTAAATTATAAATCAGGTGGTTAGTCTGTTATCAGGAGTATAAAAGAGTCACTTATCTCAGCTTTAGATGCTTAGGAAGCTTCCCCAAGTGCTCCTCTGTACCGAGAGTCGTCCCCAAGGCATCTCCCAAGGCTTTCAAAGCCCCATCGAGCTTTGACGTGTTGACGCGATTCAGAAGTCAACTCTTTTTCAAGCATCCGGATCTTGAAGCTTCAATCCTCCGCATTCCGTCGAGGAAAAACGTTTTACGTTGTTGTGAAACGTCCAACAACATTAATAACACCCCCTACCTTTCTCGACTCCCGACTGACTGAGGTCATTCTCGCACACTCCTGTGATATCCAAAATATCGCATCCATATCCAAACATCCACGTCTCCAGATATCTTTCCTTCTCCATCTAGCAAACTCTTGCGTAGCCTAACGCTTTGTCTGCATCCTTATCCGTTCCTGTCCTACGGTTCGGCTCCGAAACCGAAATCCAGCGGTTTCCTCTGACGGAGTTCAGCTATAGCTCTCTGTGAAGCTTCAGTGTTTCACCAACTGCGCTGTAGCACTCTCGACATCCCAGCTCGCGAATCTCGAAGGATATTCTCTCGACATCTAACCGGAGATCGAACACTACATTCATCTTCAGCTGCCACCCTCTTGGCCAGCAATTCCGTAATCTCTCCGCGACCCTTGAAACTTCCTACACGCTTCTCATCCACGCCCAGCGCTGTATTGCTCGCCTAGCTGCACTTTTTCGATCCAATTGTAAGGAAACGAGCCTACGAGCAGATTGAATCCACTACATCCGCCGCAGTAGCCGTTTTTAATCATGGTCCTCCCAACACACATGCCTCTACCTCGCACAGAGGGAGCGCCCACCTTCAATGGATCCCCATACCATATCGACGCCTTCCTCCGCGACTTCGAATTCCTCGCCGAACGAACTAATCTCACCCCATTCCTAATGTGTCACGTCCTTCACGAATACCCCATCAACAAAGTACGCACACTCTGGGAAAATCTCCCCGAACGCGCTCTAGGCGATTGGCAAGCGTATAAAGCTAAAATTCTAAGCTTTTATCCTGAAAGAGATCCGGAATATCGACAATCTCATGGAGCGCTTATGAGACTTGTACGCGGTCAAGCTCGGATGGAGATACATAGACTGAGCGAATTTGCGGAATATAATCGCGAGTTCCTTTGGATAGCTTCGTGGAGGGTGAAGCAGGGCTATATGACAGAGGCCGAGCTGGACGAATATTTCGCCGAGGGGATACACAGGGACCTTCGCTCTGAAGCTCGCTCCCTTCTCAAACGCAGATATACGGGCCCGAAACGCAAATCCTCCGATCCCTGGCCGCAAAAGGATCTCGCGGATGCCTGCATTGAGGTGCTCATATCTGGAGATGCCGAAAATTGTTCATGGCGCTCAGATTCCGATCACGATCGTGATGTCGACGAGTACGACTATATCGCGGCAGCACGCCGAAAGGAGAAGGAGGATGCAGAGGTGAGGCAACACAGGCTCAACATGGAACAAACTCATGTTAGCAATATCGAAACAATTGTCAAGAGTGCTGCTGAGTCACAGGCACAAAGGAACACTCTACTCGTGCAGATGCTTCGCTTTGTGGTGGAAGCAGCATCTCAGGTCATCAATGCACCTCTTCCTGCGTGGGCAGCTGCTGAGTAAGTGAAAATTGTTGTGGACTACGGTCATTCGAATTGGGATACTGTATCATCAAAGATACATAGTGTGTAAAGCCATGCATCTAGTCAATAAAATTTTATTTATTGATATAAATCGTTATCAGAGTTCAAACACATCGCAACAATCTGCTCAGAATCGGCAACCCACTTCAGACATGTGCTACATATCAAGTTACACATGGCGATCAATGTCAATATCAGCTATGACCTTCACAATTTACTCTCCATAATAATGCATCAGGTTGACAATCAGATAGACCTGCTCGATTCTGGCGAGAACGAAGAGGACAGTCGGAGTTCGAACGGACATCTCGGACGAGCCATCAAACCCACCTCATTCTCATATTCACCGGATTCGCAGCCTGAAGCTCGGTTAATAATCATCAATGACCCCATTTCTCCCTGCTCATCATGGGGCAACGATATTGTCCCGTAATCTTCACTGGTAGCGGCGCAGCCTCTTATCTACTCCTCGGATGTCATCCCATTAAGTCTCGGCGTGATCTATCAATATAGCGCGCAGTCTTCGGACTGGGCTTGTCGGGGATAAATTGACGGGTGGAAATCAGGTGGTATGTACCCTTTCTGGAGTATAAAAGGGTGACTTATCGCAGCTGTAGGTGCCCCGGATGCACCCCCACCTGCTCCGCGGGGATCCTCATCGTCGAAAACTGCTCGGTAATCCCGCGCGCGCACGCTTTGAAGCTTGCTTGAACGTCGCTGCACCTTATAGGCACTTCAACCCGGAGCATCCACCCTGGACAGCTCTCATTCCTTCATCGTTCGAGAGCAGTAAGAACTGCGCCTCCTCTTCCCATTCTCCCGCCTCCGCTGCTTCACTGCAGCATCTTCCCCTATTCCGACTTCACAGCCAAATAATTCATCGCTCATTGTATCCTTCGAGATCCTGCTCTCTTCGTCGAATATCTTCGTCGAATAGAGAGCTTGCGACGACTTGAACGCTGCGCAGTGCTGCTCAGAAATAATCAGGTTCGAAACTCGTCACACCGGCCCCTACAATTTTCACACCATCCTTCGCTCTCACAACCCCCAGCATCTCGCTAGAATGATCCCACCCGAGTTCATGCCTCTACCCAACACAGATGGCGCTCCATCCTTCACCGGATCTCCCTACGAAATCGACGACTTCCTCCGCCACTTCGAATACCTTTGCGACAGGCGCGGCATTGTCTACCATGAGATGTGCCAATCCGTACCGGAGTATACCACGGAAAAAATACGTACACTTTGGGAAAACCTCCCTGAGCACAAGGCCGGAAACTGGGAGGCGTATAAAGCCAGAATCCTCAGCTTATATCCTGAGAGAGATCCGGGATATCGACAATCTCATGGAGCGCTTATGAGACTTATACGTCGGCAGGCTCGGATGGAGATTGATCGACTGAGCGAATTCGCGGAATATAATCGCGAGTTCCTTTGGATCGCTTCGTGGAGGGTGAAGCAGGGTTATATGACGGAGTCGAAGAGAGATGAATATTTCGCCGATGGAATACATAAGGATCTACTATCCGAGGCTCGTTCCCTTCTTAAACGCAGACACACAGGCCCGAAACGCAAATCATCCGATCCATGGCCGCACAAAGATCTGGCAGATGCATGCATCGAGGTGCTCATGACTAGAGATACTGAGGATCGTGGTTCTGTTTGGGATTCAGATGGGGATCACGATCGAGATGTCGACGAGTACGATTATAAAGTGGCAGCGCGCCACAGAGAGATTGAGGAAGCAAAGGTGAGGCATCATAGGCTCGAAGTCGAACAAGAGAATATTCGCGATATTGCAGCAACTGTCAAGAGTGGTTCTGAGACACAGGCTCAGACGAACACTCTTGTGGTGCAGATGCTTCGATATCTGGTGGAAGCAGTGTCTCAGGTTACGAGTGTACCCCTGCCTGCTTGGGCGGCTGCTTAGACCCGAAAGAAAGTTGCCCTTCATGAGGGACCTCTATTACTAGTACATATAGCGTGTAATGAGTAGAAATACCATTGATTACTCCGAGAAACAATGTCTTAAGTCCAACTATGGCGACTCGAGAATGAAGGATATAGAACGACGATTGATACTACATATCAACACAAATACTATTTCGAGTCCGAGAAAGAAGAGAATAGTCCAAAAGTGTCCGTCATCAATCCGCTCAGGGGCGCCAACAAGCTAAATACGATGAACGATACCCTCAGCTCTAACCTCAACACCTTGAGAGGACGCCGCCCTATTCCTCAACGCCTCAGGATCGACTCCAAGTGATTCCCTCACCCGATCCGTAAGATCCACCTCCATCTCATCATATATAACCCTCCGTCTCCTCACCCGAATCATCACACGTCCATTGACAATCTCATGCGTGGTCGTCATCTCGCTTGCTAGATCTTGTCTTCCTGAAGTTTTGGCGTTCCTCAGAGTCCTAGGATTTGGAGTTGGAGTCGAAGACCCGGGGGTACGACGAGTAAGGGGGGTGGGAGAGGTGGCGAATGATCGTTGACGGCGTATTTGGACGGAGGATGTGCTAGCTTTGATCGGGATCTTACGATTTGCGCTCGCGGGCGGAAGTTCTCCTCTTTCCCTTTCTCTTTCTCTCTCAGGTAGAGCGAGTAATGAAGGCCGAGAAACGAGTTGTGAAAGCCAACGATCTTCTCCCCAATTCAAAGGCGCTGTGGGAACCATATCTAATTCCGAAAAAGCTTGTTCGACGTCTTCGAAGACTGTGAGCGTTTTATCGTTGACTTGGAATTGGAGACGTCGAGCGGAGTTAGGGAATATCGTCATTGCCTCGGATTTTGTGTCTGTTAAACTGAGTTTGGGAGGGAGCAGCCATGCGTTGGGGTTTGCAGGGCGGGGAAGGCAGTGGGGGATGATAGCTATGTTGCCGGTGTCGATTGAATGGCCAATTTCGCATACGGGGTTCACTTCATCAGTACTGTAGATATTCATCAGTTTGAGGCTGCCTCTTAAGATTCGAGGAGAACGTACTGTTCGAGATAGAAATGATAGACTTGAGCGGCACAGATATCCAGCCAAGGTCCTTGTCGAACCTGACCACAATTCGGAAACAAACAAGTGATCGAAGGGACATGTCCTCCAAACCTGTAAGTTCGCAACGCTATCAGTCATATCGATACAGTAGAATAGTAGAGATAGGACGTACGAGGGACCGTGAAACACGGATCTATGAAGTGCCACGTCGATTCCTGGAGCGAAACAGCTCACACAAATCCCACAATAAGTCTGCCCTTGAGGAGGAGACCATTTGCCTCTGCCTTCGACTTGTATCCGACTTTGCGAGGGTGGTATGGGCACAGGTGTGCTTGACGCGACACAGGTCGGAGGGGTAGAACCACCCTGAGTCGAAGGTATGGTTGAAGGCATTGTGTGGGATCGATAAAGATTTAGGACAGGGATGTGGTGAAGACCAAAGGCTGGCTTGGCCACGGATTATATATTCCAGAGGCTGGGATTGCCACTCGAGCTTGGGCGTTCATTCCTGAGGAAAAATAAGCCAGGAACTAGGGAGACGCCGACACAAAAACTCACCCGAGCACTGTTGTCGACGTTGTTGTCGACACCCTAATCACCATCCCGACGCGTTGAGTCTGCCAGTGCCAGCCTGGCAGCGTGAAATAAAAAACGGCGCAGCAAGCAACCAAAACGGGTGCATTTCGGTGAAGAATAAGGATAAAAAGGTTGTGTTGGATCATCATGCCTTGTCGTCCATCCATGTCTCCAGAATAATAGACGTTTGAGTTCTTCGATAGCTGCAGCGGCTTACGTCATCACACTCGTCGTCGGCGTCGTCGGCGATCCTGTCAAGGTCCATCGTTCTCGCGCATCCGGAGCAGCTGTCTATCTGCGCTCTGCATCTACGACGACGACGCCCAGAAGAATATCAATATATCAATGCCCAACCCCGCGAAATATAGACCCTTACAATGCCGAGAGACTCAGGGACCAAAGAACAAATGAGAACAGCTGATATGCCGCCGAAAAATTCACCATCAGGCTGTGACGCTGCCGAAGCGAAGGCCAAGGCTTCAAAAGCGACGGCGCCGACGATGCTTATCCGCTAGCTTATCCTACCTGAGCTCAGTCGACGACTCGAGGACTCGACGACGGGGAGGCTGTTCAGCGTACGCGTGAGAAGCTCGTTGGAGGAAGAGTGATTTTGATTAATATCAACCCGCAGCGACAGGATCAGCACAGCTACAGTGACGTCCTTCAATCCAATTTACGACCATGGTGAGTTAAGTTTCCAGTCGAACGGGCATGATAATGATACGAAACGCGTCGTTTGTGCAGATGAAGCTCGCGATTCACGGCATCCTTATCTGTCTTTTCATCCCGTCTTGTTATGCGAGTCAGATCCCATCCATCGACGGTATCCATGGCGGTGTCCCCAGCGTCGGGAGCGTCGGAGAGCTGTTCAAAGAGGCCTTGGTGAATGTGACGCCTACGCCTGGTTCACTACGATATGTTCAGAATACTGGAGTGTGTGGTACGTTCTTTCTATTCCTCATTCGTCCAGTACTAGTTCTTTCACTGACTCTTCTGCTTTTCAACTTGTTTTCGATTGATCGTGGGTGTCGCTGGTAGAGACGACGCCGAGTGTATTTTCGGCATCTGGATATGCGGATATTGCAGTGAATCAAAGCATGTGGTGCGTCCTCCCCGTCCTCCTCCATCTCGCTTTGCGTGTTGATCATTAACCATATAGGTTCTGGTTCTTCGCTGCGAGGAATAATGCTACGTCTGCGCCATTGACGCTTTGGACCAATGGAGGAGTGAGCTATTCGTCCTCGAGATAACATAGGATGGGGTTATTTACGTGATGATTTCAGCCTGGTTCTTCGTCGATGCTTGGGCTCTTTCAGGAACATGGGGTATGTCCGTTCCTTTCAATACCGCGTAGATTGAATGTCTGACTGAATGTGCGCCTCATATTTAGCCTTGTCGAATCAGTCTGGACGGCTCATCCCTCAACTATAATCCCTACTCCTGGAACAATGTCTCGAACATGTACGTTTCTCCTCCTCTTCCCCGCTTTCAACTCCGTCCTGATCATCCTCCGACTTAGGCTATACATCGATCAACCAAGTACGTCTATCTCCTCGCCCCCTCATCCGGTTTCTTAAACAAATATGATAGTCGGAACTGGTTTCTCTCACGGACTGATGAACGTAACCGGCACGAAAGAAGCTGCAGAACAAGTCTGGCAAATGCTCCAAATCTTCTTCAACGATACCCTATTCTCTCAATATAAATCTAACGATTTCGCATTATGGACCGAATCGTTCGTCTCCCCCTCTCCCCTCTCCCCCACCTCCTGTGCTAACCCTGGGATTGATCTAGATATGGCGGACATTATGGACCTGGATTCGCAGCGTAGGTCCCCGGATTCAACGTCGTTTGATGTTGATTCTGAACCTACTATCCCCAGATACTTACTCGACGCTAACGAAAAAATTGCCAACGGTACACTCACCGGAACGACCATCAATCTCAAAACTCTAGGAATCGGCAACGGAATCACCGTACGTCCTCCCATACACCCCAAACCGAACCTAAGATTAATCCCTCAATGCTCCAAAGGATCCCCTGACTCAATACGCCCAATACACAACATACGCCTCCACTAACCCCTACATCCAATTCGCCTCACCCTCCCTCATCGCCTCCGTCAACGCATCATTCTATTCCCCGAACGGGGGGTGTCAACAACTCATCCAATCATGTTATTCAACTTCCGAAAATCCTGCTTCGTCGGCGGGTGAGATCCAAAGCGTATGTGCACAGGCGCAGGGAGTTTGTAATGTTGTTATATTGGATGGGTTGATCGGGCCTGGGAATAGGGATGTGTATGATGTGCGCAAGACGAATCCGGATCCTTATCCCCCGCCTTTAATAAATTTGTTGGACAACAAGACTCTGATGTGAGTTCTTCGTTTTGTGTCCGCGATGATATTGATATTGATATGCTACAGAGCGATTATTGGGGCCGAGTCGGAATGGCAGGAGACGAGTAACGATGTTTATACGAATTTCGCGAGGACGGGTGATTGGATGTTGAATTCTGCTCCGGATTTAGCGAGGGTTATTAATAGCGGCGTGAGTTTCATCTCTCTTCTCCTCTACGTCGATTGAAGGCTGAGAGGATGTGTAGGTGCGGACATTGATATACGACGGTGATGCTGTAAGCACTTTCCGTTCGATCCCGCTACGCGTTGATTGATGTTTTACAGGACTATATATTGAACTACGACGGTGTCGAAGCAATGGTCTGTCCTCCCCCCTCCGCTCCGCTCACTCTAACCCTACATCATACTCTTCCAGCTATCCGCTCTCCTCCCCTCCCTCCCCTCAATATCCTCCTCCTCATTCTCCTTCCAAAATTGGACCGTCAACAACCACCCCGCCGGACTCGTCCGTCAATCTCCAAATTTGACATACGTCCGGGTCTTTGGGGCGGGACATGAAGTACCGGCGTATAATTATACGGGATTGGATGTTGGACAAGCTGCGCTTGAGTTTTTCAGGTTGACGATGACGGGGACCGAGTTCGTTGCGGCTCCTGCACCTTCTTCGTCTGGGGGGTCGAAGAGTTCGGCGGTGACGTTGGGTGTGAGGAGTTGGGGATATGGTGCTGGCGTGGTTGCTCTTCTGGGCGCTGTTTCGGCGGCTTTGATTCTTTGATTCTTTGATTTATACCTCTATATTTCGAGGGATTTGCATTGCATATTCACGGGTCGGATGGATAGGTAGCACATGTAACATAGATCTCACACGATGATCATCTATATGAGATCCCTTTGCGGATGTTACATATCGAGCAAAAGGATAGCTACAACCTCAAATATGCTGAAACCCAACGGAAATCGAAATCAACGCTTACTACTTTTACTGCACATCAGCATGATCAGATACTATGCCAAGCCGTCAATTCAAGGATTAAAATGATGACAAGAGTGTCCTTACAGTTGTATTGACGGTAGAATTTATTGGTCTGGATGAACCCAAGCCTTCTCCAAGCGTGGTGATTCTACAAAAACTAACTCTGACTCTGAGTGAGTAGACGGTTCAGAGTGGATACCAATGGAGGGTCCCGGCGGCCATGAATTGGCCGATGTAGCGACGTTGTGTACCGATGGTTTTTCTTCAAAGAGGCTGCCCTTGTCTCTGCGACCTTTAGACCTGCCCTCGAGTAGATCGGGGCTTGCAGCATTCGAGGCACTCGGTGTGAAGCTCACATCCTGTATAGGGTGCCGAGATTGGACATCATGTCCAAGATCGCTGGAAGGGGTGTGAGGGAGAGGAGTTATAGTATCAATCTCTGGGCGGACATTATAAAAGACTCATCTAAAGACGCTCAGAACTCACCGGCCAAGAGAAGATGAGCTCGAGCGCGGGTTTCATCACTAGTTACCAGTGGATTACCCTCTTCATCGTGGATATCGTCCGAGGAGATGCAAAGCTGAAGGAATCGATGAGCGGCTTCCTGACAATGTAATTTTGTCACAGTGAAAGCCCCCAGATAGGCTCCGATGGCATCGCTGATTTCGTGCCATGTGTGAGAGTCCGGATGATGGGATATATAATTGATTAAAGGAGACAGGTCAAGAGTGGTTGGAAGTGGATCAATGAGTAATAGGAGGATTTGTGAGAGAGAAGAGGGACTGATTCGGGAGTCATCGACAGCGGAGTCGAGAAAGTGATTGATTTCCTTTAGGAATTCGATTTTACGGCCTTGGACTAGGAATCTGACGACATCCAATCTGATATCATGTGGCCGCTGAATGTAGGACTTGATGAGGTCGGGGGGATTGATGAAGGAAAAGAGCTGCACGACCTCATCGCTTTTTCCCTCCAAAATCAGTTCGGCACAATGCCTCTCAGCCAGGCTGCAAAGTGTCTGGCGCTCTCCGAGCTTCCCGGGGTGGTTATAAGAGCACAAAACTCGGGCAATGCTTTGATGAGAGGGAAGAGAGGAGAGTTGACGAAGATCTTCGTTATCTTTCTCGAACGAGCAGGACAAGACCAAGGCAGGAAAATAGATAGAAAGAGGATAATGTTTGTGCAAAAAAAGAAGTAGATCGTCATGGATCTTCGACGAGTGTTCGGCGGATTTTCTCACGAATTGAGCGACGCGAGCAGTGACTGTCTCCCGGACGCGAATCGAGGTGTCTGTTGACATCAGCCGATTGAATGTCTTCTCGAGTTGATCGAGGGACACTTTCCCGCTGTGTATCCATTCTAGATATGAGAATGAGGCCACTGCGCGTTCCAACAGTCCAGGACTGCTGGCGTCTGCGATCAGTTCGGTGTACACACGGACCAGTCTGTCTTTGATACGTTTGGGTGACTCAGATTTTCCCTGGCACCAGCAGATCAAGCGGTCGATCAGGTGCAAGGCCAGCCATACAGGAGACGCCAAGACCCGGGATATAAGATACCACGGGAACCAGCTGATCCGCTGATCACACCATCTGTCAATCCAATATCCAATATCTCCCAGTCGCTTGATAAGAGCCTTCGAGATACTAGAAATGAGTTTTGGGATGATCATGAAAAGCAATCCACAAACCGGTGACGTCGTTACCGCAATCACTAGAAAGATTACCGATGAGAGGCAAACTCCCAACCACCACGTTACAATCAATATCGTTGGCTCGGTTTCGAACGAGCCCCCGAGCGCATGGAGTTGATACAATAGCCCTGTCATAAAAACTCCAATGGATCCCAGAAGCATGAGGTGCAGCCCTTCGACCAGATACTTCAGCCATCGCTTAATCGCTTGTTCACGTGAAAGATGTCGCAATAGTCGGTGCTGATAAGTCCCTCCCTTTGGTCGATTTATTAATTTACTCATCCATTGTCGGCCAAGGACAGACAGAACAGCGGTCATGATCTGAATATCTCTGAATTTTCATTCAACCGTAACTCCTGATGATAGAACTCACCGCAACGATCAAAGCTATATAGTATGATGCGCAGATTTTCTGATTAGACAAACTCGGAGTCGGCAAAGGAAAGTTCGTAGCGTTTCCGGGGGTATTATTTGAGGAAGGCAGGAGATTCTGAGTCGCCGGAATGACAAAAGCCGTGAGCACCGCCGAGAACAGGGCAATCTAGAGCAGCTTCACATTTAAGTTAATTTTATTCTAGAATTGTACTTACAAATACCAGCGAGACGTCCATTCTCTTGATCCATTCGTCCACTTCCTCCTTCGTCTTAGCCATCGCAATCTCGAATAAGGCCGTGCATGTTGACTCGTCGTCTATATCTTTCTCCTCATAGGGCTGATCGTCTGATACTCAACGTCAGAAAACTACCAAAAGCAGATCTATTAGAATTGAAGCTGCCACCTTTCAACGCGTCTCTCGTTAATACCGTGAACAACCCACCATGAACCTCCAAAGTCTTCTTAATCTCTTCCATTGCCTCTCGCTGATTGTCTAGAGCGCTCCTCTGCGCAATAGCTGTGACATTCTGTTCCTTTATTAAGACGAGCAGTTGATTGAATAAAGGCGTGTCAAAGGGATCTCCGAGGACCTGATTGAGGGAGTTTGCTGGCAAACGAGACGTTTCCATCGTCTGCTCTCTTGGCGCCTGTAGGAGTGTAGTTTGGGGAGGCGGCTCCAATGTTGCGAGGAAAAGATAGACTGGCAACGAAGGGAACGTGAATCAGGTCCTGCGACGATATGCAACGCAGGATGTTCAAGAAATCTTCAAATTACCTTGATTCGCGCACCGGGCGCTAATCAGGCGGTGCACGACCGCACGGATGATTGCACCGCTGTGTATCAAAACAGCACAGCGGCCATATCGTACTCCAATGCCGTCCACGGTGGCGCCACTGAATTGATGGGAGATCGTGGGCGTACTACCGTTTTGGGATTTACCAGATTTGGATCCAGTTGGATTAGAACTCCGACAATGTAATAAACCAGGACCTCTGTTAATGCTGATCAAGGCTGGGTCCTATGTCGTACAGCCAACACCTCGGATCGCAGGAAATGTTGGAGGCTAAGTCGTACAATTGGGGTCCAATGGCATGAGATGTCAGGTTCACTGTCGGACATGGACAACCGTCGGTTCGGAGGCCGCAGCCGTATGTCGGACATGAGCCAGCCGGTTCCTGTAGTAGTAGTAGTAGTTGTTTGTATTTATACCCCGCGTCAAGCAAACAGATGTGCTAAGTAGCGGCAGGTCCGCACTACCTACAGTACGAAAACCTTATACAAATGGGAATTAGAAGTGATACGATGTAAAGTGGCAGTTATGAGGGGAACGTTGAGAGTACTACGTAAGAGGTGTCGGAGATGTCAAAATCAGTGGTAGCAAAGAAATTTAAGGATGTAGGCTAAAAGAATATAAGCGTAAGCACGAGCAGTGGTATCCGTCATGATGACAGGGTCCCAGATCAGCCGTTAAACCTCCTACAAACCCGTGGATAAAACAGGAGGAAGGTATGTCGGGTATCGATGATGAGTCGGAGGCAATGCAGTGCAGATCCCGATGTCAAGTGGTGAGGGGGGATTTGTGAGCGTACAGTGCACTCTATGGAGCAGGAGGTGGGGCCTCTGTTCTCTTGGTGCTCGCCGCTTTTGGTTTGCGCGTTCTGGTCATTCGGCCACCTGAAACGGTGGACCGGTCGTTGACCCCTTTGATATATTCGCCTTGACGCTTGAGACGTGCGAAGCAGTGACGGAAATCAGCGGGGTGGTCCTTCTCGCAGTTAACACATTTGACTGGGAGGTGTTGACAGCCAGATTTGTTAGCAGGATCAGGGCAGATGGGGCAGAGGTGTTGGTCGTCGGTGTGTGCCTGGGCACACAGTCGGCATACAGCAGATTTAGTGCATGTCCGAACCCGATGCTCGAAACTCCAGCATCGGGTGCATTGTTGTGCTGTGGGTGTTTCCACATAGCTGCTAACTTGAGCAAATCGGCCAAAGGCGAAGAGGCCGCGTCGATAGGGTTTTAAAGTCCGGTCACAACTGGACTTTTTCTGTTTTTGCCCATGACTGGCAACTGCCGGTCCGGTTGCCTGCCAAATTTTTGGGCAACTGGCAACAGGACTGCAGTTGCGGTCCAGCAACCAGTTGCCAAAAAGACCAGTTGCCTGACCAGTCATGGCCACGACCTGAGGTCACAACTGGTCTAAATCATTATTTTAATCAATTATATATTACTTTTAGGTCTTATTAGTGGTCATATATTGTCTAGTAACACTTAGGAACACTATATAATGCAATATATGATGAATATATGGCCATAAATACCCACTTGACACCCAAAATACCCAGGGTATGCCCTTTCCCAGGACCCTTAAGGGTCCTCAGTCACGACCACGGTTGCGACTGGTCATGACTGCAGTTGCCAGTTGCCTGATTTTCAGAAATCCAGATGACCAGCAACTGCAGTCCAGTCACAACCCCACCACGACCTTCGGTTGCCTGCAGTCACGTGGACTGGACCTTCAAACTCTACGCGTCGATGCAGTGTGAGATCCTTGGCATCGGTATCATTGCAGAAAGAGAGTAGGATAGTGGAGTGGTGTTTGGTGGCAACTTTGTCTGGCTTAGCTAGCCACCGGATCGGGCATCCCAACTTCACTTGTCGAAGCCAAGGGTTTGACCGGTAGAGCTCATCCTGGAGATTGGAAGAGCTGTGCGGGGTGAACGTCATATTGGTTGATCTAGACCTTCCCGTATCCACGCCATGGACGAGAACTCGTGTCCATGCCTGGTCAGGGATAGCTTCCCATTTCGACAAACCACAGATGTGGTGAGCGAAGTGTTCAGCGTAAGGAACTAGATCTGTTGCTTTTTGGTCCTCGTGTACCAGAATGATACAGTTCCCTTTGTTATTCCATCGGGCAGCCACTACCCGGAGCGCGTCAGGCGCACCCGCTCCCACTAGGCCCTGATTAATCCTTTCGCAGACTTCAAGAGGAGGGAGGCGGTTGCGAGGGTCTGGCGGGTCTGTCAACTGGAAGACCAGTCGGCAGGGATGGTGGCGTTGAGTTGGTGATGGAGCAAGCTTGGGGATGGGAGGAGGGGGTGGGGGTTGCGGACGAATAGAGCTGGCCGCTGCTGCATAAGATGCAGTACGGGCTTTGGGCGGACTGGGAACCAGTCCCTCAAGGCTCTGTAGGCGCACCGAGATGGCCTCTAGCAGAGTAAAGACCTTGGGGTCGGTAGATAGGGTGGGCGATTTGGTAGGTGGCTCTGTCCTGTCGTGCGATGCAACTCGTGTTTCGATGAAATCCACTGCTTGTCGGGTGTCGTCTAAGGCTTCCAACGAGTATTGGCCAAATGGGTATACCCGTGGGTGTACTCGCGCAGGTACCTGCCAAAATTAGCGTGGGTGGGTATGAGGTTGGCCATTGAACTTTTTGGTGGGTACCTGCCTCCAAGAAAGTGTTTCAATTTCACTATTTAACCACAAAACAAGACACTTGACATGGGTATACCTGCATGGGTACCCATACTTGGCAAGTACGGGTATGAGATTTTGGCCCAAAAAAACAGGCAGGTACCCGCACGCAGGTACCTGAGTACCACAGGTACATATTCGTTGGAAGCCTTAGTGTCGTCAGCGAAGACGAAGTCTTCTGGGATTCTCCAGAGTAGGTTCGCCGCTTCCTTGACCAATGAGCTGACTTTTGCGACCGCGTCCGCTGCGGAGATTTGGAACGGGTTGTCGGATGCGAAAGTCGTGTGGATGGGCCTCTGAGGGGCAGGCGGTTGCTCAAAGTCGGTCTCGTCGTCTGAGTCGCGAGGTTGGAAGGTGATAGGGGGACGTTGTCTCGAAGAAGGAGTGCGAGGGGGAGCAGGTCCGGCTCGTCTGGGGGTGTTGTCGGAGGGTCGAGTCGACGTGGGTCTCTTCACATGGCCTAATTATCGCATGAGCTCATTTTCGGAGCCTCTTGGGTCATCGTCAAACATATTGTGCAGCCTTTAGACAGTACAGAGGGATTGGAGATGTATTGCTACTACCTACGTCCAAATTTTCACCGTGGGAAAAACCCAGAGCGGTGATGGTTCGGGACAAGGGAGCTTCCAGCCGGTTCCTGTGGCAGACACTATATCTGAGGGTAGAAAATTTTATTATTAAATAAAATAATGAAAATAATAGACCGTCGGGAGCGAGGCTGCAGGCGTATGTCGGACATCGAGCCCAAAAATTCGTAGGCTGGGTGCAATGTCGGACACCCGAGCGCGGACCGGCTGTCGGACATGCCCTCGGCCGGCAGGACCCAGCCTCAATTAGGATTAACAGAGGTCCTAATAAACCTCGCTGTAGCTGAATGAAACTCCGCCTTCGCGTCCGACGCTTGGTCCGACGACGACTTTTTCCCTCATACCAGCTTATCAAGATCGCGGAAGTGATCCAATCCATAATCCGGCAGTATGACCTGAAACTGAATATTATAATGGATCATTGATCGAACTAATAATCGAGTGGAACTTGAGAGAAACGCTACAGCACAAAAAGAGTCGTAAAAATAGTACGCATTCCAAAAAGTCGAGTCAAACCCTGGCATAAATATTGAAGTCTCCATTCTGATTCCCGAGATGCTCTGGTAAAGTGAGATACCCCAACGTTTAGTGGTATCATAAGTTCGTGACGCCAACTTATGTGCGGAAGGACAATCACGCTGTCCTTCAAACGACAGGTTATTCAGCTCCCTGCGAGCTTTAGAACAGTACCGCCGATCTAAGAGCGACAGGGCGATAACACCCCCTGCAAATGTGAAGATCGTTCGCCTTCTTCTTGCGCCGGATGGTGAACGGTAATATCGTTCAGTTCCAGGGTCCCGAGTGGGAACCACTAGTTCCCCCAGGATGACCTTCCCGCAGAGGGATTGGGAAACGTCGCATGTGAAGCTGATACATCGCTTTGGCATCCAGATCTTGATTCAATTTAATACAAGATTGTGTCAATTCATCCTGAAACACTCACTGAGTATCTTCTGAGGAGACGCTATTGTTGGTTTGGGACGTTTGGAAGCAGTCACCTGCATGCGGGATGTATCCAGAGAGTAGCCAGGCCCACGGTCATGGTCGCGTTCGAACGAGCCCACTGATGTGCCCTCCTTGTTGCCGTCGCCGAGCTCAGGGTAACCGGGTCGAGTGTTCCAGGGTGTTGGTATCTCAAGGTTCGCAGTGCTGGGCAGCAAGAAGACGCAGTTTCGTGCGATTTCTTCGAGACCCCAGACGATTGTCTGATAAGTATGATCCACCATATAGTATCGACATGTCTCGAGATCTGTTGGATCGAGATCGAGATATAAGTCGTTATTCAGGGCCTTCTCCGTGGCCTGAGGTTTGACAGCGTCGAGGATGAGCTTTCCTTTTTCCGTCAAGATCTTCCGGATGCGAGAATCAAAGATGTTATTCTCAGTCACGATGCGATCTTCGCGATGGTAAAAGTAGGTATAGCCCTCGGGGTGGACGAACTAGAGAAGACACGATGTCATTCTGAGCATATTGCGTCCCTCTGGCTTCAAGATGAAATACTAGACACACCTTCTGCCATCCTTCAACTTCCGAGTCATTACTAATATTCGGATTGGGATCATGGGACTATTCGAGCGGCGTTTCATCACTCACCGTGACTGCGAACTGAAAATTAGGCCAGTTTTTGCCAGCGATTTCAAAAATCGGCCGCTGGTGGTCGACTGCTGTGACAATGGGCGGTGATCAAGAATTTCAGACGGCGTGATGGGTATCAGATGCTTGAGCAGATTTCCTTGCATACGTGTATAGTCAGCGACATTGAGGTTTGCTGGTTCGCTGGCAATTCGAGATGCGTCTCACTGTTCTCGGAAGAGAGATGATTACGTCTCGTACTTTCGGGTACGAAAGACATAATGTGACACAAGATGTGACACGGGGTATAGAGAGATGTGGGTGAATGCCCGAGGTGTGAAGTCGTGCTTTATGAAGGTGGAGGGCGTACGGAGAGTGATTGGAGCCCCCTGGCGAGGCGCTGTCGAGATGTCAGGAGCTTAGTTGTGCCATTATAATTAGTTGCACAACTAGAAACCCGAATCTTGACCCGAAAATCGGCACGGTTAGGTAAGCTTATAAGATGGTGTCGACAACTTCAGTGTCTCTCGTCCAATCGTCCGAGCCAGAGTAGGATCAGTTTCGAGCCGGCACTGCTAGGCTATTATAATGATGGATACAAACGAGAACCAAAAAAGAAAAGTAAGAACAGCAAAAGCCAAGCAGTGACGCATGCGCAGCCGAGGGATTTCGACCAGGAAAAATGAACAATCAGTGTTGAAACTAGGCTGTTCTCTCCTTTCCGCAGTATATATAGTACCTCTTCTTAGACGGTACCCCTATTGAATCACAGCCATTCATCCTCAAACGTTCTCAGATCAAGAGTGTCCGCCTTATCTCCCAGACACGGCAAAACTATAAAAGCTACACAGTCAATCTCTCTCATATTACACTATAAAATGATAGCTACAAATTGTAAGAACGTATTGGATGTAATAAAGGAGACGTCAGCGTTGGTCATGCATGCATATGTTGATCAGATAATGAGAATGAAAATGGAACGTAAAGCAAATACTGAGATAGCTAGATGAAAGAGAGCGATGCTCGTTCGACGAGCGAAGATGACTAGGAGGCGAGCACGGACGACTGGGCGTCTGAGTAGTGAGTGTGGATGTCCATTCCGGTGGACCAGGTGTTGATGGCGTTGGGGACTCTGCTGGAGAGTGTAGGTACGATTATTCCGGATAACGAGGGGAGAAGCTATATCGCAGATGTAGCCCCGGCGATTAGAGAGTGAGGGTCGCCATCGATGATGACGATGACGGATAGCTGGAGACGATGATGCATGATGATGAACACGATTCCGGGGACGAGGATAGAGGGAAAGGAGAGAGGATGAATGGTTCAAACGATGATCTTGTACTTGAGATCAATCTTCCGAAATCTCTCAAGTAACTTGCGCTAGAAAGCAACATGAGGATTAGACTTTCGCGGCTAAGACTGGGAGGGAGGCAGATGACGTACGTCAGCGATCATACAAGCCGTGACCATGAACTGTCCGCAGAGGATTGCAGCAAAAGCGTACACCGCAGTACTCCATCCGTTGAGATAAGAATCTCCGTAAGCTTGAAAAGCGTTTACACAAGGAGGCGGCATATTCTCTGTCGAAGGGACGGAGATGGTGGATGCGGCGAGTTCGCAGATGCCGAGAGGAACGACTTGACTGAGATCGGTATTGTTCCAGTAACCGCAACACGAGAACTAAGAAATGCAGGTCAGACTGAATGAATGAATTGACGGAAGAAGAGGGAGGGAGCACGTACGCGTTCCTGCACTATTCCCCGGACGAAATCGCCGTTCGCCTGCCACACGCTCCAGAACTCATTTCTTTCTCTAAGAGTTCCCCACCATATAATGCTTCCTCCGATAATGAGAATGAGGAGTTCAACAACATGCCATAGGTTCAGGAGAAGCAGATATGACTGTGAGTTGGAAGTTTGAAGAAGAGGTGGGACGGAGAGCAGGGATGTGGCTGCTACGATGACTCCGAGGACGAGGAGCGTGTAGGTCTGAGTGTTGTTGAATATAAGAGGAACGAGGGAGATGTGGCTTGTTGAACTTGGAGAGGAAGATTGTGAAAGAGGCGGAGGCGAATAAGATGAAGGAGGTGGGAGGGAGATGTATGATAGAGCCGAAGCCGTCATCGTCGCTCCAGAAATGAGCAAGATGAGTAGGAAAAAGGTGTAAAGGACCGTTAGAGTTCGAGTGGTTGTGAACCATGCGGTGGCCTTGTTGCGGAGGTCGGTGAAGGGATTAAAGACTGACATTTCAAGGCCAAGTTAGCCTATTGAAGTCAAGAAGAGCGAAGTGAAGAGTAAGAACGTACATGTGGAAGTCATGATGCAGAGAGCGTTAGAAAAGAGTGGAGGTGGGGTCGTGCGTTGGTGGAGGTAGCTGGTCCTCGCGTTCGTCGTCGATCAGGTCTTTCAGCCTGCACGAAAAATGCCTAAAAACCAGAAAAAAATCAGGGAGGTGGAAATTCGTGATGTATATAATGCATACGATTCTCAGGTGCACCAGAAATCCAGGGGGAGGGCGGGAGTAGAGGAGGGCGGGAACGGAAAGTAGGAAAAGGGAACAATGAACAGCGCGCATGAAACCCGCGGACGATCATAAGGGCACCTTCATGCCGAGCTGCCGAGATCTATTTCCGGCCAGAGTTGGTCAGCTTTCCAAAACGGGTCATTTCCGACAGCCGATGATTGCTTCCGAATCAGATCAATTTGATCCAGAAGTTGCTTGCAGGTTGGTGTGTGGTCGTCTCCTTGATGATCTTCTGCCTTCTCGACCCCACATTCTGCCTTATATTTTCAGAAGGGAAAATATGGGGCTACGTGTCTAATACTGCTACTAACAAGCCCTGCTACTATGTTCACTGAACATTTCCGGTTCGATTAGTAAGAAAGGGGGAATCGATTTATGACGAGGCAGTCGACTCATTTGGCGGCTATGTATATACACAGACGGAGTATCATCCCTCTTAGCACTGAGAAATCGATGAGTGAAATCGGATCTGGCTCCCCGAACCGTGCAGATGAAAATTTCCGAATCGAGAATTGCCGAGCGTTGTTTGTTGAAGTTTGGCAACGCCTTCAATCCACCAGCCTTCCTCGCCTTCCGCACGTGCCTCACTCTTCTCTAAATCCTCGACAGAAACCGACCAAGGGAAGATGACGATAGCAACCGTAGAAATCTCCTCCGAGCTAACCTCCCCTGAAATGGCTTCAAACCTGATCTACCGACTGGTCGAGGACGTCTTATTCCTCAAAGGGCAAATAGCGCTGTACGTCCCTTCTTTTCGCGTTTTCTATCCTCAGTGGGGATAATGAACATCTAGACCAGTGGCTCATCTATCTAAGCTCTCTGAACGCGAAAAGGTGCGTTTACGCGTCGATCTGGACTGATGATACGAAAGCTAATGGAGGCTGAAAGGTCCCGGCGAAGATTGATAAGAAGCGAACTGCGTTACTGGATGAATTGGATCTTCTATCTGCACATTTATCCACCACTTTCCCTGCTCTCTCATCTGCTCTAGGAGCGTTGTCGACCCTGTCCACGCCGAAGCATGCCACGGCTCATGTTATGATCATTGTCGGTCCGACGATTACTACGCCGAAAGCTAGGATCTTATGTGCTATTGATGGATTGGAGGTTATTCCTCCTCCTGCTGAGACCTGCGGAGAGGAGGGAGATAGTGAAGACGAGGACTCAGACGAAGACGACGAAAGTGACGAGACTTCAGAGGACGAGAGCGAAGAGAGCGAGGGCGCGCATCCACCACCAGCATCGCCAACACCGACCTCCCCACGTCCTCCATCACCCATTTCACAACCTCTGCCTCTCCTATCCTCATCTCCGCCGCCTCATCCTCCTTCAATGTCCTCAAACCCATCTCTAAATACCCAAGACACCCCCACACGCTCTCACCCAATCCACGCTGATCAATCATATCATCGAGCCCAACGCCTCCTCTCAAAAACGCTCTCGACGTCCGAAAGTCTACGAGACATAGTTTCCGAGATCAGTGCGTCCCCTCTCCTCTACAAAGACACCTCATCGTCTGATCATGACTTCGATATTATTATAGCACCCACCCAAACGCGCATCCTCCTCCGCGCACCACGAAGCTTCTCACATCCAACGTGGCATCCTCTCCAATCTCACTCTGCATCCTTCGATAAACATCTCGAAGCTCTTGTGCCACCACCCCCCCCTCCGCCCTCAGCATTAGGTTCGACGGCGACACACTTGAGTCGAACGAAGAAGCCTGGATTCGGAAGGGTCAAAACGGAAGTTATCCGAATAACTTGTTCGGGAGTCGAAGACAGAGCCAATTCCGATCGCGACGACGAAGACAGAGCTCAAACTCGAGATCCAGGTCAAGATAAAGCAGAAGCGGAACTTTCGCGAAGACTGGAGGAGGTTTGCATTACGGACCGCGGTAGGGATGGAACCGATGATGACGCCGATGATGCTGAGGCGGATGACGGGGAGATGATCTGGTGGTGCTGGGAAGGCAAGCTCATAGGCTTCGCAGATTGGTAACCCCTCATCATTGGTTAACACGATCCTACCCTACATCGGTCTCATTGTCTAGTGGCCTTCAAAAATACGATCGAGACGATATTCCTCGAGAAGCCGGAAGCAACTCCAATCCGCGGATCCCCGTCCCATCACGAGTACTATTGTGCTATAGCTTGAAGAGGAATGCGAGTCCTTCTAGCGAGTCGGTGCTGACTCAAGATGCGTCGCTTACTGCTCAAGATTCAAAAGAAGCTCGTTGTGTGAAAGATGAAGTCAAGACCTCCGGATTCTGCTAATAAATTTCGAATAATACCAATCGACATCTTCGCGCTGTAGGTATACTTTTGAAGCTCATGATGACACTTGAGTCAAGTACCAGTACTAATACTACTATGCAAGTCTTGCCCTTTATTCAATATTTACGCGCATGATCAGTAAGAAAGGTCCAAAGTCGGTGGCCGGATTCGGTCGGAATGTCTTTGTCAGATCCATCCCGCGTTCCTCTCATGATGACATAGCTAAAGCAAAAGTAATAATCCGGAACGAAATGTGCAGGTGTATAAAGCTAGAGTCGCTCAGCAACACTGAGCTCCGATACCTACACTTTCGACTCCCTCGCCGACTACACTCGACTACATCACTACTAATCTTTGACTCAACCTCTGCCAGCGATGTCGGTCGGAACTGTATCTGCTACGCTCAACTACTTCGTACCCCCACTTGATGGCTCGAAGCCTTTAGTCAACATCAATCCTGATCCCCGTCGAGGCATCCCAGCAACGAACTTTGGAACTGAGGAGAAGGTGATAGAGATCACCGATTTGAGAGGTCAAGAACGTGTGTCTTTCCTCTTACGTTTCTTTCGACATTTGCTCATCTATGAGACGCTTGCAGATACGACGAACATTGATGTTCATGGCTTCCAATATTTCAAAGTGCCAACGAAAGAAAAGGCCTTCAATAATGATCAGACTATAAAGTCGCAATACTACACCGAACAGGCGAACCTCATCAAGAAGTTGACTCGCGCTTCGAGAGTTGTAATGTTCGATCACAGTACGTCCTATTTGTTCATTGATCCCATAATATTCTACAGATATTAATCATCGCTGTAGCTATCCGTCATAATAAACCAGGAGACGAAGAAGATACTCCTGAGAACCGTCATCCCGTCCCACGAGTCCACGTCGACCAAACAGCAGAATCAGCTCGCGCCCGTGTCATCCGCCATCTCCCTCCCTCAGACACTCCCCGCCTCCTCGCAGGCCGATATCAAATTATAAACCTCTGGCGGCCAATCCATAATCCAGCATACGACTTCCCCCTCGCGCTATGCGATTACCGAACGATGAATCCCAGCACGGATCTTGTGCCGACGACGTTGAAGTACCCGGATAGAGATGGAGAGACGTTCAGTGTTAAGTTTAGTCCGAGACATAAGTGGAATTATGTGAGAGGGATGGGCGTCGATGAGGGCGTTCTGATCAAATGGTGCGTTTCATTATTCTTTAGCATGGGATTAAGGTGCTTATTGTATTATTGTCGTAGCTTTGATTCGGTGGATGATGGGAGCGTCGCTGTGTTAACGCCACACACCGCATTCATTGATCCAACTACTCCTAAAGATGCACCTTTACGGTCCTCCATCGAACTAAGGGCTCTGGTCTTTTACGACTGAACGTATCACCAACTGTTATCTCTCTCTTGTAAAAAATGTATTATAATCTACCGGTAGATGTATCCTAATAGTAATGAATCCAACGCGCATGCTCACTCTCCCGTCCTGTCCGCTTCACATTCTACTTCCATAGCAACATCGAATCCAACCAAGTCCTCAGCCAGCATTCCAAGTACCTCATCAGAGGTCTCTTTGATCGTGAGATGTCGGACGTCCAAGCTGAGTTTATCAATGCCCGACAATTCAGGGTGCGCTTTGCGACGATGAGAAAAGAGGGTTGGGGGAGTTACCGATCTCGGCCATCCAAATAATCTCGTGCTTGGGGTACAACTACAAAGTTTGGCACTGGGTCAAATGCTGATATTCTGACAGACCGGACGCACTTACAGGCACATTCGACAGTATACCAGATTCCCTTGGGAAACAAATAAAAACCTGAGCCAGTCAATGCGGTTGTCAACTGGGGAAGGCAGCGTAGGGGAGTTCGAGTCCGTCTTTCTTTCGTCGTTTTCATGATCGTCCGAATCAGAAACCTCGCTGAAATTAGTTCGCCTATCCTCTGCGACTGCCGGCCGAAGAGCCAAGTTCTCGAGCGCTGTGACCGTGTTCCCGTCGAGAAGACTTCTTTTCGAATCCGTTTGGTTGATATCCTGCGCGATCACTATCAGAATCGAAGCTGGTGAGAAATCTTAGTGTAACTGCAATGCTTACAACAGATAGCTCAGGCTCTTTCCTCAGTGGTCGAAATTTCTTTGGCCGTTCATGAGGCCGGTTCTCCATCTCCTTCAATGTCATCGGTGGCGTGGTAAATCTCGTCAAGGATTCATCTGCCGCATTCTGAGAGTCTCTCGTCGAGGGAGGCTGCGGAGGCAGACTGGGAGCACGGGAAAATCTTCCACATGAAGGAACGGGAGATGAGGGACAAAGAGTAGGAGATGATCGGACGACGGCTGTTTGCGCGTCCTTGAAGACGTAGATCAGAATCTGATAAACAGTAAAAGGTCGTGAATATACCTCTTCGTCTGAGTCCGAAATCTCGATTACAGCCTGAGAGGCGAATAGACCTGAACTCGGTTGATCTGCCGACGAAAGAGTTGAGATATGTTCCTCTCTGTCCCCTTCACTCTCCAATTGCATCGCACTATCTTCGCAAATATCCTCATCTTCGGTCTCGGATTCTGGAGAGGACTCGGTGTGGACTACTCGAGGAGGCACGCGCAAGGTCACTCTTGGCAAACGTTTCTGGGTATTAGCTTTTCCCGTTCTTTCCTCCTTTTGTGAAAGAAGCTTGAGAGGAGAAATTGGCTGTGGAACTGGCGTTGAGCGGTTATACCAGCGTTGATTCTCCTCCACAATATCTAGTAAACAGATTATAAGATTATGGGTGTTCTCGTGAGAAACGCATTCAATCACCTCTGTCATTCGCCGATAGATTTTTCGAGACTTCAGTTTGACTGCTTGTTGCATCGATACCAGCCGCTTGTGTGACTTTATTGGTCCTGGGCAACCGGAGGATCTTTGGGAGAGCATTCTCGAATGTGACCTGGCTTGACGACGTGTGAGGGTCGTTCGTTAGGCTGGCAAGACCTTTGATTCGTCTCTTCCATCCGACCCTCTCACAATCATTAGCTTTAGGTGGGGTGACGCTTAGGACGTATTCAATGAACTTCGGATGCCGAACGATTTCATTTGGATATTCGACTTTCTTTCCCGTTTCATTCAGCTGTAGCGGCGAGAGTTGTTTCCAACCATGAATACCAAAGCCCCAGTATCTCTTTCTGTCCCCTGGAGGAATGGAGAAATGAATGTATATGTCGCCGGGTTCGCCTAGGTCGAGAGGCGGCGGAGCTTGCAAATCCATGAACTGTTTGTATAGGACTGAGTCCAGAGAATATTATCAGGTATGTAGTAAGAGAGAGCGATGAATATAGAACACACGTGGAGCCTCCAACACTGCTACTTTGCCGTTCCCATTACTTCCTTGCGCCTCTGACGCCTTGTTCTCCGAACTCGGGGTATCCGAATTTCTCTCCCACATTACTCTCCTGTCGAACGAGTGCTCCTTATAAGCCACGGTCCTTCCCAAGGATTCACAGTACACGTCCTATAATAAATATAGAATAAGCATGAGTGCGACAATTGATGAAAACAAGGAGAACATAGCACAAGCGCCGGGGCGCTCTCAGCCTGAGTGCCGGTGTTTATTACCACAAACGGAAGAAGGACTCACTTTCGAGTCTGATATAATCATGGGGACTCCCTGAGATGTTTGTTGAGTGTTAAACGATCTGATAGAGGAAGAGTTAGTCTGCAGTTGATGGAGGAAAAGGTGAACGCCTTTTTTGAGAGCTGGGTTGGACTCACTGCTTACGAAAGCAAGGCTTCGAAGCTTCTTCCGAGTCGCCGCCTTTTCCCTGCCGATACAGCATAGGGTCGAATAAAGCCTCTCTTGGACGATGAAATATGCTGATTCAATCTAAAATATCTATCCCCTTACTGTTGACTTATATTTATTGAATCTTTTCCTCACTTCAACAAATCAGGGGAACGGCTTTTGTTTCAGACTCCGATGAGTCGGGTTCGGCCACTGTTCCGGTTCGGCCCAAGTCGGACTTATTAGGTTTGCTTGGTGTTGTTTGGCGGTCAGTCGAACAACTCGTTTTGTCATCGTCTGAACTTGTTTCTGCAACTGTGAACAGCTCTGTAAAACCACTCTCAAGGTTGATACCAGTGCATCTTATTAAAGGTGATACCAACGGTGGCTATAGTTTTATCACGCCAATAAACCCTCCATCCAGCCCTTGAATTTTGAATCTTCGTCGAGCTATTTTCGACAGAGGCCGTTATCTCGACAGCTCTTCGACAAGGAGGACCCTTCGAGATACATACTCTTGTAATCAGGAAGCTTAAAAAGAACGCATCGGATTCAAACAGCGTCATACAAGCCGAACACATACAGCACCCACCCGCGAGACCCTGATAACCAAGATACCGTCGAGCATCATTCAGCCTTCGATGCCAAGAAAATTTCTCCGTAAAGGTGTACCCGTGACTTCGGGCTCTAGATATGAAGCCGAAGCGGAGTATGAGTCCCCGAACCAGGCGGTCCTCCCCCAAGAATTGTGGAGGAATATCGTTGAAGAGGTCGCGTCAGATTCAAATTCTGATTCACGGAGGGAAACGCTCTGTAACCTTTCTTTGACGTCTCGCTCTTTATGCGCAGAAGCTCAGCGCATCTTGTATCGCAACCTCCTCATGCATGATGGAACTCCTATAGTGGGAAAGATCTCCCGAGCCCTCCATGGCGGAGCCGCTAAACACGTTCGATCATTACACGTCGCAAACTATCATGGAGTTCCAGGCCGTCGTGGAAGGTCGTCGGAGACGTTCTTTTTTTCGTTACCCTTCGACAGAATGGATAACCTCCATTCTCTAAACATCGATTCCAAGCAATTCCTCATGAACCGCGATCGCGCTTTAGAGTTGTGCAAATTTCTCAATACTTCTCTCAAAGCCAATTCCCTGACCACTTTTCACTCATCGATGCTCCTCACGCCCTCTCTGTGCTATCTGTTCGAAACGCAGAACAAAATCACTGATCTTTCCGTCACAGGCATCGATGAAGCACTCGGATTTTCTCAACTGCAGAACCCACAGTTCTTACCCGTTCTTAAACGTGTTAAAGTCACGTTCTGCTCGGGCACTACCCTGAAAGAGCTTGTTCGAACCCGCCCGATCGCAGTAATCTGCAGTCCCCCATATCTCGAGGACCTGGAGCCATGTCTGGCCTGCGCGTCCCATCTAGTTGCCCTGGATCTATCGCGTGTTCTTATGACAGGCGTGGACGGCTTGGACAGCACCCAGCGCATCGTCTCAGCTGCAGTCAATCTGCGTTTCTTATTGAGCTACAGGCTTATTTTTTACCCTGGTAAGCTAATGTACTCCTATTCACATCTCGCTGCTAACAACCTGAAGACGAAATAGATCTGCCCAACCGAGTATTCAGTGTTTTCCATACCCTGGCTAATCTCCAAGCGTTCGGAATTATTCTTGAATTCCGTGATCCAATGCCACATGTTGGAGATAATGCTACTGACCAGCTGCCGGTGAATGCTATCGAGGATGTCGTCTTACCGCACCACTTGCAAACTCTCTTTGTGTCGAACACACGTCACAATCTCTCGGCGCGCGTCACGATCACCCAATTACGACAGAGAACAAGCAATAATGGCTGGGAGATTCATGATAAACAGGGGAATCTCGACCCTGTTGAGTGGTTTAATTCAGAGATTTTGGATATTTGAAGGCAAGTGCATTGCCATCGAAGGTGGGATGATGCTGAATGCACGATAGTGTCATGGCCGTTGTAAATATCGCCGACCAGTGAAACACCAGCCCGATCGCGTTTGGAGCTCTTGCGGGTCATAACAAACGACGACCGATCCTATAATACTGCAGAGCTTATTTTTGGTGAAATTCTTGACTGTGCAATTGATGAACTTGGGTAGCTATTACTGACAAATTTCTGTTTGACGTGCCCAAAACAAATGTAACAAAGTAATAATCATAATCGATAAATCGAGAGAGAAAATACACCAGAATGCCGTGTACTGAGTATGTGGTGGCCGCACGTCTTTCGACTTAGCTTTCTGAAGACGGACTGGAGAACCGAACACCTCGAAGCCTCCCTTCGCCTTCGCTGAAGATTGATGACGACATTTTCACTGTTCCTCGCGCGTTTACTCGCACAACCACTTACTCGACTTCTTTCGAGACTTCGTCACATAAATCCAAAAATTATAATTATTTCTGATCGCAGTTCTCTTCTTTGAGCATCGCGCCCATGCCTGATCAACACCTAAGCAGACCCTTCAATACATGAACACTCCCTGATCAGATATATTTAATCGTCTATCAGACGAGTGAGCCGGTATGATAGCAGCCTGAACAAGCCTGACTGGCGTATACCATGGCTGACTATCCAAGAGAACATTTTCTGGTGCTGGTTGTGAATTTTTGAATCCTGTAACAATTCGCTTGGGCCGTCTATGACCAGCTGGACAACTTCAGGTCCGATCTAGAGGTATCTAGTATAAAGAGATTGTATTTTGTACGAGGATGAGTGAGATGATGACAAGTAGAAACAAAGGATCGATCGCGAACACTCACAAAGGGAAGCAAAGCGGAATGAGTGTAAGAATGAGATACGGATATCAATGTCGACACCAATATCAGAGATAAAGAAGTGCCAAGGAGCAACAGAATAAACGAACAAAATCGACATCGGCTGATGCGCAATGAAGGCGTAAAGAGACCAAGAAAGCAGGTAAGGACGAAGATGGACCGCATATGCGATGTCAATAAAGGAAGGGTGAAGAAGAAAGGATGAAAAGGAAACAAGGAAAGAATGGTAATCTACAACGTCCGCGACCTGAGCTCGACTCAGTGATATCAGCACGTCTAACACGTGCTCCACAACAGCGCCCGCCCTCCTCACTACACTCCGAAGGTCGTATTAACGACCGAGTTGATCCCCGAGAAGAGCTAATCATCTTCATCGTCCGCTCTAACGAGCTCCAGATACCCCTCCGGCACAAGCGCATGCATTCCATCCCCCTCCCCCTCATCCCCATTCTCCTTCGACGAATTCAAATCCCTCACAGCAATAGCCCATCCAACTCCTCCTCCTCTCCCAACGATCCTAACAATCTGACCTTCCTCAAGCCCCATCTCCGCCGTGCCCTCCGGAGTAAATTGATACAAGGCTCTGTACAATCCCGGAACGAGACCAGTTGAAGAATCATCTTCGTCAGCTTCGGTGGAGTAAGCTCCTTCACCGGAGTTACTTGATGAATAACGATCGTAGTCGTCTGCGTCGACATCTGGGTCGGAAGAATCGAAATTGACGTCATGATCTAGCTCGGATGTCGATAGACTCGATTTTTGATATGTCGATTGAGGTCTCGATCCTGCTCTCGACGAGCCGGCTTCCGGAGATGAAGTACCAGAGATGGAATCATCATGATCCATCAATCCGCTCTGATCAAAGTTCCTCTCAAAGTCGCTCTTGGAAGGGAATCCTCCTCCGTTACCGGAAGAAGATCCTATAGCAGACGTCGAGTCTCTCCTTGACGAGGAAGGCGAAGAGCCTGATCCTGATCCGGAGCCTGGAGTAGGTGTTGAAAAAGCCCACGAAAACCGACTCCCTAATCCACTCCATCTAAATCCACTCCACCCTCCTCCGCCTCCTCCACTCGAAGAGCCACCGCCATAGCTTCCATAACTTCCATCGGCGCGTTTGACTTTCGCACCTCCCACACCCGTCTCGCTAGGTGAATCTTCTCCTCGACGCCAAGGTGCGTCTGGTCCTCGTCCGAGATGACGAGTGTCTGATGTAGAGTATGCGAAGTCGCGGATTTTGAATATGGCGGACGTGGGACGGGAGGAGCTGCGAGAGTGGGATGAATCATTGAGGGTTTGGGAGTGAGGGGAAGAGGGACGAGAGTCCTTTTGGGTAGAAGCCGAAGCTGATGTGGATGGAGCCGCATTCGACTTGTTCGATGCGTTTGAGAGGTTCGATTGGTGTGATTTAGCAGATGCTGCGGACGCAGCTGATGTAGTTGATGTATTTGAGATATTGGACGATGTGGATACGTTTGAATGTCGGAGTGATGTTGAAGCTGCTGTTGATGTACGTCTCGATCCAGCAGGTGAAGGAGAGGGAGGAGCTGGTCTATTCGAATGAAGAGATGATTGAGAGTCGCGTGAGCGGACTGTTCCTGGTGGTGCTTGGGATTGACTCGATGAATGCGAATGTGAATAGGACGAGGGTGGGTTGCTGGAACCGTGCCCATGGGCTGTGGGCGTCGTCGGTGTATCAGGAGTTTGTCTCGGCGTCGTTGGCTGAGCAGGAAGAGATGCATCTGACCCCAACGGTGGACTCGATACGACTCTCATCGATGGCTCTTTGTACCCGTTGCTCAACAGAGACGAGGAGGCGTCTCCTGTTATAGGAGTTGATTGACGGCGACTCGAGTCGGTCGAGCTCGTCGACGACAAAGCCGACTGAGTAGGTTTTTTGATGGCAGGATCACTGGGAGCGCATCCGTTCATATTGGCGTCGCCGGCTTGCGTTGATGGCATGAGAGGAAGGAGAGCAGCGAATTCGTGGGCGCCCATCGTCGGGGGTGGGAGAAAGGAAGAGCTCGGAGAAGGAAATGGATCAAGAGAAGGGTGTCCGAGCGAGAGTTGAAGGTGTTGCGACGATGTAAGTAATGCAGCGTCGAGGTCGATTAGACCACCTTCAGGCAAAGGTACAAAGGAGTTGTTAGCTCGTTAGATAATCGAGGCGCAAGGGAAGGAGATTACCGGCTGATGAGTCGCAGGACGAATGGCGCTCGTGGTTGTGCTCGAGGGTTTCGGACGAGGTTGATCTAATCTCTGAGAGCGCACTCATTCGATTATTTGGAACGAAGATTTGATTAGACAAGGGTACACGTTTCTCGTCTTCCCTCTCCTCGGTCAACCGACTAGATTTTCTCGTCGTCAAGCAACCGTCTCATAACAATAACCCATCGCCGAGCCTAGCCGAGTCCGGCCTTTCGGCCGGAATCCGGTGCCGACTCGGCATCAACTTACCGAAACCAACGTCAGAGGATTATTATCACTTTTTACGTATGCCTCACCTTTTCGACATGTCAAATTTTTGTTTCAGGTCGGAAGATCGACATCTGAGATATTTCCCTGACCTTTGACCATTTTTCCAGATTGCTATATCGCGAGAGTCTGCACCAGGCCGCCCAGGGCGCCAGGCGTTAGGCTAGAAGTAGCGCATCTGGTATCCACGATTCCGCGCGTTCTCCGACCAAGTCTACATCCAAGAGTTCTTGGTGGCTAAAAATCCCGACAAGTATCTCCGGTCGTCTCATGCTCATCGAGCACAATCGAAGAAATAATGACACAGCGCACTGTTGACAATTTTCCCACAAGTATATGGTGAGAATATTGTCAGCTTATGTCCCATTATCCCACGGTCTTGGAAAATTTTTCAGAATAGCGGCTTCTCCGTGAATACGCTAGCGCTGAGATCATGTCCATTTTCACAGAAAACTCACAATGAGTAAATACTGACTTCATCAGACGGAATCTCATCGTATTCTCAGTGTTATCTCTTGCCAGCGGGAATTTTGCGTCGGGCCCGCTGTGTAAGCTCAATACCCCTGTGGCTGTGCGATACGAGGCTTAGCGCAAGTTGATGCACTGGAGGCGCGGCATTCAAGTTGCGCGTTGTCCTCCTTGGACAACGCTGCCGCCATTGTCAGCATGAGCCATTCCACTATCCACAACACAAATACTGACTCATGGAAAACCACATCCCTCGACTTCGACGACCTGACTGATCGACTTATCTTTGTCGAAGAAGACGAACTTCTGCCTTTCGGCGGATTTTCAGTCGTCCATCGTGCAGTGCATAGGAGTTGCAGGGACAAGATCTTTGCAGTCAAGGTCTTCAGAGATCGGTATAAGTCAGAGTACCATGAAGAGGACACTGCTTCACTAACACTCGCTCTGGATCGCGTAAGGCAATATTTGGTATCTTGTGAATTAGAGCCTGCTGAGAAGGGCTTACAGAATATCATTCGAGAGATGCAAATTTGGTCTACGATATCAAAGCACCACCCGAATATCTTGCCTTTCCAAGGATACTGTTTCTACGACAGAAACGGCGATGCTCCCATATTGTCACTAGTCTCACCATGGATGCGGAATGGAACACTTGATCAATTTCTTGAAGACAATTATACAGTCGATCAGAGAAAGCGCATTGAGATCGTACGTGACCATTCGATCCACTTGAGTCAAACCTGGGATAATGACAATAAACATTCAGCTGAAGGACATCGTCAACGGAGTTTTATTTCTTCACAAGAACGGTATTGTGCATGGAGATCTCAAGCCAGTATGTCATCGGGAAGCATCATGTCGCTCGCTTTTGACCACAGCTCTTTAGGGATCTACTGATTCCATGTAATTACTGAGTATACTCGGTATTTTATAAGGATGAACACGAATATCGCCAAAAAAAAGGTACCCATGGATGTACCTGGGTAGGTACCTGCCTTTTGCATTGTTTACAGGTCCAGGTACACCATCTGGCAAAAAGTTCACAGGTACAGGTATTGGAAATCTCAAAATTTCATTTATCCAGGTACCTCATTAGTGATGGACAGGCTCAGGCTCGAGCCGCGGCTGAGCCTGAGCCGGGCCGACGGCTTGGTGGGCCGAGCCTGAGCCTAAGCCTTAATCTCGTCCGGCTCACGGCTCAGGCTCAGTCATCGGTGAGCCGTGGGCCGTCGGCTTGAGCCGCGGCCTGCTTTAAATAATATATATATTAATATTCACTATATATCTCTCGTAATGCCTGTTCTGTAATCGATGCGTTGAGTTCGACACTTTTGCTGACTTGATCTGCGGTCTCCGGCTAAGTCCGACGTCTCCTCAACGTCCCATCGACGCGCTTCTCGACGACGGGCGTGTCGTCTCTGTCTCAATCGTCTTCGCAGTCATGCTCAAAACCTTCAAGACATCCGCTCACTCGACTCCTCCCTCCACTCCAAAGCTCACCAAATCCAAGGACGAACTGGTTCGGATGCTCGTTCTCTACGGTCGACACGTCATCCTTGGTTCTCTCGACCCCGTCCTCAAATCACATCGTAACGTACCTTGCACCACGAGATTTCTCTTTGCACATTGGGAGACTGCTATTGGGATGGAGTAAAAAGTCGTTGGAAGGCTACTGTATCTGCTATAAAGGTGCGTTGTGCTATCGCTATCGTCTTTCGAATTCGCTAACATCTACTATCCATTCCTCGTTTGCATGAGCGGGTGCTGGCTCATACTCCACGCTCTTTGACAAACCCTCCATCCTCCGTTCACCTTTCTCGAGATGCCGCACGCCGCACACCAACGACCATCGTGACGCCGCGACAACGGAACGTCTTCACTGCCCCACATACCATCTCCCTCTTCTCGTCGAACTCTCGATACGATCCTTGTCCCTACGAACGTTTGCTGTTGTATTACAAGTCAATTCCGTCACCAGCTGCACGTCTGTTCCCATCCACCAAGAGTTTGTCCACGGGACGTGGTCTCCGTTTGCCCCCGCAATCGAGTTCGACACATGTTCTCATGGATTCGGTCGAACGATATAGACTCTCATAGCTTATATGGTGTATCACGAGGGTAGTTTGATGCGAATATATTTTTGATTATAATATACCTATGAGCCGCGGCCTGAGCCTGAGCCGAGCCTGAGCCGGCCGTTTATGACGGCTTAGGCTCAGGCTCAGAGATTGCTGGGCCGCAGGCCGCTAAAGCCGGGCCGAAGCCGACGGCTTTGAGCCGAGCCTGAGCCTGTCCATCACTATACCTCATGGATATACCTGTTGAAGGACAGGAGTCCTCTGGATCTCAGATCCACATACATATACTCCCATACAAGATCAAATCTCATTATTAGACTACTTATAATGTATTAGTATGAGTCAGAGACAAGCATATCCGGGCCTCACTTGAGTTTTCAGTATCCATTGGGCATCTACTTGTGCTTGATTTGAGGTACTTGGGTTCAATCTAGATACCCAAAGGCACTCAGATACTTGGGTATGGGTGTTCAGATGGATATTTTTATTACATATGGGTACTCAGGTGTAGATACTTGAGTCCAGTTTGGATACCCATATTACTCAATTCTACCCATATTCATGGACCTGCAGGTATACCTAGGTCACCTGTCAAGGTACCTGGGTTGTTCAAAATCATGTTGCCAAAATTTTTGACAGGTCCAGGTACTGAACCCTCAGGGCCAGGGTACCTGCCCCTAAGGTACCCATACTCGCGAGTCTATATTCGTGTTCATCCTTAGTATTTTACATGATTAATACTCAGTAACATACTCGTTTGGGCTACTCAGTAATACTTGGTAATGTACATAGTAATCAGTACAATAAAACATCAGCGCGAGACCATCCCAAGGCTTCGCAAAGACCTAAACCGAAGATTTCCGATGTCTACAGGTCACGTGAGCATGTTACTACGAGGTTCAATCGACCACAGAGTGACATTGTCACGGACGTTACGTCGTGACATGGACGGTGTTCCTTGCGGCCCTCCACCTCGCAGGCCCTCGCCCCCCACGGCTTCAAGCTCCCCAACACAATCCACCCATGCAGCATCTTTAAGTTGCGACATGGGTGTCTCTGGATCGTTCCTCTTTACGTGGAACACCTCAGAGCAATTGATGCAGATCTCTTGGTGTGATCTGCATCTGTCAAACCTCAAGACTCGATTCCAAGAACTCCCTTATCTCTTCGTACAGTCTGCTATGGTCTCGGTTGCGTCATATATTGTCAGGTACGACATTCTACAGTATCCAATGTTTCATCTGAAATTGAGTCTATCCACATTTGCAGACTCGCAACATCCCGACATTCCCGACGCGTCCGACACGATCGATCGAAGCAAAACGCGGGTATTGGCGGCCAAAATATATATTGCAGGCAAATGAGAGACGCGTTTGAGGAGGATTGATGTCATGGGTCGCGTTTATAGCCTATTTTGTGAGCATTTTCCGTGACTTCTTATGCATTCAATAGATTGACCCCAAACGGCATCCAGATTTTGTAGAGAATGTCAATTTATATATTTAACCTCTCATCTACTCCGTGTCCCATCGCTCTATTCCTCCCCCCCACCATGCCGCCTCTTGCGCCCGAGGCTGCGCGCTATAAGAAACTCATCGCCCAGTGCCGCCAGCTCGCCAAGAAGCTTCCAGGGACTCTTGATGTCGCAAAAAACACGGGCCCGGTCTATCAAGCGTTAGGCGACACGTCTGTCGATCCACAGTCGGAGGGCGCGTGGTTTACCTTCAATAACCGCACTGATACCGTCTTGGGGGTCACTAAGCTGTGTGAGGGAGGGCCGACAAAGATTGAGCTCGGCGAATTCGGTATTGACGCGATTCTCCACTTTTTTGACGCGTTTGTCGGAGAGAAGGGAATGCTCTACGACCTGGCTAGTCTCAAAGTGGAGCGCGTCATTGACGCTATCAAGAGAATTGTGTATGTATATTGTTCACGTCTTGAATACTTCGTTAACGTCGCGTCATAGGCCCGATGACGTCGCCACTGCTAATCCGACGGGAGGTACCAAGAAGCGGCCTCTTGAGGCGGAACCAGTCACAGGCCGACGACAGAAGCCAAAACTCAATTATCAAGACGTCGTTGAGGGCCAGGATAAGACGCTTAACAATTGTGAGTGACGCTATCAAGCCTCAGTTACCGTAATCTCATCAAAGACGACGCAACCAGGGCTTGAAAACAAGACAAGTGGGCCATCTACCAGTATCAAAGCCGCGCTCAAGACCCCAGTGGTTGTTGCCAGCAAGACTATAGATGATCGAAACAGCCGTGAGTCAGTTCACGAACACTTACAAAGCCGCCGTTGACGTTGTTTCGTATGTAGATTTTCCCGAAGTCATCAAGGCAAGGGCGGCAGCACAAGCACAAGCAGAAAAGGAGAACATTGGAGTGCCCGAGAAACGGATAACCAGAGAGCGTGCGACAATCAATCCACTCATGCAAATCGAGCCGAGCGAGGCGGAGAACCCAGGCGACGAGGACTTTCAACCCCAAAGTGACGGATCAGAGGGATCACATGAGATTGAGGAGGTTGAGGCCGGACATGAGAGACAAGGGATACAGTCGGAGGCGGAGAGTGCGAACGACAATGTAAGTCCATATATCCTCGCTCTGGGTGCACGAGTATCTCATCGGACTGTTAGAATAAGCACAAGAAACCTCAACCAAAGAAGAGAAAATCCAAATCCAAGGGGAAGGGGAAGGCGAGCGATGTACCGAAGTCGCGGAAGAGGGCCAAGGGCCAAGGGACTAGCAAGGTACGTGTCACAACTCACAACACTGCTGGACATGCGTCTGATTGTCAAAAAAGACAGCCGCGATTGTTGTGTCAGATGAAGACTCATCCGACGGCGAGGGAGCTCTTCGCGCAACTCAGGCTGCCGAAGAGAATGTCAAGACTCGCCGCGGACCGGAGAATCGAGCGCTTGGCCATTTTGAAGCACCGGTACCAGTCCTCAATCCAAATGGGCAACCTAGGTGGTGTTTCCAGTGTGTACATTGCTCATCGTACGTCTCTTGTTTCCTTGCTATCGGCTCTGCTAATTGATTCTCGCATCGCTTAGAAAGCAAAATATATTACGTGACCCCAATGCCTCGAAGTTCTTTCATCTACTACGTACCCTACCGCCTCTCAGCAACCTCAGCAAGCACCTCAAGGCCAAACATTCACGCCTAGTCAAGGATGATGACGATGCTGTACCGCCGCCGCGCGAGGGCACCCACGTCCGCCACGGATTTGCGACACCGGCGGAGCAGGACTTGATGAAGGATTGGCGCCTCATGAGCCTTGATAATCCCGCTGCAAGTAAAAATGAAAAGGGGTTCTATCGCATGTTTGTGGCGTGGCTGGTCTCAGAAAATATGCCATTCACTGCAGGCGAGGCGCCGACCCTCAGGTCCTTATTCAAGTGGTTAGAAGTGCATTACGACCTGCCATCGGGAACCACGGCGCGCAATCAGCTAGCCCGACTCTACGCCGACCTTCTCCGAATGGTTGTGCGGGAATTAACCGTACGTGCTATCTTATTATAATCTTCCTTCTCTGAAGCCTCGCCAGAACCTGGACTCAAAAATTGCGTATCAACATGATTCATGGACCACTCGTGGCATGATTCATTCCTTCGCTGGGAGCATTGCCGACTGGATTGATGAGGAATGGAACTTGAAGGAGCTGTGTGTTGACATGCACCTTCTCGAAGACGATGAACACAAAGGTCAGATGAGCGCGAAGGCGTTTGTGGCTTCGGCAAGCGCGCGAGGTGGACTAAACAAGATATGTGTTTCATTATTGTCTCTCCGTCATATTGACTTATTTTATCTGCACATTTCAGCACTGGCTATGGATAACGTCGCCGTAAATGACGTCATGTAAGGCATCCAACGAATATCGGACAAAAGAATACACTCGCGAGTATATTCGCGCGAGTACTCGTCCGGGATCTTCCGGCGAGTACTGAGTTACAGGATCTCATTTTTCCGTGAGTACGGGTATTAACCGCGAGTACTCACGAGTATCCGGCTAACACTCGTGGTTTAATTGATATTTATATTATTTAATTTAATATTATTTTTATTATTTAAATATTATATATCTATATATATTATTATTTTCAACAGCCAGCATTGAGAATCGAACTCACGACCACAAAATTGTCGCGAGCGCCCAGCATGCCACGAGTAAGCACGCTGAGCTAGATAGTCGAGTTAGAAATGTAGATTTTTCGGTTTCATAGATCGTTGTTGCCCCTAGCACCCTGCCTAGCTAATCGACTCGCTTACATCAGCTGCTGTACAGTACTCGCGAGTCGCGCGTCCTCATCTGCATCCGCCGTACTCGCCGCCATGGCTCTCTCCTCATCGTCGCACTCCGCCGTCAACCACATCGATCAACTCCTCATCACTGTCGCGCCAGAACGTTCCCCCCTCAAAGCCAAAGCCAAAGCCGTCGCCGCAGTCCGATTACCTCGCCACACTCCCTCATCAACACGAAATCAGTCGATACTCGCCGAGACAAAAGGCTCTCGAACGACTCCCCTCCATCTGCCCTATCACATCCACCTCCTCCGTCACCACTCTGCGTTTCTCGTCCTCAATCTCATCCCCGACGAACTCAGGACCGCACGATCCAAAAACGTGCTGACAGCGTAGTAAGTACTCGTTCAAATTCATCTTACAATGTAGCTTACTTTCATTCTTTTCAGATCGCGTTCATTGGCGTTGAGTGATGACAGCGGGTGCTGGAGATGGACATGGGGCATGGCTATTGAGGTATCAAACAGCAGGTTCGTCATTCATTTAATCGGTCTCGCACTTATCGCTAACTATCTGTTTTACATTCGTTCGACTTAATCCTTCGTCCATCAGACTCCATCTGCCCCACAACATCGATCGTCCTCCGCCATCATCATCACCCGTGTCCCTCATCGTCGATCCCGGCATGCCAAGACATCAAGACCGAACGATTTGAGGTCGTTCGTACATTGTAAGTAATCGTTTGATTGGATCGATCGCGTGCTGTACCTTACCTTAGTTCTGTTCAGGTTGCGTTCATCGGCGTTAAAGGATGAGACTGGGTGTTGGAGATGGAGATGGAGAGTGATCATTGAGGTCTGAAATGCCAGGTGCGTCTTTCCATACAATCGATATCATACTCATCGCTAACTATCTATTTCACATTCTTTCGACTTCAACCTTCGTCCACGCCACTCATTCCTAGAATGACCTCCCACACCATCCATCTCCGTAATAGTCTCTATCGTCCGCGTCAGCACCCTCATTCTCCTCGACCTTCGCCATCGTCGCCGCCCTCACCCTTGTCCCTTCAGCTCATCTATTCGCGTTCGATCTCGTGTTCCGTTGTCAGGAGCGTAGGAGCGTCGGATGAAGCAGAAGGGGAAAGGATGTCATTATGTGGTATGACACAGCCTCGCTCGTCGTCGTATCATCCATCATACTCGCCACCATCGACCTCTCCTCCTCGCCGCCACCCATCATCACCACATCCACCCAGCCATCGTCCCCGTCTCACTCGCTCGCTGCAACAGCAACAGCAACATCAACACTCAAGAACCGGAGCACGAAGCTGAAGAGTGGGATCAGGGTAGTTGTGAGATGGGGCGACGACATGGGAGTGATGCATGAACGGTGCGTATACCTGCGATCTCGTGTCTCAATCAATACTGATGTATTCTCTTGTCTTTCGTATCTCCCTCCACCCGTCCTCTCATCTCCTATCATTCTCGCCCTCTACCGTCCTCCCTGTTATCTCCCTCATCGCCATCGCCATCGACACTTGCCCTCCATCTGCCGACTGCGCCACCGCCACCAGCCTCCTCTCGTCGCCGCCTCCGCTCCTTAGGAAGAAGAGTGTAATCAAGAAGAAGAAGAGTGTGATCAAGAAGAAGCAGAAGAAAACCGGGTATCTGGTCCTGAGTCCGACGAGATAGCTTGTGTGATGTGTGAACACTAGTGCTTGAGTCCTGTTTGGGCTCGAGTACGACAAGTGTGAATGCTTGAGTCCTGTCTGGGCTCGAGTACGATAAGTGTGAACAAGAACAGCAAGTACTCGAGTCTGACAAGTCGACTCGAGTATGCAAAAATACTCGCGAATACAAGTACTCGAGTGCGATGAAGACACTCGAGTATGAATATCTACAAATACTCGTGTGATCTCGAGTACTCGCAAATATACACGCGAGTACTCGAGTGTTTTCCAAGAAAAAAACTCAAAAAATTTCGGATGCGAGACCTTCGGCCTCGCATCACGAGTACTCACCCGCGGGTACTCGAGTATGGCGAGTCCATACTCGTTGGATGCCTTAACGTCATGGCCCGAACGTTGAGCACCCTCCTTAAACAGCGATACAAGATAACATTCGACCCAAAACTCGGCCGCATTCATTGTCATGCTCATGAGCAAAATCTTGTTGTCCCGGCCATCATCAAGACGCTCAATGTCCTCCTCCGCGGAGATAGTGAACTGGGTGACGACAACGAGGATACAGAGTGGGACGAGGATTTCGTTCAACTCACTGCTGATCTGGATGAGATGGCTGCTCAAGATGCTGAATTTGAGGACGAAGAGTATCAGGAAGTTGACGATGCAGATTTGGATGCCGATGACGCCGAAATGGAGCTTTTCAACAGCATCGCGCAAGAGATGGTCACAAGCGAGACTACGCAGACAACAACGAAAAGTCCGAAGAAGTGGACGGCTCTTGAAAAGGCAAGCAATTACCCTCTTTCTCATTGTCAGTTCTTTTACAAAGCCACTTTGTCAGATACGGGAAGTCTGCAAGAAAATCCGATCCTCGCCTCAACGTCGAAATCACTTCCGTACCATTGCTCGCCGCAAGTATAAAGGCCAAGACGAACACCTCTCTAAGCTAATGGTCCTGATCGACATTGTCATCCGCTGGAACTCCCTTCTTGCTATGCTTCGCCGATCTCTGCTCCTCAAGAGTGCCATTCGACAATGGATTGGCGCGCATGGGCCACTCTCTCATCTGACATTAACTGATGATGACTGGAAGCTGTTGCAGCAGCTTCGTGATTTGCTTGAGGTCCGTTATTGTATTTGTCGCAATCTCTCTCCCCCTCACCAATTGTCTTGCAGCCTTTTGAGCGGATGACTCTATTGGTATCGTCGAACTCCAAACCGACGCTACCATGGGTTCTTATCTTGTATGCTGACATCGTGAAGCATCTTGAGTCAAGCGCAAGCAACACAACCCTCGATCCGGTGATTCAAAAGTCCGCAGCTGCTGGTCTGAAAAAAATCAAGTCTTATCAAGCACGGGGAAAGAAGTGCGACACACTTTATCTTGCGCATAGTATGTATTCGTGACTCGCAATGATTGCTTTCATTCACTTTTATGTTCCTAGTACTTCATCCGTCCCTTCGTTTACACTGGCTCAAACAGCAAGGCGAAGAAGCCAAGGGCCGATCTGTGTTTGAAGCTGCCTTCAATACTTACGCCGAAGAACCCGAAGAACCCGAAGATGACAACAACAATGCCGCGACAGCAAGCTCCCAACCTCAAACAGATCAAGGTACCGGTGCCGCCGAAAGCTACATCGCCTCTCTTGTCAGTGCCATACCAGTCCAAGCATTGGGTGTGGATGCGTCGTCAGAGCTTGATCGCTATCTCCGTGGTGATGTTCCGTGCATCAACGCCGAAAAACCATTGGACTGGTATCGGGTATGTTGTCTCTCTGTAACATTTCAACTCAATGCTCATTTCATTCCAGGCACATCAATCGGAATTCCCCACAATTGCTCGCATGGCGCGGGACATTCTTGCTATACCAGCAGCAAGTGTCTCCGTAGAACGGCTGTTTTCTCAGGCTAGGGGTATCTGCACCGAAGGCCGATCACGGCTTAATCCTGAAACAATCCAACAGCTTCTCCTCACAAAGGTTTGGATACGGAATGGGATGCTTCGCAAGTTAGAGGTGTGGGAGCATCAACAAGAGAAAAAGAAGATGGAGGAAGCTTATGATGCAAGGCAAAAGGCTTTTGCACTTCTGGAAAATAATCCTGATGTACGGCTTGATCGGAACTGATGTATTTGTAACTAGGTAGTACTCAGTATTACTCAGTATTAATCAGTATTTACTATGTACTGAGTAAAGTACGAGATCTTGTACACGGAATGTAATTAGTTGGATCCCTACAGCTCTTTGACGTTGTCAGTCTAATATTCTGATATCGGATACAGAATCTGCAGTGCTAGCCGATTTTGGTTTAGCCAGAGTCGCCGACAGGTCCACCTCGGTCTTAGATACACCTGTCTTAGACGCACTTTGGGGGTCCGTGGACACTGGGGTGAACGGGACTATCCGCTGGATGGCGCCTGAGCTGGCTTGTCCATGGATAAACCCTGATGAAACCTTTGCGACTTCGTATGAGAGTGATATATGGTCCATAGGATGCATTATACTGGTGAGAAAACTAGTTGTCTCGGTATCAATGAACAAACGATTAACTGAAGCTGTCAACTAGAAAGTGCAAACGTCCAGCCAGCCCTACGCTAACTGCGTGACCGATGTCCATATTATTGCAGCCATGTGCACGCGTAAACTTCCGTACGATGTCACCCGGGCACATTCTTCTCAGAGTAATGGAAAAGATGCTGATAAATCTTCGCGTCCACATGGTTGGCTCGAATGCAACGATGTCCTTTGGAAATGTTGCACTCGGTGCTGGAACTTTGATGTTTCATATCGTCCCGACTGTGCTCGAATCTTATGGGCTTTGGAACACCCGGGTTCCCCTGAAGAGCGCCCGCCTCCGGATCGGCTCACGCCAATCCCTATTGATCCCTCTGACCCCAACCTCTTGATCACTGAGGATACAGGAGATGATGACTCGCATCCTTCGCTGGATGTTACTCGGAGGATTGTCTATCCCAGGGAACGGCCACTCCCGGTCAGATCTGGAGGTATAGCCGACATCTACATGGCGGATCTGGATGGAATGAAAGTCGCCGTGAAAGTTATGAGGTATATCGCAATAGACGCAAGAAATAGGCTCTTCTTGATCAAGGTCAACTATATACCCTCTTTTTTGGCGAGTAGCTGACCAGTGATCTAGAGAATCCGCAAGGATATGAGCATATGGTCGTCCCTCAATCATCCAAACGTTCTATCGTTTCAAGGCTTTTGCTTTTTTCCTGTGGGTGATCCAGAAGGCCAACTCTTTTCATTGGTTTCGCCCTGGATGACCTACGGCACTGTTATGGAATATACAGAAAACCATCCAGAAGTCGACAGAGTCCACATTGTATCATTCCTATTGTACTTTCTTCTGACGCTGACTGACAACGCAATAGATGTCTGAGATATGTGAAGGACTCGTATATCTTCATGCTCAGGACGTGATACATGGCGATCTGAATGCGGTAAACCGTTCACGATTGATATCTTGGAGCTCGCTGACGAACCTTTCTTCAGCGAAATATTTTGGTGTCGGATCGAGGACATCCCGTCCTTGCAGGCTTCGGACTTCCAAGACTGGAGGAACTCGACGGACTTACAAGACTGAAGGAACTCGAACGTGTCTTCACCAATCCGTCCATCACGTCCCGCAGTGCGACACGATGGGGTACTATTCGATACATGGCCCCCGAACTGTTCGATGATGACTTTCGAAAGCCAACCAAAGCCACCGATGTCTGGGCTCTCGGATGTCTCATGCTTGTAGGTGATTTCTTAACGAAAACAGTCATATGATGAACCGCGTCTTTGATTAGGAAGTCATCTCTCGGATACTGCCGTATGCCAATCGCAAGATAGATATGCAAGCCCGTCGCAGCATTCTCAATAATCAGCCTCCGTATCACGCATCAACTTTCGAAGTGCCCTCGCAGTTCAAGAGGTGTCCAGGACCGTGGAAAGTCTGTGAGCAGTGTTGGCATACCAAGCCGATACATCGACCCACGGCATCGTCGCTGGTTTCTCAGTTGAAGAGCTATATTCGGGAAGGCTAGAGCGTTCAGATCAAGCACTGAAGACCTCCTCAACAATACAATGGGATAGAAGGGATACTAGTATAGTGATATTTGTAACGGCCATGACACTACTCTGCATTCAGGATCATCAGAAGTTCGATGGAAATGCACTTGCCTTCATATCTCCCGAATCTCCGAATCAAACCACTCAACAGGGTCGGAATCCCCTTGTTTCTCTCGAATGTCCCAGCCATTATGGATTGTTCTCTGTCGCAATTGGGTGGCCGTGACGCTACCAAAGAGATTGTGCCGTGTGTTCGACACAAAGAGCGTTTGCAAGTTGTGCGGCAAGACGATGTCTTGGAGAGCATTCACTGGCTGCTGGACAGTAGCATCACCTCCAACAGGTGGCATCTGATCGCGAAGTTCGAGAATAATGCCGAAAGATCGTAAGTGAGCTAATGTATGAAAAACACCGAACACTCGGTTAGGTAAATCTACTTCGTCTGCAACTTGTCAGAAGCGAGATGTTGTTGTGAAGAGATTAGCTTACTAGGGTAGAAAACGAATCTGTAGCTCAGTAAGACACGCAGATTGACTGCAGCTGAGACGATGCGCTGGCTGGCTGCCATGCCGTCGGAGGTGTATATGGTGATACCCGATAGATCGAGGGCAGTCAGATGGGGGGCATACGAGAGACATGGTTCCAGTTCGTCTAGATAAGGAGGGCTGTGGATTACCGCGACTGGACGGCCCTGAACGAGCTCCTTCATGTTGGTCCCTGTGCACGCGCTGGACTTGACACGTTTAAGAACGGGCAAAAATTGTGGGTTTTTGAGTCGAGCCAAGTCGAGGGTACCGATACCCATGATGGAAAGATCGGTGATGGAATTCTGAGTTTCTAAGACAGAGTAAAGAGAGTTGTCGAGTAATATCGGCCAATGGACAGTGGTCAGAGAATTGGGTTTGATGGAAGTGCTGAGGAATCTGCACAGTGCTATAGTGCGTTCGGGGTACGCGATGTATCCTTTGGATTCAATGCTCAAAGAACGGAGATTATCCATTCTGTCGAAGGGTAACGAAACACAGAAGGTCTCCGACGACCTTCCACGACGGCCCGGAATTCCATGATAATTTCCAATATGTAATGCTTGGACGTGTTTGGCAGCGCCACCATGGAGGGCTTGGGAGATCTGTCTTACCATTTCGGTCCCATCCTCCAGCATGATATCTCTATACAAGATGCGCTGAGCTTCGGCGCATAAAGAGCGACACGTCAGAGACAGGTTGCGGAGGGTGTTCTTCCGCGACGCAGGATTTGAGTCAGAGGTTGCCACTTCGTCAACAATATTCCTCCACAGTTCTTGGGGGAGGACCGCTTGCGTCTGGGACTCAGAGTCCGCTATGGCTTCATGACTCGAGTCCAAATTTACGGTGTGAGCTTTCCGGCTTGGTTTTCTAGGCATTGAAATCTAAACAATGCTCGACCAAATTCTGTCTTCTAGGGGCCTGATATCAGCTCGAGGCTTCTTGTGGACTAAGGAATTTATGTCGACGAGTCCTCTGCGTCAGGAACGTGTCGAGAGAACGATGTTTCAGATTTTACTAAGCGCTATCTGGATGGTTCATTGTCGGAATAAAGCTATGAACATTTGAGACTCACCTCGATGATGATACACTGGTATCAATCAGAATGAATTCATAGCGCTGTTCCCAGTCAGTCGTTGCAGACGATGGCGACACAGTCGTTCAACGGACGTCCAAACAGCACCAAACAGCACAAATATGTCCGAAAATTCCTGCAGTCCAGCGTTGACTCACGAACTTAAAGGATTGAATCGTCAATCCTGTAGTCGCTCCCCCTCAGATGTCTTCCCAGACATACTCGTCTGATACCTTCAAGCCTCTCCTCGCCAAGCTGGTCAAACACCCCTCTACCTTCACACCAGATGACACCAAATCGGCTTTCGAGCATCTGCTCAAACCCGATTCTATAACACCTGCTCAGATCGGGGCATTTCTGACTGCATTGCACATCAGTGGTGTTGATCAGCTACCTGGGACGCTCGCTGCTGCTGCTGGCGTGTTGAAAGAGCATTGTATCCGACCGACGGTCGAAGGTTATGACGATGGAGATTTTGTGGTTGATATCGTTGGCACTGGAGGGGATGGACATGACACATTCAATGTCAGTACTGCAGCAGCTATTATTGCTGCAGGTGCCGGTGCTAGAGTGTGCAAAGTATGTCCGACTTTCTATTCGTCAGATTCGGCAGTCTTCTGATGACTGACTTAGCATGGAAATCGAGCCTCTACGTCTTCATCAGGATCTGCGGATCTGCTTATGGCACTTCAGTGCTCTTTAAAACCTTTCCCGACCCTACCTCGATCATCACCCTTCGTATTCCTCCTCGCACCGCATTATCATCCTTCCCTCGCACCTCTCGCACCGATCCGTAAAACACTCCCATTCCGAACGATAATGAACATTCTCGGCCCTCTTGTAAATCCTTCATTCCCTCACGGAATGGTGGTTGGTGTCCCATCACGACATCTAGGCCCTGTCTTCGCCAAAGCGCTTCACGAGGGAGGCGTAAAACGCGCGCTAGTCGTCTGTGGTCAGGAAGGATTGGATGAAATTTCGTGCGCGGGTCCTAGCTGGACATGGAAAGTCTCAGAAGAAACGGGAGAGGTCCTTGAAGGGATCATCGATCCTTCCGATTTTGGATTACCGGGTTATCCGTTGGAGATTGTGAAGGGCGGTCCTCCAGCAGCGAACGCTGTGATTCTGGAGAAGATGCTGACGGCGGGAGCCGCGGAGATTCCTCAAGAACTTCATCCAATATTGGATTTCATTCTTCTCAATGCCAGTGCAGTTTTGGTGGTGGCTGGGCTGGCGAAAGATTACAAGGAGGGCGTTTCGCTTGCGAAGCAGAGCGTCGAGAACGGCAAAGCATGGGAGGCATTGTTGAAGTTTAGGGAACTGGGAAAGCAGTTTGAAGTCGCAAAAGTGCTTGATTCTACTGGCTTCTCGTAGTTTAGGTGTATGTCGTAGGTCGAATTTTCGTGACCGGAGGAAAGAAAATTGAATAAATAAATTATATTTCATATTTGCGCGTATTTGGACACCCTTTCCGGATGTTTGGTATTGTTTGGGAATGGCTTCAACTACTCGGCGTTATCGTGCATCATCTCCGAACCTTCCTCAAAGCTATCGTCAACCATGATCCTCAGCCTTGTATTCGTACCAGCCGTGCCTCGACCTACTCGCCTCGGGATCTTTGATCCTTGGATCAACCGCCTTGTCCCAAAATAATCTCGGAATTCCGGCGCAGAAATGAACCAACGGTTGCCAAAAGGAGAACAATAGCACAGCGTCACAACAATGACCACCGCCCACAATAAAAGGCACTGGCGAGGGTCTGTCGAGCGTTGATATTGTATCACTCTTCGCGTCTGCCTCCATTCTCCTTGACGCTCCCAGGCATCTCAACGCCCTCCTGCGTTCGCCACCATGTATCTTCATCCTCGTTGGGATAATTCAAGCACGACGGACGGGGCTCCGACCGCCTCAGATAGCAATACTTCAAATGACAATTCATCGACACCTTTGACATATCAAGTTGGTTTGTCACAACACATATTTTCCCGTGGGGAGCTGGTTGGTGTTTCGGTGAGCACATTTCCTCTAGCTTTCGCGCGCAATGGGCTCAACTGAGCGCGTCGTATATCCAGTTCACCGCGATAGCTGGTCTCCTTTCAATACTATGCGTCTCAATTCTCCTTCTATACACATTCTCCTCCGAAGTCCTTCGTCACCTTTGGCGAAGGTACGATCCCCACACATCTACGAAATCCTTCTGGAGAACGCACGTTGGGATATTCGTGCTTTGTCTCTTATTCTCAGATGGGATACAAGCCCTTGCTGGCGTGACTCAAGTGCACTGGGCGGTGCAGGGAAGAATCATTGATGACGCCGCGTGTAAATTTCAGGGTACGTTGCTTCCGCTGATTCGAATATTGCATCATATGATTAAGTGCTTGTTGATTGTAGCTGCTACGTTCTTGCTCGGGGATGTCGGGACTGCGATCTGGAACGCGATGATTGCTATTCTTACTTTCTCGCATGTCGTGCTCAGAGCGGATCTTCCCAACTGGGCTGTACTAACAACCGGCATTGGCGGATGGGCGCTCGCCGTATTTCTCAGTACGCAATCTTTCATTCGGTCGCATGAACCCCCTACTAACTTACATATATTGATCAGATATCATTGGACCGACCCTAATAGCGCGGCCGGGAGTCGAATTCTTTGGGATCTCTGGAGGGTGGTGTTTCATCACATCCTCCTACGACCTTCCACGTATATTCCTCAACTATCTTCCCATGTTCATCTCCGCCTTCATCATCCTCGTTCTCTACGTCATCCTCTTTCTGAACCTGAGGGGCCATATCACGTATTCCAACTCGCATCTCTCGTTCTCCCTCCGTTCTCGATATTCAAAGGAGGGCGGAATGAACTTCAAGGAAGCATATGTCAAGAGCATGAGTGGGAAGATGCTTTGGTACCCCGCCGCTTATATAACCCTCATCCTCCCGCTCTCGATTGCGAGGATTGCGGCCGTGACAGGGGATAATCTGCCTGACTGGGTTTGGTACATGGCTACCAGCATGATGTTCAGCATGGGTATGTCTTCCTCATCAAACTCCTCTCGTAGTGCAAGCTCTAATATGCCTGAACACAGGTTTCGTTAATGTCATCATCTATTGCGCGACGCGTAATCTCCTTGGATTCAAGCGATCAACGCAGCCACGCGTCATATCTTCCTCGCCTTCATCGACAAGTTCACCCTACTTCCAATCTACGCCAGCATCTCGACCATTGACTCTTCCTTACTCTCATCCTTCACCTTCCTTTTCCCCGTCGTTTTCGCCTTCGGCCTCCCCAGGTCAAAGCCAGACCCGACTATTGGATACACCCACACGTCATCCGTTCAACTATACCTCTCAATCTCATTCCGGGTTGGGATTAACCCTCAGCGACGGATACGACTTCAGTCGAACCTCAGACTCTAATCACATTTCTACACCCTCGTTCTCTTCCACTGCGCGTCTTCTTCCAGATCGTTCGCGATCTCCATTACCTCATCGTCCGCTGACCCCCGTGTCTGCCGCGTCGATCGATCTCCCGTATGAGCGCAACGAACCATCAACGGACTCGTCGTTCCTTGATACCTCGAGATCGAGTTCACCTTCGCGGTATACGGCCGAAAGTTCCCCGGCGCCTCGCACTACTCAATTATCTGCGCATACCCCGCGTTCGCAGCGTATACCCATTGCCATCCCTCGATCTCTTACGAGCGCTACTACCGCTTCGACGGCTACCACTGCCACCACCTCTACGACTTCCTCTTCTCATTCGTCCAGAACTCTCAAGTCATCTCCTCCGAAATCCACTAGGATGCCGACGACATCGAGCGTCGCCTCATCGTCCCCTCTAAGCCCGACCACTTCTACGCATGGCTATGGGCCCATGAGTGTTCGGAGCGTCGCGGGATGGGAAGACGAAGAGAAGGAAGGATATGAACAAGAGGGATTCATCCCTATCAAGTTTTGATGCTCTGATTCACGGACACTTCATAATCTTCTCTTCATCCACCTTTTTTTATCACTTATTTGACCCCCTTTGAACCGACTTTCGTTACAGAATGTTCCTCCTGATTGTATTGCCTAGCTAGACTAGTCACGTCTACTCATTGTATCGATAGCACTTATTATATTAATCTAATGAGTCGTTGCCATTTTACCCGGTTTCTGATGTGTTGTCGGTGGTGACAACCTAGTGCTTGAACCCGTTTACCTTCTGCTTTTCATTTACTGCTTGACAATCCAAACACGGGGGCATTTCACCAGGAATGGCACCTTCAGTCAGATTATTTATCATTAAAAAAACAAGAAACGGTACTATGCAATGTGATAATGTCAAGTGTGGATGGGATACTAGAGATGCTGAAATGTGATGATGAGATATATACAACAATAAATTACAGACTTAAAACCCAGAAAAGAACCAGCGTAGCTGAGGACACTGTGCGACTATACTTCCGTATAGGAAAGGTGAGAAAGAGGAGGTTCCGGGAAAAGAATATCGGAATCCAAAACCGGCCAACCATCCCAGTTGTCGGAGGCATGAACTGCTTGGGCAGCCCAATTCATAGCCAGACATCCAGCATCATCGTACTCATGTCGCAACCTGCCGACGACGATACCGTATGGCGACCTGAGCCCGTCGGGGGCCAGCCATCCAGTGAACTCCAATCGTGGACAAACTTCTTTGAGTTCCGCCGACCGCTCCGTGATGTTATGGACGTATACGATGGCTGGTGCTTGGGTCTTTCCAGGAGAAGACGAAAGGGGGCCGGAGAACAGAAGTTCACTCCGCGGAGGGTAATCCGAGTCAAACGACGGACTTGGGGTGCGAGGTGGAGATGGGAGATGCGACGGCGCGGTCGGAAATACAGCACCAATTGTAAGAGGTAGAGCGATCTTCTCCAAATACTGCATTCGACCGATCACCTCTTTCCATCGAGCCTATGCAAAAGCATGGTGAGCGCCCCGACAAGCTATTAGCAAAGATAGACTTACGAAGTCGCCAGCACCGTCCTGGACCATGATAAATTCCCGTGTTATGGCATTGTGTCTTGGGTTAAAGAGGAGTAGTGTCTGGACCCAAGGAAGACACTGAGACAACAGCTCCAAAAACTCGAGGCCAAAGAACGAATGGTGCACAGGAAAACTGACGACCTTCAAATGAGCATGGGGCTTCTTGGGGTCAACGGGTCGTAATATGCGCGGCCATACAGGATTTTTGGCCGTCCGAGGATGAAAGAAACGCATCATGTCATGGCGGACCACGAAGGACTCGACGCCGAAAGGGAGGACCATATTGAAAGGCTGAACCAAAGTCCTACTGAACGAGATATGTCTGACAGCGGGAAAAAGGTTTCCATCGAAAAGGACGGAGAGTTGAAGCCTGTGCTCGGGACATGTAACATGCAGGTGACTTAGATGCGTCAACTGCTGGGCCTGCAATGGGGTCCAGACTTCACCGATGGTGCTGATGGATAATGAGACAACTCTGAATTTTTAAGAAGGAAAAGAAGCGGCGATCAGAGGGCCAAAGCGTTGCAAAACAAATCTGAGACCTACGGGACGGTCACATCAAGAGGGCGTTCTGACAGCTCCATGGAACCTTGCAAGGCCACTCGGGAATTGCTTTTAGGTCTCATTATGGCCAAAACGTCCCGAGCTCTTCGACAGCTTCTCCGGAGATTCCATCTCGAAGGTACGTCGAGATAGGAGGCGATGTCCAAAATAAGCTCAGTCGGTAGGACCACCAGCGACGCAGCCATTGTCGTGGTGGAGAGAAAGAACAGCGTACGTCGATGCCGATGTTCTGAGTCAGTCTGTTGAGGATGTTGACCGAATCTGGCCGTCTTACGAAGCCCAGAGTGCACGTAAGGTAGCTGCGACCACAAAATTCTGGGCAGCGGAGTTTAAAACTCTAATCGCGCTTAAAATTTGACAAGCGACTCGCTTGTGGGCGCGAATTTAGCTGGCGCATGTAGTGCTATTCGATTCACTCTGGAAGGGCCTGTTTTTGAAATGAAACAGAATCTGAATGTCTCAGCTTTTTTTTTCCGCGTGTCTCTCTTTTTACTCGACGTGCTCGAGAGGACCGAGGAAGCCGACCATTTGCCCTTTCAGGCCGTCTCGGCCGACTATGGCTAACTCGGACCCTGCAAACGTCAGCAAATCAGGGGAAAGAATAGAAGAGCCATCGATCGATTGCTCCGAGTCCACCTAAAACGAGCGTTCTGAATATTCTCGATCGACTCTCGGAGCGCATGGTGCTAAAATGATAAACTAACTTAGAATATTCAAATCCCGACCTCACGTTCTTTCACTGGTTCTGAGATATCTACTGGTCGGTCATTTCGGTCACCGGTATCAGGACCGACTCGGAGACCCGAATCGACTTGTTCATTCAATTGTTTTCATTCATCACGCATCATCAACTTCATAGTCGAACGCCTGAGGAACTCTACCCTCGTACAGAAGATGAACGACGACTCGCACTCGTCGGCCACGAACCTCACACTCTATCCCTCTCGACCATACTCAACCTCTTTCATCTTCGGGCAAGCCGTCGAACTCGACCAGAATGCCACTGAGGCCACAAGAGAATACAGCAATATTAGCTCTTCCTTGCGTGCCCTGGACAACTCATGCCATGAGTTGGACTCGAACTACCCACAGAGTGGAGAAAAGTTATCGATTCGATGGGATTCGTTATACGAAGTATATCCTTTCTATGAAGTGCGATTTGGATTTGGAAGATCTTAATAAACGAGTGGTATATCAGAAATATGTGTCGTTGCAGGATGCATGTCGTGCGCAGGCTGGACAGTTAGCTTGGGGAATGCTTAGTGAGCACACATACCTGCTGGTGCACTCGTACTGCTCACTCATCGGTCTGGAATTGATTGACAGAAACGACCGACATCTTGGACAGCGACGATTTCAGTAAACTTTCTGCCGAAGATTATCTCATCGCAGTTGAAAATATAATCACGGTTCACGAGCTCTCGAACGCCTTTCTTTATTCAGTGCACTCAGCTGATTGTTTCGCAGATCGTCCGCTCAGAGCCACAAGAACCCTCGGAATTGAAAAAGGAGTATCAAGAGCTACTCAAACAAACAGAGGAGTTTATTGATGGCTTTGCGCCCAATGGAACTCTCGTTAGCTCTTACATTTCCCGATCTCGGAAACATGGATCATCTCTTCCTCGGGTCTCTTTCGAAAAGTCAGCCGCCTTCTTTTCCTTTCACCTATTATTAGTGCCAATACTGAGTGTTATGGAGAGGTTGATCAATATTTTATTCCCCGTACGTACAACTTCTATGGTTTTGGAATCGGACCGGGCTCGATGGGCAGTTTCGTAGAACAAACTCAAAAATCGCAGAACGTTCACCTTGTGCGGCGTCCAATTTGGTTTCTTCTTCGTAAGTCACGAAAATTGGGGGGAAATCTTGAACTCACAAATTCAAAAGTGGAGTCGCGGTAAGCACTATTCGGACTTATAGCACGAACATTTGAATTCAGATAATCTTTGCAAGTGAAAGATCAAAAGCCCGAGGAGCCCGAGGAGCCAAATGGGACGTTCATCACGTTGCTCGAGCTGTTTCAACATGACTGGGAACTTCTAGAAAATGATCTGCGTTTGCTATCCACTGATTTTAAAGGGTGGAAAACACGTCTGAATGCTTTCCACCTACATGTTTGTTTATTGATTCGAGAAAAGCACCAATCGTGACTGATTTGCATGCTGTAGGACACGAATACTCAAAGCGAGCTTCCGTTCGCTCTTCTGCATCAACGTGATGGCATTGATATACGCTACCAGTTGTTGGATAAATTTGGAAAGGGATCGAGTCTAAGTACCGTGGCCCAAGAGCTGACAAATGTCCCAGGGTCAAGTAACTTGGAGCGATCGGCGTAGGCGCATCGGTACAGGTTTTTTGTTTAGTAGTACTAGTATAGTTCCATCTTTTATTTTTGGGTCTATATTACGTACACGTGCCACCGTAAAATCCACGAGTGTACTACTAGTAGTGGTAGTAGTATTCTACAAGTCCAACTGTCTGAAGGTCAAAGATATTCGACCGTCCAGAATCTTAGGTTCTTTAGGAATCTCATGCTGAATATCGAGAGTCTACATATCAGGATACTTGTAAGAATGGACGAGAAGAATTCACGCACCCTCCATAGTTTTTGCGTATCTCCTTTCATGACGAGAAGACTCCCGTTGAGGAGGGGGATTTTCTTCAAAGAAGCTGATTCGCCGGCATTTTTTGTGGGGGTGAATATGAACGTCCGAACGGCACCAAGTGACAGACTCGCAATCACCTATCCTCCATCAGTCCTCCGTCAATCATAAAAGGGTTGAGGAACGTACTCGATTCTCCTTCGTATCTCGATGCCTTCCGATATACTCCATCCCATTCTCATACCGGTTCAACATAACATGATTGAATTTGACACCTAATCTCTCTTCTACGGCCTCTTGGATGGATTGGAGGATCGCAGGGTAAGTATAGATCATGTTTACGGTGTGGCCTGAGTATTTGACTGTTATGGAGGGATCGGTTGCGTATGCTATTCGCGAATTCGTCGGAAGAGTGAGATTAAGACTTGGGGGTGGGACGAACCGGCGATCGACCGACTTTGGGAGACTTCTTTACCGTATACTTTGAGTTTTGGATGATACCCTATTATATTCAGGCATGAGCAACAGAGCTGGAAATTGGAAGGGAAGATCAAAATGACTTTACAGTAAGTGTAAGGGGCAGGAGGAATTCTTACAGGTACACGATTGTTCGAGAGCTTGGTACCATTCAGATGCGGTTTCCTTTGGTATGAACTATATAGACTTCATTGATAAGAAAATATGTAATGGTTACCTGGTAGTGAGGAGGTAAGCTTACGTCTGGGATGTAGAGTACGTCTGCTCCTGGAAGATCCTCAACTCGATATTCATCCAAATGACCCATCCCATCGTCAATCGCCTTCTTCGCTGCCTCTTTCCGCGCTCTCTTGGAGCTACCCCCCATCGCACTTTCAGCCTTTCGTTTCGCCGACATCTACACACCGATAGACAAGAGAACAGAGGATGAGATGATGGAGCAGAGCGAGTCAAGAATGGCCGGATATATCGCTTCCATCTCCGTACTCTCCTCGTTCACGTGGCACCGCTGGCATGCCTATCCATCCTCAACTAACCGCCTCCGCCTTCAAACATCCTCAATACTTCACCACACTCCAAGAACTAGACGCGTACAATGCACAAGCGCATCATCCACCTGCTCCGATTTTACCTTATATCGCAAGGAGTGGAGCGGCTGTGAAGAGTGCTGAGGGACGGGGGAAGTTACTTGTGAGTCGTCTTTGACTTGTCGACTGATTTCAATGGTGACTTATGATGAGTGGGTATAGGTGTGTCATGATTATAAGGTTCGGAATTTTGGTTGGGCTTTGCGAGTCTTGAGCTGAGAATTTGTAGGGCGGATACACCGAGCTCCCGAATGCGCGATGCTATACATTCAATTTCTGGTCCTCAGTCGACACATTCATATAGTCCGTACCACGCCACGCCACGCTTACCTTCCCTTGATAGCTGAGCTGAACGACGAAACAGTTTCTCACATCATCGAATCACAATCCCACCTTCATCATGGACCATCGCCGCCCATCGACAAGGTGTCAAAATGCTCGGAGTGCTGTACGTCTCGTCCCCATCCTCCTCCCAATGTCAGTCTCACTGTCAATCTCAACATACGCGCGTAGGATATTTGAAGGAGGCGCAGAATCAGACTGTCTCCGCCTCCTCCTCGGGCGAACCTCCGCAACCGCCAAACCCACCCGATCCTCAAATCCCGAACTCTCGATTCCACTTTCGAACTATTATGCGAAGGCTTTGGCGAAGCTAGCCGCGGACCGAGGATTCGATGGCTGGTTATTGAATTTCGAATGTCCACTCGCAGGGGGGGTCGAACAGACTCATTTGACGAGTGTATGGATTGATATGATGAGGGCCGAGGTTAAGAGTGCTGTTGGTGATCACGGACAAGTCATTTGGTCCGTCCCTTCTCTTAAGCATCGATACACGTCTAATTATGTGGTGTAGGTATGATAGTGTGGTTATAACTGGTCAACTCGCATGGCAAGATCGTCTGAACTATTGGAATCTCCCGTTCTACCTCTCATCAGACTCAATATTCACGGTACGCATTCCCCGATCCCCACCCTCTTCCTATCTCATACTTATTCCCAATAGAACTACACCGTATGCCAATTTCCTCCCTTTGCGAACCCGGACTAACGAAAGAGAAACAGTGGCCCATAACTTACCCCGCCCTCACCAAAAAATACCTCTCCTCAATCCCTTCCTCTCTCCGGCGCAATAAATCCCCCTCGTCAATCTGGGTAGGCGTAGATGTCTGGGGACGAGGCTCGCACGGAGGTGGGGGATACGGATCCTACAAAGCCATCGAGCATGTCGCGGAAGCAGAGGAGAAGGGGGAGGGGTTGAGTGTTGCCCTTTTCGGACAGGCGTGGACGTGGGAGAGCGAGCAGGATAAGGAGGGATGGAACTGGGAGAGATGGTGGAGTTATGAGAAGGGACTCTGGGTCGGTCCTGCCGGATCTGAACCTCCAGCTCCTCCGCCGCAAATTACTACGCAGCAGCAAGACAACCCGAGACGACCGCGTTGCGAACATGGTCCTTTCCGTTCCATCAGCTCATTCTTCCCCACCCTACCGCCTCCTAATCCTTCCCTCCTCCCATTCTTCACTTCGTTCTCTCCAGGGACGGGTGTATCGTGGTTCGTTAATGGCCAAAAGGTGATGCAGAGCGAGGGTGAGGGTGGGTGGACGGATATTGAAAAGCAGGGTTCGGTGGGGGATTTAGTGTGGCCCCAGCCCAAAGTTATATGGGCGGAGGAGGGAGAGGCGGGAGGATATATTGAGGAAGGGGAGGAAAAGCCGGCTGTGAGGAGTGCGCTCGAGATGGGGGATGCCTGGCTTGGAGGAAGCTCGTTGAGGATTTCTTTGGATGTCCCCCCCAGACCGCACCCTCCCTCCCCCACCGAAAATGAAGATGAGGAGTTATTCCGATGCGTTCGGGTGCCTATCAACTCTTTGGCTCTGACACCGGGCACGACGTATGATGCTTCGATGACTTACAAGATCACCTCGAACGAAAGCGAATACGTCGATCTGGCTCTATGTATACAACTAGACGAAGGAGACGTCGAGGTCGTATCGGACGGAAATGATGAAGATCAAGTCTCTGCTTCGGGATGGATGACGACTCGCATCAGATTCACCACTCCCTCCTCCTCCTCCACCGCAACCACCGCCACCGCCGTTGTAGAAGCGGCAGCACCGCCAACAGCCCCAGCAGACGCAGACTTCCTCGCCTCGATATCCCTACAAATAAGCTATACCTACACCCCCTCGACGGGAACATCCCTCTCCCTCCTCCTAGGCCTCCTATCCGTCTCCCAATCAATTCAACCCCTTCCTCTTCCACTATCTGTTCCCGGTACTGGGAGAGCGTTACCGAGAAGGGTAGTACCGAGAGTATTGTTCGTGGAGTTTGAAGAGAGAGGCAAAGAACTCCGCTGGGAGACTGGTGTCACGTTCGCCCCGTTAGATTTACATGGGGGCATTGGCGCTGGGAGGGACCCGGAAGAAAATCCAATCCCGGCATGGGTTCTTGCTTCGGGGAAGACTGCGTATCCTGGATTCGCGTATTTCAATATCTACGCTGAAGCTCAACTCCCCAGCCTGAGGTTTGAAGGAGCGGAATCGGCGATTTTTATAGGTACGAGTGGGGTCGATGGGGAGAGGGATAGTTTTGGAATTGGGGAGAGGGAGATTGAGACTATTTTGCGGCTCAATAAAAGCGAAGATGGCGGACAGAAGGTGGTACGATTTTGGGTGCAGGGTATTACGGATCGAGGAGAGGTTTTGGATTGGGCGGATTGTGCGTCGGTTGATGTTGCGATTTAGTTCGAGATTTGGCTTTTAGGATTGATCTATGGATGGTCGTGTAAATTTAAGGGTAGAGAACTGTATTAGGAGGTTGTGGAGAATCTATTGGTAATAATATTATGTTGTACAACCGCTATGCAAGTCGGAGTTCGAATGCATTCTTTCCCGGACTCTAAACTGATTACCGGAGCATTCGCCCTAACCCAGTGACTTTGTTCGTACTCTATTGATCGGGACCCAGTGCGGACGAATCTCACGGAAATATGATGCCTCCGCTCTTCGAATCGATAGTGCCTTAATGAGCACAGCAGCCCCTAGAACTCGAGCGGATGAAGTTTGTCACTGGACTCAGATTCAGCTTTGCGCCGATGAGAAGAGCCTGCTTGTTGGCCTATTAGGAATGCAGATGGACTAGGGATATCTGCGGATGCCCCTGATGAACGGAAATATCGTTTACCGAAAACGAATCTCAAATTTTTCTCCCAGGGCTGCCAGCCCCAGACCCTTCGCTCCGCACGCACTCGTAGCGTAAACCCATACAATTCGTTCGTACATCTCTCCTGAATTCAATGGTTCTAGATTAATCTCAAGTAGTTCGAACAGGGATGGCACGTGGTCAACATCTGATGAAAGAGCTGGGTCGACGTTTGAGTAGTTTGAGTAGTGACCACCCCTAAGACGTGAGATCTATGGATTTGTCTGATATAAAGACCCGCTGATTCGCGTGTTATATCCCAGCACCAACATGCCTCTCAATACTCAGCTCAACATCACTTCTCCCGCTCATCCTCCTCATTTCAAATCGCTCCTCGAGTTCGAGGAGTTCCTCCAGAATCCAGATACGCCTTATCCGCCCGTATTGCCGTACATTCCGCCTATCGAAGCATGGTCTAAGATTCAAAGCGATAATGGAAAACTGCTGGTATGTATAGTCTTTGGGAGTGAAGTGTTGCTGATTATCGCATACTTGGGACAGGTTTGCCACGACTATAAGGTACGCTTACAATGTATTGCAGAAGCTACGTAATAATGACACCGCGTTTTGTCTAGGGAAACTATAAAGAAGTGGATAATCCCGATCATGTATGGTACACGTTCAACTTCTGGTGGGCCTGTGACACGTTTGTCTAGTAAGTTTCAAACTCCAGTTTTACTATCGACCTTTATCTGATATATCACCAGTTTTGCGCACGATCGTATCACGATCCCTCCACCAGGATGGATCATAGCCGCTCATCGTCAAGGATCCAAAATCCTTGGAACACTGTACGTCTTCATCCTATTGAACAAATCCGATCATCTCGTTGAATAAATGGTCAGCATATTCGAGCATACCGAAGATCAAAAGGAGCTCCTTCAGCTACTGACCGGCCCTACCGCTACACCTGCAAGCGATCAACCCATCCCGCTCTCTCGGCATTACGCAAAGGCGCTCGCACGTCTAGCCGCAGAGAGAGGATTCGATGGTTGGCTTCTTAATCTTGAATACTCTCTGTCGAGAGGAAGGAAACAGGCTTATCTTACGACTGCCTGGGTGGAGCTTCTTCGACAAGAGCTCGTTGAAGCTGTTGGTCCTCATGCTGAGGCTGTTTGGTTCGTGTCGAATTGACTCTTGATGCACTGCGCCTTATGATGATTCCAAGGTACGACGCTTTGGATTCGGATGGAGACCTGGATTACGGAGAACAACTTGACGGTGAGAATTTGCCGTATTTTCTCGCGTCGGACTTGTTCTTTGTGGTACGTAGCCCTCCCTGCATTCGAAATCGCGTTGCTTACCCATCTCTCTAGGATTATTCGGTAAGAGATGCACATCAAACCCGATCGCTGCTTTCTGAGCTTCAATCAGTGGTGGGAAGGCGAAGTCGACGACACTATCAAGTTTTTCAACAGGATCGACAAAAGTGCCCTGGGGGACAAGAAGCTCTCCGATATATTCTTCGGCATCTACGTCTTCAATGAGGGTTATAATACCTACAAGCGGATCCAAAACTATCTCCAACCGTCGACTAAAAAGCTAAGCGCTGCGATATTCGCTCCCGGGTGGACTTGGGAAAATATGGAGTCCAAGGGTACATGGACGTGGCAAGGATGGTGGGATCACGAACTTCGGATGTGGATGGGCCCCAGTCCTCCAAGCGACGTCGCTAGCGATTCAGACTACAAGCCCCTGTCTGACTTCGTACCCCTTCGGCCTTCCCCTAATCCTCGATATATACCCTACATGACGACCTTCTGCCTAGGAGCAGGTCACGCATGGTATGTCGAAGGTACCAAGGTTCTTCAAACCGGTACTACGAGTGAAGATGGATGGACCGACGTCGAAAAGCAGACATCGTTAGGCGATCTGCTATGGCCGGCTCCTCGTGTGCTAGGGAGGAGAAATCCGCTTCCTTGGACGAGCTGGTCATCTGATGGCGTTACGAGCGAGATATATTTCGACGATGCGTGGCTTGGCGGAAGTTCTGTCAAGCTGTCTCTTGATGTCGATTTGCAACAACAACAACAACCCTTCGGGTGGGCTCCGCCTATCGAGGTCGCGATACCTATCAGCAGTCTATCGCTGACTCCCAATTTATCCTATCAGGCCAGTATAACGTACAAGATGGACGCCGACATGGAGATCCCACCCGTCGTCTCGATCTTCGTCGATGCCGTATCCGATAACGGAAGCATCACCTCTATAATTTCCAGTCCATTTTCTTCCAATTCCGATCCCTCACCAACGGGTTGGATAACCATGAAAACCACCTTCATGCTCGCGTCTCAATCGACGGAAGATTTCATAGGCTCTATCGGAGTCCGATTCTGGGTTCCTCCAGTTCCCCAGGCGGATCCATCGCTGAAGCTTGACATTCTCGTGGGCCAAATATCGGTCGCTCAGGCGCCCCCAGACGGTGTTGGGATACCGCAGCCTCTAATCATCTCCGCGGAGTTCGATGATAACACCGCGTCATTGATTTGGGAGAGTGGTATAACCATGGCTCTACCGGCGGGAGCTTCTGGGTCGGGTTCGACTACGACGACTTCACCTGGAAGCTCCAAGCCGTCCTCGTGTTCGTCTGCTTCATGGGAGGATGAAGAGCAGGCTCAGGTTGGTGTGTTGGTAGCTCAGAAAGGCCGAAGAGCGAAACCGAACAAGACGAAGAAACCTCAGCGCGGTCGTCGTAATCGCAATAAAGGGAAGATACCGTCAGAATCGGACTCGACCGACACGGTAGAGCCGCAATGGTCGCTCGACGACTCCAAAACGTGGTATCCGAAATTCGCCTACTTCAACATTTTCGCCCAACTTACGTCGAGTTTCGATTCTTCAAATATTAATATTGCGAGCCTCGTCTTCGTCGGGACTAGTGGTGTAGATGGCGAAAAGTACAAGTTGACGATCGGGGATAAATATCTCGCCACGATACTCAACAATGCGTCGGATGTCTCGGTGACGTACTTCATCCAGGGAGTTACGGACAGAGGGGCAGTCTTGGATCCCGAGTACTGCGCTACAGTTGTCATCGCTGCTGCCTCCACGTAGTCTCAGATAGCTCTCAGACATGTCTTTACGACACCAGCACTGCATGTCCCAAACGAAGTCGTGAAGCATATTGATAAAACAATTTTCATGTCATTTGTGTACATTGAGATCCAACAGCAATTTAGTAGTAATGTGGATAATGGTGACCCGGAGATACATATGCTAACAGTGGCAAATACATATAACTGCAGTGAGTCTGATGACAGAATGTTATAGAGGGAAGAAACGAAAAGAACGTAGTATCAGACAGCAAATTCTTCGGGACTCGAATCGTCATCATCGAGCACAGCATCTGCTACGAAGTCTCCAACAAAGGAAGTGAGTTGGCGGATGAGTCCGTCACGATCCCACTCGGATCTATGCTCCCAGATTGACTCGAGGCATGCCGCTCGTAATTGCTCCAACTGTTCCACGTTGAGCTCCTTAGTTTTCGAAACCAAAGTCTTCTCTAAATTTGAGAGTAGGCTTTCATCGACATGGAAGTCTGGTAGAGGAGTGGGCGGACGTTCAACTTCCATTGAAACATCAGGCTCGGAGTTTGGTACAGTTTGGCTAGGGATTGACGGAGGGGTTTCAGGCACGACTGATGGCGCTGATGTTACGGCTTCGGGAGGCGGATTGTTGAATGGGTTGAGAAGGGACTGCGAAGGATCAGAAGTGAATGCGGGACCCGAGAGTGCTGGAGCAAATGGCGATCGAGGGAGTACGGGAAAGATGGGAGCATTCTGGGCCTGCGGCACAAGGCCGGGGAGGAGATTAGGCGCTGGCTGAGGAACTGAGGCGAAAGGGGAGAGTGGTGTCACGTTGTTGAGCATTGATGAGACCGACATCATCTGCGATGAAGAAGGGCCATTCGTAAGATCGACTGGGAGGACTGGGACGACGGGCTGCAGAGGGGACGAATTAAGACCGACAAGATCCAGTTCATCTCGTTCGTTGGGATCAATGTCCCCATCGGCTGTCTTCTGACGCTTCTGACTTCGACCCTCAGCATCTTCCTCGGCGTGAGACTCCTCAGAGTTCTCATTAGATCCCCGTTGTCGCTTAAGCTGCCTTTCTAATCGACCGACATCGGTGATGGGAACTTCGGGCTCCTGTCCATTGTTCCGGGCAGATCTACGTGTTCCAGGTGCGTAGACATTCTCGTCCTCCTTCTCCTGGTTCTTAGCTTTCTCCTTCTCAAGAGCCTTTTGAGCATCCTCCCTTCGTTTCCGTTCGCGGGCCGCCATACGTTCGCATTCTGCACGGAACAACGGATCGAAATCATGATAGTGCACCTGAGCAGCGGTCAGCAGGGCTTCAGCTCTATACTTTCTATCAGGGTCGAATGGTTCGAACACGACTTCGGCCAAACGCGCGTTCTTGACGATTTTCTGAATATCCTCCAGGAAATCGTCGGGGGTCAGGTATCGATCTTTGTACAGCTCTGAATGAATCTTTTCGAGATCCATGTTGAAGAATTTCACTCGAGGGCGAGATGGATCAGCAGGATCAGCTTCCGGTGGAAGTTGAGGCGCCACTGGAGGCACGAGCCCATCGCCGTGAGGGACGGCGGAAGTGACAAGTTCAGATGAACCATCAATTGCCATGGCCATCCCGTTGACTCCGGGAGCAGGGTCCAGAACAATGGCTTCAGCGGTAGGCTGAGTCTCCAGTGGAATCTCATTGGGAGCCTGCTCTATGGGCTCTCCAGTTTCGGGATGGAAGGCGTATTCATCCTGAGGAATGGACATTCTTGTAAGCAACTGTGAAATGAGGTATTTCCCGACACTTACGGAAGCTTTCTTGCAAAAGATCTTGAACTTCCTTTTCAAGTCACTCAATATGGGTCCCAGTCTGTACTTGAGGACCGACATCGTCCGAAGATCCGCTTCCTGCAACGCTTTCAGCTCGGCTTCTGAAGGACCTTTAGGTTGAATAGGAGGTGCGATCTCAAGCTTCTCCAATACTCGCTTCTTTCGCTTCCATGCATCGGGAAAGTCGGTAGGTTTCTTTGACACATTAGCGACGATATCGGCGAAGAACTTGGTCCGAGCATCCTCGGATGGGGCAAAAGCTGTGAAGTCAACACGATTGCTACTCTCAGCCCTTAAAGCCATGCCAAACCACTTGCGGACATCCCGGGGCAAGGATGAGAATGGTCCGTCGACGATCGCCAATAACAAGATGGGATCATTTGGCGACAAGGTATCGAGCATGGATCGCATTGTGGTACGAGCGGTCTCCGTCACTGCCGAACACCATCCCAATAAAGATGGGATGTAGATCACCGAAGGCTGGTGACGTTTAGCTTCGACGAATAACTGAACAATAGCTGCTTCAGCGGTCTAAGAATGGTTGTCAGGTTATGCCAAAACGAGGAGAATGAGACTGATGATCTTACCCGAGTAGAATCACCGAGAAGTGTGCCCAAGTCGAGGCTCTGGACATGAAAGTCTTCCAGCCAATTCAAGACAGCGGCACCGACGTAACCGACACCCGTCCCACTTCGTGGACCACAAAGGACCAGTCTTGGACGATATACTCGTTGCGTTTCTAGACTCTGCAGAAACATTTCCCTCTCAAAATCACGCTGCGAATCACCCTCGACATCCTCCCATTCGGCATCTTCGAGGGTATCTCGTTTCTTGGATATTGGAAGAATATGTTCCACAGCTTTCTTGACACGCTCTAATGCATTCGAGAGGAGAGGTTCGAGTTGCGATGGAAGAGGTGCGGCTGCGGCTGCGCTAGAGCGTGCTGAAGCAGGAACAAGCTCTACGTCACAACGTGAGCCAAACATGCACAAATAAAGAATTAAATTCCTGACTCTTGATTGAGAGCATGAAATCCTTGGCTCTGACCTCAATTTTCTCGGGCTTGACGACCAGTCTATCCTGGCTTTGATATATTTGAGGATATGTCCGCTGAACGGCATTCAGGGCTGCCTCAGTGCAGAGCGCCCGTAAATCGGCTCCGCCATATCCTTTCGTCAATTTGGCTAATTCTTTCCGCATACCAACAGCCTTTTCGTTCCCAGCCTCCCAGCCTTCCCATGATGACGTGTTAATCTCGAGGATGCGCTCTCTTGCCGAAAGTGAAGGGAGAGGGAAGTAAAATTCACGATCAAAGCGTCCGGGTCTACGAAGGGCAGGGTCGATCGCGTCGGGTCTGTTGGTGGCGCCAATCACGATCACCTGACCGCGTCCATCCATGCCGTCCATTAAGGCGAGAAGCGTTGACACGATCGACGCGTGGATTTGATCCTGCTTCGAAGATCGCACGGGAGCTAGGCCTAGGAACATAACTTAGAATAGCAAAGCAAAGAACAAGAATCACGGACCATCGATCTCATCGAAGAATATGATACTGGGCTGCGAATTGCGCGCTTCCTCAAAAAGTAGTCGCAGCTGTCTTTCTGCCTCGCCGACCCACTTGCTCAGGATATCGGCACCCTTTCTCATGAAGAAGGTTATACTGCGTCCTCCGCTACGACAACTGCTTGCCAATGCGCGAGCGAGGAGGGTCTTTCCAGTCCCTGGGGGACCATGGAAAAGCACGCCACGTGGAGGTATGAGTCCAAATCGCTGAAAGACTTCGGGATAGAGTAAGGGGAGGAGCGTCATCTCTTTGAGCTGAGCGATGTGTGCGGCAAGACCTCCGACAGAGTCGAACGTGACGTTGGGATTGACTCCGAGGGGATCAGAATCTGCGAGAGTGGCACCTGACACTTTGCCCAGGTTGGAAGGCGTGCCTGCAAGATCTTGGGGAAGAGGACCAGAGGCAAACATTCCTCCTCCGGCACCGGCAGCAGTACCGTTGGCCATACCATTCATACCCTTCCGTGGGCTTCGGTTGGGCGCATCCGAATCCTAGAAGTGTGTAAGAACGAGTAGAGAACTGTAGACCAGCATACTTACCGAATCGTCGAGTGGCATTCCCAGAGCTCTGGTAAGCTCAGCTCCAGATACATTCCATCCCAAACCTCTCTTTCCTTTCGCTTTGGGTTTCGGGCGACCCGCAGCGGGGATGATCATGTCTTCGAGCGCCGGAGGAATAGCATAATTGATGTTTCCGCGTTTTCGTAGAGCATAGCCACGAGGACCTGCCTTAGGAGGAGGAGTTCGTTTGCGCGGCGGTGGTAGTGGGGAAGGAGGATCTGGGGATGTAACGGCGATGTCGTCTTCTTCGAGATCAGGGGAGCCATCTGCATCCGCATCCCCATCGTCGTAGCCCTGCTCCTCATGAAGCTCTCGAGCACTTTTCTTCTTTTCCTTCTTTTCCTGACGTTGCTGGGCCCGTAGAGCGCGCTGCTCAATTTGTCGGTCGCTAGGACTTGAAGGCTGGGGAGTGTGTGACTTCTTCTTCAACCGACTACGGGTCTTATATCGTGGCCCCTCTCCATTCGCGTCTCCTTCCCCTCCATCCGACTCTTCGCTGTTGATAGGATTGGCAGGCTTTTTTCGACGTGTAGGTTTGAGGGGAATAGGCTGAGCGTCGTCAATATCATCCGAGCCACTCTCGACATAGCTCATCTTCTTGATACGCCTCCCTTTTGTCGTCGTGCTGTACTCTTCAGCTGGCTCTTCTTCTTCTTCCTCTTCGTTTTTGATTTCGTCTTCATCAGGATCCATACGTGATCCATTTGACGACGCGGATCGTCCATCCGAATACTCTGATCCAGAGGGACCACCCATCGAACCAGCGGAACGTCGCTGCATGCCATGTTGGGGATTCTGCGGGTTGAGCCTGAGCGTCACTCGAGTCGGTCGTTCCATGAACTGAGCGAGATATGGCGAGTCGGCAGGCTTGAAGGGAAAGAGTGGATGTAGCTTATGTAAGCATGACCGTTACTTCCGTAATGTTCTCCGCACCCCTCAGTGCATGTCGCACGTCGCGGCGAGCGACCATCCCCGCCTACATAGGTGATGAGCGATGAGTATCGAAGGCCGCAGATAGGCGAATAGAGTCGACGGGAAGATTTTGGTGGGCATCGATTCGTTCGTTCGCCGTCCCCAGGCCGTTACGAACTCTTTATTGCGTATCCTTCAACTACATCCTCGAAGATATAGACAGATCTGACGTACCAAAATACACGAAAGATGTTCCATTTTGCGCTCACTGTCAGTCGAAAAGACCCAGAACTGGCCCGGACCAAGCTCCCGGCGAGTTTCGCATGGAATCAAGAAATCAATGATGGTCGTGCTGGAAGTTCAGCTGCAAGTGATTTGAGAGCCCCAATTGCTGGCAAATTCGCCTGCAAAATCTTGGAAGTCAGTCACGTGACCCATATCGCTCTTGAGGTTTGCTCTTCTCTGAGATTCTTTGCGTCACTTCTGCTACGCAATCTTTTACTCAAAGACCTCAGGAGAGATGTAGTCTTCCCGATCATAGCTGATGATCTATGTTGGAATTGTATATGTCATAAGAAATATCGTCGTCGATAAACATTAGAAAGTCGGGCGTTTCCGAAAGAAATCGACCTTCCCTGAGAACAGGGAAGGTTCTTTTGGGTAGTCTCATTACTCTTCCTAACATTTGGACCAAATATCCTCCGATTAATTATTCTGTTCTTGAATCTCCTTGTCGCCTTCGGAATCAGCGGAGGAACGTTCGTAATCGGGAGAATGCGACGGAGGTTGAATGTTTCAATGTCCGCGGCTTAACTTGAACCAATGACTTGAACGACGAAGTCTTGAAGCAACCCAAGCTTGTCCCGCCAGTGATCTATAATGACCTCTCCAGAGGGGGTGAAGGCCAGTACCTGTGACCGAATCTGCTCACTATGATGAGGCTTTGAGACACTCTCAGACGTCTTGTCAACCTGTCAGTGTTGTCACGGAGAACCGACCCGGAATGCATCTGCGCCGATCTCCAAGCTCATCCTTGAGCGTATCACAACAGCAGACTCTGACAACTTCCTTTATGAAGAACTTCATTTCATTCCTGGTCGCATACGTCGATGCTCCTATTCGTTGCCGCTGCAAGTAAGAGAAATTCCAGCACCTGATTCCCCTCCCGACTAAGACCACTGGTTTCCTTCTTTCTGATAAGCTTAGGTTTCTTCGACTTCGCATCTCGCCTATAGTCAGGATATCTCCATTCACCGCTATCTTTCAGGCGTCCGACATCGACGGAACTAGCGTTACAAAAGCAGCGAGGCGATTCATGTGGACACGCGGGAGTCATATTCAGGGCCATTTGTGGAATGAATTTGGAATAGATGGTGGAATGATTGGGGACTGATTGGTCTCTGTGAGCAGGCATTGCGCAACGATATGTCTTGTAGTTGAGATTGGGCTGCTGGGTGTCGCTTGGCCTGCAGAATCGTTAGTCATGATATCGAGCTGCTCGGAATATCTCATACGTAGCAGTCATTTGGATTGAGGTTGAATGGAGTCTCGTCTGGGTATAAGATTGATTGTGAGCGGCCGCTTTGCACGTTATATAGCTTGTTTCATGCCACCATTTTGATCGAGTTACCTTGTGTGCCACAGCACTGTCTCCGAGAGCCTTCACCTTGTTCCTCACACAAAAAGGCCGAACGTGGCTACGGTGTACATAGTGATTGAAGTGGCAAACAAAAAGGAGCGTCGGGTATAAGAAACGCTAAGACATCCACACGGATTCTGCGAACATAAACATGGAGAATGATCAATGTCACCGGAACGAACTACTCGACAATGATCGAGTCGTCTACTTCTCCTGTTCCTGCACATTTGAGATAACTCCGGGAATAAATATCCCTGGCCCGTTTTCTCATATCCGCATCTTGTTCTGCCAAAGCCACCCCGCTATTGCCACTCAACTTAGGCCTCCATTTGACTCAGATACGATTCTCCGAGCAGAAGATCTAGGTTTAGCACCACTTATTCCTCGTTCGCTGCCACGGATGGGACCCGCCGCTCGTCGGAGACTGGGTGTTGATGAGGACGTATGTACGACTGAGAGAACGTTCCGATACAAAGTTCTTTTCTGGCTCGGGCTACCAAATGCCACTGACGCTCGTGGACGGATGATGGGTGACGCTGTCGGTGTATGCGGAGGAGGTGATGAAGGAGGTGACGATAACGAGAGAGATCCCATGGAGCTTTCTATGCTGACGTTACGAGTACCAGCTTGATTGGCTTCCCTTGCTTTGGAGCTCACGGCCATCAAAAGCATGGCACCGGTCTCTGATTCGAGAAATTTCGGGTCTTCGGGTTGTAGAGAATGTTTGACTTGAAAGTGGAACTTGAGCTCTCGTTCTGATGCATAGACTGCAGGACAAGATGAACAGACGAAGCGATAACTAGACGTCGTCAGTGTCAGGACCCAGGTGGGAACTCGGAGGCCTCCGCTTCACGAGGCAAGTCAAATTTTCGAAGATACTCACTGATCTCGCTTAAAATGTTTGCGTTGGAATTCAACAACTTCCTTGAAGCTATAGCGAGCATGATGGGCACTCCAATCGAATTTACAGATCGGACATGCGAGCGTCGGCCTTTGACCGTCTCATCAGTTGGGCCAATGACCAAACTCGAATAAGAGGGCATGCATACCGTGGGCGAGCATAATGAGCAATCTTTTGGTGGACACTATAGTCACTGAACTTAACCATGCGCCCGCAGAGTTCACAGTACGTGAGCACTTCAGAGGATGTAGCAGGGGTTGCGAGTGACATTACAAAGGGAGGCGTAGCCTGCGGGCGGTAGGACAAGACAGAGAGAGAGCAACGAGAATGTCAAGCTTGAGCCCATTGCTCTTTTATAATATTCTATGGGCCACGACAAGAACGCAGAGCGTAGATACGTGTGCCACCGGTCACACATCAATAGTCTTAATTGTCTTGGAGTCTCAAAGAGAGCATAGCAACATGCCACCCACCCTCACAGCCTTAGTCACAGCTGGTTGCATCTTTGCCAAATTCGGAGATCGAAATCCTAGATCAGGTGCTGATACTAGTAGGTTTTGGGACAAGAGACGTGATCGGAAAGCTTGAGGCCGGGCAGGCGATGAGAGTTATGAGATTGTCAACAGCTAATGAGACCTTGCGCTAATCTTTAAACAATCCAGGATCTTCGAGATCAGAGAATCCAGCGCCACACAATCTCTCGCCTCCTACTTTTCGACGTGGCCATAGGATTCCTCCAGTTTCGCTTTTACGTAATCGCCTGCCAAAACAGGTTCATATTTAGAGGGGCGTTCGGGTGATACGCAGGTGGGCAAAGCCTATGAATCAATCATGAGAGAATGGTCGCCTGTCGACACAGCACATACCTCAACTACGACATTGTAGTCGGTTCCAAAGAACAGGGGGGATGAGTAGCGGGTGACTCCCGAACGATTAATCGCCCGATGGACTGTAGACTTGAATATATCATCTTCATTAAAATGAGACCTTTTATTTATTGAGGACGAAGGATCACCCACTTGTCCATCTCGCCAGTTGATCTCCAACACTGCAACGGGGGAATAAGATCAGCAGGGACAAAGCGTCGATAATTTTATTCTGAGGCTCAACTTGACTACGAAGGTGTCAGGCATCGGCGTTGCATCGATCCACTTCCTTGAGTTATTCAGGACTTGAAGTGCAGGCACGGTGTCTTGTCTCAGAATAGTGAAACACTGAACAACAGAATTTCATAATAGCCCACTGAAACAAAAGGAAGATGCGCAGACCTCGTAGCTTCATAGAGGCTCAGACAAATGTCCATCAGAGAAAGGTAGTGGACTCACTCAGAATGAGCACCGATTCCTTGGACTCGGTCGTCCACAACACCCGTTTGAGGCGGGTAATGCAGTAATCTCATTATGGCAGCTGATTGCGTGGTCTAACAAGATGCTTTCAGCACCATATGTCAACCGTCAATCGAGCAAACATACCTTGTCGGCAAAGAAATCTTCGGGAAGTTCCAATGCAAGTGCAAACAAGCGGAATAGTGTTCGACCAAGATCCAGAACCGCGTCGCTGAGGAAAGTCGTCAGTAGCAGCTTGCTCACAATCGCATTTACTGACTAGTAAGGCAAAACAGCCTCTCGAAAACCGGGAACTGCTGGCCAAACGTTTGAGCCGGACATGGCAATATTCTCATCCGATTCGGGTCCCATGTCAAAGCCTTCATGAAGATCTCCACGATTTTCTGGGTCAGCATTTTCCGAGAGAAGTGCGGTGTATCCTTTGAAATTGGGCGACTTTCGGATGTCAATCTGAAAATGTTCCACTTGAAACTCAACCAAATTGATGTTTAGGCGTCACACGGTTACCTTCAGCTTTTCATCTATGGGGAGATCGAAAAAGTTTTTCCCCGCCGCAAATGCAGTCTCGACCAGTGAAGCGGAGACACCATGATTTTTCACTGCAAACTGTTTCAGAAACCCACGATGATTTGACAGACTATCTTGTGCACACCGTAGAAAAAGCCCACTTTCGTACATGCTTCTTTTATTGCCTGAGCAATTGCTCTCCGAGACTCGGGATTTGGTGAATTTGCATTAGAAAGATCGCTGGGAAATGAATTCAGTTTGAGGAGCTTTGGCCCAGGATCCATGAAGAATGAGAATTACACCACGGGAATTTGATCGAAAGACGTGGCAATCGCTTCGTCCGCGAGCGAGATCAGAGACGACATTCTGGACCTTGGCAGAGGAGAAAGAACTGAAGCACTTCAGGAACCGCATGCTCCTTATCTCGGTGCACTGAAGCCGACAATCTCCTGACTCCTGACACCCTTATCGACTCAGACTCGGAAAATGATCGAAGTGCACGAGATCGGAGTTCGAATGGACTACATCCTTGCTCGATTAGGCGCCTGAATCTGCTCTAAGCGTTGCCTCATGATGCTCGTAGCCTTTCTTCCTGACTATCATTGAGGTCACATACCATCGTCTTAACATCACAAATCGAAGCCGGAATTCTGATCTCACCAATCTCGGGCGTCCAAATGCCTGGAGAACTCAAGAATCATGTAGAGAAGGACAGAGAAACCGACACCTGGGAGCTGAACTGGTGGAATTTATTACCGCTATGTAATGACTATACTAGGTAAATCCCAATTCTGTGCCTAATAGACACCTTACTGAATACATCAAAGGCCCATAGCGTGGACCCCGTCCAACTTGATATACACCTCACATTCGACCCAGACGCTCGTGCAGCGACAGCCATTTCGACCTTCCTTAGACTCAAAGTTACTCCCCATGACTGTCATGGGGAATGCTTATTTTCGCTCACAAGCTTCTATCATCAGCATCTCTCCTCGAGAGGATATGATATTCGCTTATTTTCCAATCGGGCTCGTCGAGACACCAGCGGATCGAGGGGCTGGTGTTGGCATTGTCTATGAAAGGGCATTGGATGTCGACCAATGGTCGATTCGAGCTTCTTGGGTGTTTCCAGAAGGCGATGGGGCAGTTGAGGCAAAATGGCTTTTGCCAGAGCGCGAAGTGAGTTTACCCGATTATCTTACTTCGAATGTCGTTCAATGCCACAGGTCACTCTAGTGGCTTCCTACTGAACCCCCGTCTCGAGCCCCTTCGTCTGGCCCAACCATTCCGACATGTTCGCATGCTCTCCTAATTGTATCCCAGTCACATAGTCTCCGACTGTATTATCGGCCCTACATTTCGGACACATCGCCAGCAGCAATGAGAAATCCGGTGAAGAACTTCAAACTTATAACTGGATATGTTCTTCAATCCCATCACGCAAACGAACGCGGCCCTCCGCAACCTGTACCTCATCCGAGTCTCCATGCATCGCGGGTGGTCTCGAAAGCTAGTATTGGACTCGCTTTCGGGGAACCTAATATCCTCATTGCCTCAAGATCTAGGTTAGTCTCCATGGATGCCAGAACCTCAGATCCAGCCTCGGGTCAAGGGATGGGATTATCGCCTGAAGACATTTTGGATCCAGTTTGTCCTCAGTGGGAATCTTGGGGAGAGGAAACCACGATTGACATCTGCGTTGCTCGAGTGCAGCTTGATCAGGGCATTCTCGGTATGCTTCCATGTTCTGTCATCGTAATTTTTAGCTGACCCGAATAAGCTATCAAGACCCACCCGCTGGCATCTCTTGTATTGTCGGATCTATCGCCAACATCTCTGATTTCGTCTTTACTTCTTACGCCCGTGATACCTCCCAGAGTACCTTTAAAAGCGGAGAACGACGATCCCTCATCCATGAAGCCAAGCTTCTTTCTCACAGCCTCATTCATGGAGTTCGGTGACTGTAGGTCCTCGTGGCTGCCTCACCTCTAGTAACTCTGACGCCTCTTTTAGACACGCTTCCTCCCAAATCCGTACTGTATTCCTACGAGATTGTCAAACCGAATAAGCCAGAGAGCGCAAATGCCATGGTGTGGAATACGAATGCCTACTTTAGCCATTTCTCTGCCAAGCGGGAGCTCTCGTCAAGCGTGATCGGCTTTGTGGAACCCGCGACTCCGAGACCAGACAGTGCAGGCCTTCTTGTCGGTTTATTGAACACCTCTGGTGTTCGTCATCCGCACAGCAAGGAAGTGCCGGTTGGGACGACTTGTATATGGCAACTGTTGGTCACGACTTCCGAATAACTTTTCGTTGTCCTGATTGCACGAATATATAGCCCGAGTCTTCAGGACGACCCTCAGTGGGAACCCGCGAAAATTTTCTCGGCTCCGGAAGATGCCGGGCGTAACCGTATGTGCCCAATTCTGAGCGACGGAGGCCCACCCTAACTCGTTATTCCCAGCGCCCTTGGCTATAGCAGTATCGCCAAACCGGACGCTGATCGCGCTCGCATCGGGCTCATCTTTGCAGAGCCATGGCACTCGGTCAACGATCTGCGCTTACCCAAAACCACGACTCGGTAGGGACTCTCCGTTCATGAATGACCTAGTAAGAAGTCAACTTATGTTCAAATAGAAGGGCCTCTATCCGATATCCGTACCAAGGCCATCCTTCCCTCCCTCCTCAACCGACATATCTCACCAGCTGACATTATTCACGATCGGGTCATGACTAACGCTTCCGTACTTTGCGATGTCTTGGGCCAACTATCTACCAGTGCACTTAAGGGCGTTGATTGGACTGCCGAGATCCTTGGTCTTGCGGTCGAAATGTACCGCCGCGATGGAAATGTGCACGAAGACAAGTGGAGAGCTGCTCGGGATATCTGCTCTGTAGCAGAAGTATTGCGTGCATTTGACTCCGCGTGTGAACCACCCAACTTTTACGAAATAAGTGAGTGTTACTATATTTAATATTCATGAGTAAGCTAAACTGAAAGCCCCATAGCATTCACACCGATATTACTTGACCTTACGAAATGGTTCGTTGAACTGATGCAGAGAACTCTGTGTGAATGCGTCATCTTTGAATCCGAGGCCGCTCGGAAGTTAGAGAAGAGAAAGATTCATTCTGGATCGACGTCTGATCCGAGAGAGATTGCAGAACGTTTACGAGGTATGCACTAAGTCTTGTTGGAGCATCATCTGTTGACTTTATCTCAAAGACCTTGAAATAAATCCGATTGTCATAACTGTCCTCCATCCGTATTCACGTACCATTATGATGGGTGTCATAACACACATGATCCGCTTCAAAATGTTCATCCGATTACTGAACGGTCGGACCCCTGCGGCTGCAGCTATGAAGGCAGCTTATCTCGATTTATTCGACAAAAGTCACCTGAACTGGGAGAACTTGTTTAAAGCATTTGTGGAGGCCCACAAGGAGCAGAAAGATCAAACGGAGTTTTCCGGTATATTTCTAGATCTCTTGTGATTTGGACAGACTAATGAGTAGGATGGCAGATTCGCAATTTCGTAGCGCTCTGATTTCTTTCGATGTTCCAGTGGTCATGCGAGCTCAACTGCTCAGCATCGCGTCGAAATTGATTACGTCATCCGTGATCGACAGGCCGAATCTTCTTCGGAAACCGTTCCTGGCCAAATTGTCAACGGCGTTCGGTAGTCTGTCCTTATCGTCATTAGACTATATGCAGACGGGGGAAGTTGTCCACCGACCTCGTGACGAGGATCAGTGCGATATCATTCGTAAGAATGTGCTGGCTCCGACCGCATTAACGAAGATCTGTTCACGATGCGGTGGGAAATCCGATGCAAGTATCCCCAGTAGGCCTGAAACCGATAACAGAGTCTGGGAAGCATGGATGCGTCAGTGGTCAACACGTTGTATATGTGGGGGGCTTTGGCTAACAACTGATTCTGCACCTGTTCTCTGAGATTTATCATGTAAAGTACCGCTACTGTGCTGTTCCTGTTGTTGTGTGATCCGTATTGTCGCTATGTTGTCAGGAAGTACGTTGATATTCTATTCTCGATGTTCATGGTTCTATTTGAGTGTATATATATAGTGCAAGGGAAAGCTGTCGGTTCGGGATTCGGTCCTGGCGACCGATATGAGGGCGGTCGGGATATGCATGTGATAATCGAATTCGAGTCATATAGCGTCCAGTTCGTCCACGATCAACAAGCCCATCAGCGCACTTCAACGAGGAACCACATCTACGGCGCACACTGACGCACGTTGATATTTCCTTCAACAAAGGTGGAAACATTGTCAATGTCGTACCCATGAGGTCCTCATGATCATAGATCCCAGTCTGCACCAGTTTGAGAATCAACATGTCCTCCGTTGTAAATTACGTTCCCATCCTGCAGGACAAGAGGATACCACACTTACATGGTATTTGGGACCTCGACGGAGGCAAAGCATCGTCTGCCCAATATCATTTTCTCACTGTCCTCTCCGTCCTCGGACGCACGAACGAAGGAAGCACCGAGTTCTCGGCAAGCAAGAGCGCCATCAAAGCTGAGGCTCTAACACAAGCCGCAAGAGCGATGGGCCTCCAGTCGAAATTTGAAGAAGCGAATGAATATCTCGCCCAAGCATCGCAAACTCTCAAAGAATTGAATGAGCCGATGGAAATACAGACAGTTCGCGGACGAATCGCTTTGGAAGAAGGCAGAGTGATTCGATTCTCTGGAGGACGTCCGAGCGACGCGGCCGTCAAATTTAATGCTGCGCTCACCGTTCTAGATGGGTCTTCCGACTTGGATTATTTCGTAGCTGATGCCCTGCACATGTTGGCGCTGGTGGCTCCAACAGAAGAAGAAAAAGCTGAAGCGTCGAATAAAGCTCTGCAAATCGCGGAAGAGTCGGCTAATCCCAGAACTCGAGGATGGGCATGGGCATTGCTCAACAATATGGCTTGGGACCAGGTGGATGCTGGGAAAGCGGAGCTGGCTGTACCCCTTTTCAAACGCGCCGCAGAGGGGAGGAAGAATGAGTACGACCTGCTAGTCAAAGACGGAGAATCGCCGGCGAAAGAGAAGGCATTAAAAGCCTGGAGAATCGGTAGATGGGCCTACGGGCATTCCTTGAGGCTGTCGGGAGACGCACATGCAGCGCTGGAAGAGCTCAAAGACTTGCGTGCTAGTGGTCACGATGGAGTAAGTCATTCAGATCAATCTCGGACGACAAATGTTGATCCACAAACAAGTTATATCTGCGAGAAGAATTGGCTATATTGTTATCCGCTCGTGATGACAAAAAGCAAACTAGGCAAGAGGCTTCCGAGCACGCCAAGATGGCTCTTCAACTGGGTCTGAATGAGTCCAACTTCAGTGGGGAGCGCGTCGCGGAGATGAGGAAGATCATGATTAGAGGAGAAAATTGAGCGCGACGTCGACCTAGATACTGTCGGAATTATATCTGCCTGGAGTGCCAGTGTACATATCTCAGAACCGGTGAAAGAAGATCAGTGAAAGAAAATCAATGTCAGTATAATCAGCGCTCCGAGAATCGAGAACTTTCAGATCTAGAACGCTCGTTCGAGTCGTTTCCGTAAATTAGGTATATACCCAAAAGGTTGAACACGGTGTTTAGGCCGTTTAGGTGGAGCAATCGATCGATGGCTCTTCTATTCTTTCCCCTGATTTGCTGACGTTCGCAGGGTCCGGGCTTAGCCATAATCGGCCGAGATACTAGCCTGAAAGGGTACATGGTCGGCGTCCTCGGCCCTCTCTGGCACGTCGAGAAGAAAAGGTAACACACAAAACAAGAGGCATTCGAACCGTTTCTCATTTCAAAAACAGGCCCTTCTTGGATGGATCGAAAAGCGCCATATTGGATGTTTCCTGCCATCGAAATATGCTATTTTTAGATATTATTATCATGTGAGTGTACCCACAGTACGTAGTACGTACTGTACAGCGATATTCATACATGTAATCAAAGTACAGAAGCGGAGAGAATGCGAAGTGGGTCGGCGGAGTACATGTGGTTATTGATACATGTAAGAGCGAGCCTGCAAAAGGGAAGTCCGTCTCTCGTTTCGTGACGTACCATTGTCAATATGTCGTCTGAATCTGTCATTCAATCTGACTTTTGGCATGTTCATAATTCACGAGGTGGGTGATTTCCCGAAAGAAAGACGAGCACGAGCAAAGATCCTACGCGCCCTTCCCTCCCTCGGAGCTGCTCCTGGATCCGGAACGGATGCTAGTGACGCCTCTTTGCAATTGGATGCATCGGTTTCAACAGGAACGGCCAAGAATCCATGTGATACGAGGTCTTCGATGAGTGCTAGAAAGGGTTTACTGATTTTCGTATATTCAGCATCAGGTTCTCTACGATTTTTCTCTGATGAGCTTGAGCACTGTAGAAAGGTGGGTTACTCACGAGCGCGACGAGGTCTTGATCATTGAACTTCCCAGAACATCATTGGGATTCGGATCAGAAGAGAATGACCAAAACCCCGGAGGATCAACGACGGATCCATCGGCATTTACAGGATGTACGAAATAATATATCTCTGAGTGTTCTCCAAACTCTCCGGTTCCATCATCCTCGGGTCCGGATACCGTTATCGTTGCGTAATTCTTCACTCCAGAGCGTGTCACTACAGAATCATCAACATTCCACACAACATAATCGTAGTGAAGGATTTGGGATACCTGCACGAAGCTCATGAAGCTCCCTTCCACTCCGCTGCGCTACTAAACTCCCAGATCTAAAGAAATAATCACGAATCTGCTCCGTCCAGCAGGACCATAGAGACGTCTGAAGAATTATCTCCTCCTCCTTTTGGAACTGGAATGTCCACCTAAGAAGCGTTCAGCCCTGTGAATCGTTGCGATTCGAGCAAAAAATGATGGGGAACCTTGTATATCCCGCGACTTGATCGCCTTTGACGGCTTCCCACTCCCCGTCCCGCAATCGGTGTGCCATAATATTATACTTCGGCGCCTTCGCAACCGAAAACCCATGCTCAAGCGGGATCGCTCTCCAAATCTCTCCATCCATCCATCCGATATCCCCAGCCGAAACCACCCCATGAGTATGGACCGAAGGAGAAAAAGGATATTCTCCGCTCCATAACCACATCTGATCCATCACACCCCTGGCATTCGTCGAAGTTTTGTGGGCCTGCCAATTTTCGAGAAGATCTTTTGTTTGTGAAAAGCCACGGGCGAAATCTTCTTGGGACATGCTTGAGCGCCATTCTTTATCTAACCGCCATCACTTTGTCGTTAAAATATGGTCGAAGAGGGAGTAGGACGCACCGAGACCCATCGTTAGCTATTCCAATATAAATATTTAGAAAGTGTAAGATAGGTACGAAGGGTGGGTAACTGACTTTTCGGCTAGCGCTGAGCATCCTCGAACCACCATCGTCCGATCGCCCGTCAATACTCCCCAATGCACCGATACATAGTCTTTTATCTCTCGCATTTAATAATATCTCTGACAACTAAACTCTATTCGTCAGCATCGTGCAATGTCACTTTCGGAAGAGGGACTTACGCCTCCGTTCCAGGATCCGTCGTAGTCTTGTAGAAATCGATAACTCGTCTATGCTCATCAGGCGACTAATAATATACTCTTCATCGAAACTGGGACGTACCGCCAACTCGCATAACTATAAATAGGCGAAATCAGATCTTTCCGGGTCCGGGAGAGTAGGGGAAATGACAGTGACTCACGATTCTAAACCGCTCACTAAAATGTTCGATCCCAACCATGCTCTCCAAGTAATCATAAGCTACAATCGTACCTACCCCATGCCCCATCATCGATCAGAACGAACGACGATTGACAGTTGGGAGAGGAAGGCTCACCAGCTTCGAGTACGATCATTCTAGTCCTCTTACTAGCAATCGCAACGCCCAACATTCTTCCAAACTCCCGACTCCTACACCCTCATCAGCTCGAATTCTTAGTCTTCAATGGAAAGCAGGAGTGAGGGGAAGGGGGCAGAGGGAACATACAAAAGGTCCCTCCTCATCTCCGCCTCTCTCTCAAAAGCCTTCTTCCCTTCATCAGCTCCCTCTCCTCCTTGTCCTTCAACGGCCCCGGCAGATCCTGCTGTTTCGAATCTGCGCACCATAACAGCCTCCCTCCTCCCCATCGAATCCCTCATCTCCCCCTCCTGCACACGTAATATAAACCCTCTTTTTTGGACCCGTGTGATTTCTTGTGAGAATGTTAGATTAGAGATGCGTATTCGGGGAATCTTTTTAGGATGTTATTATTATTTTATGTGTGGTGGGGGGTGGGGGGACGTACTTCGTCGGGATCGTCGGGATCGTCGAGACTTGAACTTGAAGGAGACTGTCGTGGGGAAGTAAGAGCTAGTTGTGTTACTGCGTTGAGGATATTCGTCAATTTTGTATCAGCAGCTATCGTCGAGCGGAGCTATAACAGGGATTTATCAAGACTTTCGTGGGAGATGGGGAAGGGACTGACGATGAATCGCTGATATGCATCTTGTAATCTCGCAACACATTCCTTGGTCTCACTCTGTACATTATCCGCATTCAAAAATCGCTTCGTCCTAGATCCTTCTCCGAGCTCTTGCACTGTCTTCAAAACTTCTTCTAGCACTCTAGAAAACAGCGTCAATGGAGTGCAGGGAATGGGAGGTTGTGAGTACGTACTGGAGATAACTCCCTAATTGTTCTCTTAGGTCCTCGGAGATTGGTAAATCCTCATTCAACTCTCCATTGAGGGATAAAATATCCCGAGCAGCGCGTTCAGCAATCCTCGTACATTCCTCCTTATTCTCCCTAACACTCTACAAAAACCATCGTATCAGTCCTCAATCCAGGCTCGAGGGGATTCGGGGAACGTACCTGTGCAAGCTCAAGAATAGTGATACCGACACCAGCAATACTCTTAATAACGCCCCCTCCAACAGGGATGCCTTCGCCTAGCGCTTGAAGGATTGTGAGTGCTTTTATGAGGTTGGAAGTTGCGGTTCCATCATTGCTGTTTGTCGATGAGAGTTTCATACTGAGCCATGAAATGGCAGGAGCAGAGTGGGAATGGGGATGAAGGAGGGAGGGAGGCTGTGTACGAACGTGTTCGTTGTTTTAATGGGATTCGAGGTATGGGTGCATCGTTCAGGCCCTGAGTCTGTCCCTCGCGATATGGGATTCTAGAGTGAAGCTGTGCACTTCGAGCTGCGCAACGGTCGTAATAGAACCTCTTTGAGCTTGTATCTTGGCTTGTATCGTTGGAAAATATTCGAAAATTTCAGGGATATCCCAAGAATATAGAATCCGAGCACTGTCATATTTCAAATATTGACAACAGTCTGAGTCTCTGAAGCATGGCTAGCAAACTGACACGTTGACGTTGATCGACTCCAATCTCGAATCCTTCTGCCGAGTTTGCCGAATCCGCCTTCAAGGGTTCATCGTGCATCAGGTTCCGCTTCTGACTAAGCGGCATTTTCGCCCCTATCCGCGCTCCCGAATAGGCCAAAATCGAACAACTCTGGTTTTACGCGTTCATCACTGCGCGGGTTCGCGTTGAACATCAACCGGACTTGATAGGTGCACCTTTTCTTCTCTGTCGTCCGCAGTCGAGCGCGAGATCTCCTTCCTGTACGACGCGTTCAGCGCGTTGCGAACGATCGATATCGTTCTCAGCTCGTGAGTCGTGACGGGATATATCTCCTGGACGGCATCAAAGCATAACTTGTTCCTCAAGCAATATTCAAGACGATGTTTCGAGCTCTTCTTACAATACTCCTCGTTGCTCTCGGGCTCGCCGGAGTCGATGCCATCACACGCCAACAAATCCAAGCACGAAAGCATGCGGCACTATCAAAGTCTTTCCGTGAAACTTCATCCCAACAGACATTGCTATCGGACTCCACGCTTCAAGAATCAGAGAAAACGAGGCAGAAATTGGAATTCAAGAATCCAAAAGCCAAAGGTTAACATCATTCGTTTCTGCATATCGAGTAAGGATGTTAATCCTACAATGTCCTACGCAGAATTCTACGTTCAAGGAGACAAAATTCCGTTGGTCGATTTCGACGTTGGACCCAGTTGGGCGGGATCACTGCCCATAAGCAGTGATCCTAACGAAACGCGCAAGGTCAGCCCTCCATGTTCGCGCACGAACTTTCCTAAAACCTTTGCAGTTATTTTTCTGGTTCTATCCACCAGGTCCCGAAGGCAGCATCGACGATTTGATCTTCTGGTACGTCATGAACGTTTTGATATATACAAGAAGTCGCATGAGTTTACAGGACGAACGGAGGGCCTGGATGGTACGTCGCGAACCCACAGACAATTTGAATCGACTTTCATAACATGCTCACAGCTCGTCAATGGAAGGTTTATTGCAAGAAAACGGAGTGAGTGACCGGACGGGTCGACTCGTACGCTTACCTAATCGGGTAACCGCAACAGCCGATCAGTTGGCCTGTAGGCACCGCCAAGCCTATTCTGAATCCACACAGCTGGACCAATTTATCAAGTATACTCTTTGTTGAGCAACCTATTGGGACAGGCTTCTCTACGGGCGTGCCGGATGCGAAGGTGAGATTTTCGTCCCCGCTGAATGTGTTGATTTTGCTGAGGGGTGTGTTATTATAGGACGAACGGGATGTTGCGGTACAGTTGGTCGGGTTCTTTCAGCAGTTTCTCGAAGTATTTGAAGAGCTCAAAGGAAAGAACTTTTATCTCACTGGAGAAAGTGTACGTGGCGCCCCTATTTTGATATTATTTTTGAACGGCCATCTTTAGTACGCCGGAACTTATATTCCCTACATTGCGGATTACATATATGAGAACCCCAGTCTGCTGGACCTCCGACTTCAAGGGATATGGATTGCTGATCGTGAGTTTTAAGCGATACGCATGTTTCTGTGCTCAAGCATCGCCAGCTTCCTTGTCTTTTGACATCATCCAGGAAGAGATTCCAGCAGCAGACTTTGTGAGTCATTCAAGTCTTATTTGATTCATTGCTAGCTCATGTCTGTACATCATAGCTTCATAAATTTGAAAACGTCTTCGCTCTCAAGTAAGAACTCTGCACGAAGTACTCGCACCGTGATTTATTATATCTTGAAGTCAAACATTCTTGAAAGAAATTGATGACAAAGCGCGTCAATGCAACTACACAGGATATTTCGATAAATATGTCACCTATCCTCCGAAAGGCCCTTTACCATATCCGGATGGGAAGCTCATCTCTGATGGAGTTATACCCGACCGATGTGACGTCTGGGGCGATATATTGGATGCAGCACTCCTGATCAACCCCGCTTTCAACATCTATCGCATCTTCGACACGGTTCGTATTCTATTACCGTTCACTCAACTTCACTGAGTTTCGTTCTAATATCGCTTACATAATCAGTGGCCGATTCTCTGGGATGTACTCGGCATACCGTCAGTAATATCAGTCCCGGATTCAAACTGCTAATAGTCACGAATGACAGAGGAACATTCGAAGAAGCTCAAACCCTCCCGCTCTATTTCGATAGACAGGATGTAAAGGAAGCTATTCATGCTCCGACCAATACCTCCTGGAAGGTCTGTGCAGATATCGATGTTTTCCCGCACGGAGACGGCTCGTTGCCACCGGCATTGACGGTCCTTCCGAATGTGATCGAGAAGAACAACCGGACGGTTATTATTCATGGACAAGCTGTATGCCCTCCGTTCTGATATTTGAGTATCGTATAGCCTAATTGAGTCTCGCTGTAGGACTACGTTCTCATTGCTGAAGGGTACGTTTCCGCTTGTTCTCACTGATGTGAGGTTCTCAATACCATCTAGCACACGGATAGTACTCCAAAAGTGAGTGCATCAATTCGGAAGAACGATAATTCGTTGACCCTGGGCTTCTCAGCTTAACTTGTAATGATCTTGTTGTTTACTCGAAGATTTCCTTTTCTTGAACCGACATGTAGGGCACGGCAAACAAGGATTCCAGAATACGCCAAAACTGGACTCCTTTATCGTCGATGGAATGGGTGCAATGGGGACTGTACAACTTGAAAGAGGTTCTCAATTGATGTCCGGTCGACCGGTTGGCCTTGCTGACGTTCATATTTTTGATAGGATTGACCTACATCGAAGTGGTATTAAGTGGGCACATGTAAGTCGGCGTCAACTCTTGTGATTATCGTATACTCAGACTGGGAGTTAGGGTCCCCCAATTCTCTCCACAGGTACCACTCCCACGTTTGAGTTCTGTGTGCATCTGATTGTGATAATAATTGTCCAGGCGGCTTTTCGGACCATGGAATATCTCCTAGGCTTCAAGGAATATCCTTCGGATTGAATGAACTGATGGTTCTGTTTCGCTCCAGTGTGACAGGTCCGGGACTTTGGCCTTCCGTATGTTTGGGCTCGGAGAAGTGGCTATTTTTAGCGATCTCGACTTTGTGTGAGGACTATACTGTAGAATATTTTCTTCTCAATGCCAAGTGTGATACGGTGATTTTCTTTGTTCAGAGCTGCGGAATCTCTGCAGGTTCCTCGCTGGCACTAGAAAGTTTTTAACTGTCTAGTTCCAGCGGAGTCATTGTACGAGCAGCAATCGATTTCGTAGGGTCTACACTACGATTGAAATTGACATGACATAACAAAGCTCCTTCAACATTATATTCGAAGGTCTCTAGTAAGGGTTAGGGCTGACACAGAGAATTCATCAGCAACAGGGACATTGTCCGATCAATGCGAGAGATTCACCAGCGATATCCAGGGCAGAATGGTGGACCAGGCTGCTCGTGAGGCTCTGGACTCGCAATTGCACTATATCGTAGAGTTATGGCACAAGTCATCACAGTGCCTTGAGGCGGCATCGAACACCTACGCTGGCTTAGCTGCAACAAAACACTTGTTATTAGAGCATCGTGGAAAAGCGCAAGCGATTGACTGACGATTGGGAGCTGCTGTCGCCGCTCCGAAATATGCAGATATGACAACGAAGAGGGATAATCTGAACAACATTGCGGAGGCGATTAGCAACAACTGGGTGCTGTGAGAAAGTACTAAGTAGCCAGAGTCCGCTGGACTATTTGTATACAGTTAAATAGTTAATTCCTCGTGATATTCCGACAACACGAAAAGTACCTATACTCTCATCTCGCTGCCTATGCCTTATGAAGATTATAAAATGGGATCAATGTATTTCTGCATTTTGTCGAGACAGAGATTTTCCTTGCTGTAGACTTGCAGACCCTCCGCCGGGTCTTCGATATCATCCAGCTACTGCACAGCACGTATTATGCACATGTTTCCACTGAGTGATCATTCTCCTTTTCATTCTGATCACAGGCTGTCGCCAGCTTTACTGTCCCGATGAAATCACGTCACAAACGAGAATGAAGTTAATGGACGGTGGCCAGAGACGGAGACCTAGACGATATGGAAGATGTTCATGGCTGCATTACTCCAGAGGTTGGACCTAGGGAAACGAAACAGCAGTGTTCATATCGCACGGAGTTAACCAATAATCTCCCGAGCCGACTTCTCCGCAGCAGACTGCCAGTCAAAACGCTCGTTCCAGGCCATTTTAGGCTTATCGTGCTGCTGATTAGAGTCACGAGCGCTGTCTCCCTATAGTGCATATCGGGCAGGGTACTGTGACTTCCACATACAAAGGAGGTGGCAGAGGGGTGATGTCTCACTGATCCCGCTCCGATGTCGACGTTCTCTTCACGTACCTCCAACGACGAGAAGATTGAGACATTGTCAGATCGAATCGATGGCCGGCCAATCTCGAAGTAAGCCATTCAAAGACTTGCGGATAAAGTGGAGAGACACCCTCATATTGCGTTATCAGATCACGCGAGCCCGAGATTGGTCCATTGACGAATGACGCTTCAACGATCAGACGATTAGGAGTATTAGCCCTGCGTTCATGCTCAGTAGCATTGACGATCATCTCGCTTTCGCTCTGCGCGTTGCCTGCAGCACCATTGGTCCCTTTCATCGCGGCGGGCGCAGCAATCCTTGCTGCGACTTCGGAGGCTGCGGATTATTATTTATAATCGGCGCCGTAGGAGATAGACGAGAAGGAAGTCACGACGCCACGAAGCTTGCACGAATGAATATATTGTATGATCCAGATTTTCGTCATGAGAAATTTTGACTGTATAGCTTCCTGAGCAATAATAGACTGTGAGAAAGTGCATCGAGATAAAGAAATGGGATGACGACAGAATGTCCAAGACCATGAGGTGGTGTAAATTGGAACGAAGGATGATTGGTGGCCAGTCAAATTCCGAGGGGTCAGCGTAATCGAAGGCACCCGAAGAAAAGCTGCGTTATCCTGGGCGAGTGAGACAGACTTCGCTTGTTCCTAGGAGTCGGAGAAGCTCAAGAACGGCTAGCGGAGATTCAAATTGAGCCGCGAGCTCGTCGTTGCGGATCATCGAGGAAGATCCCGGAATGTGACTTTTCTTAGCATGCTGTGAGCATTGAGCGTTTCTGGTGGCGGGGGCCGGCGATCAAAAGTTCAATTGGACTATTGACCAATGGTGGGCCAAATTTTTCCATACATAGTTTTATGGGGTCCGAAGATTTCTAGACATGCCGCATTTATATTTGCCATGGCCTAGCCTTCGCCGAAACTGCGCACAGAAAGTGTCGGCACCCTCATTTAAAAATCTCGTCAAATACGCACCGAGTGTAAAGGACTCTGGTAGCAGTAGTGCGAGCGCGAAGGATCATTGACTTGGTGCCTGTAACAGATACTGGGCGGTTTTAGCCTTGGTTTGGCTTCGGGCATCAGCGGGAAACTTGAGTGCAGGTGAAGTTGGAGATCAAACCTAAAGCACTTTAGACGTTGAATCAATTCGAGTTGCGACCTACTTGAGTTGGCCGACTGATAAAAACCAATTGCGCCGACAATATCTTGCAAATGCGGTCCTGGGGTTGTTCGGCGAGCCGGGCGAGGTGATGAAGCAACGTATAGAGTCTTCTCAGACTGCTTAACTTGGGGCTTGAAGAGACTGAGCAGGCATAGGATATGACCGAGAGAGATATAGAAAGCTTTGAACATGTATACCCAGTCTTTGAGCTCTGATCAGCAAGCCGGAGAAGGCGATGAGTGGTGGCTATGAGAGACCTTGAACCGGTGCCTGAAGCCGAGCCGAGCGTCGAGGCCTTGACCTCATATACGCAAACGCACCCTCGTCACCAATTTTTTTCCCAACCACCATCCGCTCGCCCACCCTCCTTCCTCGCCGTCGTCGTCGGCGCTCCCGACGATGATTCCAAATCACGTAGACTATCGTTCACGTCGTCTCTCACAACAACCAGCCCAGTCGACTAACCCCATCCTGGTACCTCATCTAATTCGCACCGTGCCTTCTCCTGGCCCGTCCTCATCCCCGCAAAGCCCACATCCGGTTCAACCCCATCCTACACAACAGCTATCACAGCAGCAGCATCCAACTCAGACAGTCCCAACTTCACAGATCCGGAATCAGTACCACACTCCCAATGGCGTTTCTCAGGCAGGATACCAGCGGAACTCGCAGAACACGAACACTTCATATCCAACACCTGGCATCAGCTCCCATGCCTCACCTACATCAGCACCGTCGCAGAACGACTGGAGGAGACTGAGGTTGCATAATCTTCCTCCACGTATGAGGTCGAAGTCCGGGGCCATGCGATCGCCGCCCTCGGCGACCCCGACAGGCGCATCCGGCGGCGCAGTGACCGTCTCAGCAGCGTCTTCGAACAACGGCATTACTCCGTCATACTCGTTCTCGGCGGAGACGTTTGCGGATCAATTTGGTGCTTTATCCCTTGATTCGCCTCATCCCGACGATCAGGACGCAACGAGCATGAACAGCTGCTCGGCTGTGTCATCTTCGGACCACCAGCATCGCCTTGCACGTTCGCCTACAACATCGACCTCCTCGTCGTTCGTGTCTGCCAACAGCTTCATTTATCATGCAGCACCGCCTCTCGTGGCCTCGCAGAGCCAAGCGCTCGCACCACCTATGGTGTCAGTAAAGACACCGAATGTTGGTGGACCAGTTTCGGTAGGCCGCCCGTCGCGGAATCTACCTCCAAGACTCCAGCGAAGTGCTCCAGATCTGCGAAATAGGGCGCAACGTCAAAATCAGGTGCGTGACAGTCAGGTTCCAGGGCATTCCAGATTGGTTCTGACGATTTTATTTTCTGCGTAGGGTCCTGCTGCGTCATATTCGAATAGTTTAACCCACTCTCGTTCAATCGGTCATTCGAGCCAGAGCTCGCATAGTCAACATTCGCAGATCCCTCCTTTACCCCCTCTGCCAAATCAAACACCTACTCCTGTACAACAGCATCATATTCAACCGTATCCGCATCCACAACACCAGTCGCAATCATCACAACAACCTCCGCCCCCGGGTCAACGACAACATCTTCCGCCTTCTCCTACCTCTACCGAGACCGATTCAGGATCGGCTGACTCCCACAGCCTCATCACCCCGCCACCTTCGACGCATACTACACTACAGACCCTTGGCCAAACCATATATCAATCCGCACAGCCTCACTCGTCCGCGACGCCAAAGCTCTCACGTAAGGAGAAGCAACAGCAGCAAGTCTTGAGTGCCTGGACATCGGGCGCCAAGTCTATTTCTTCCACTTATAGTCACGCCAGTTCTGGGTCTGGATCCGGAGTTATAAGCGGTCTTGGAAGAGAAGCTTATTCGTCCTCCAGTCTTTACTCGACGCCGTTCATCCCGACTTTCGGTGTAACGCCTAGTGTGGGCTCGGGCGGATCTCTAGCGCTAGGGCAGGGCAATCAAACGCAGTATCTGTACGATCAGGGGTCGGATGAAAACATCCCGTTCTACAATGGTGGAAGGACGCGGAAGGAATCTCATTCGGGTATGAGTGCCGGTCATGCTGGAGCGGGAGGGCTGGGGAGCGTCGCGGAGTTTGAGTATGAATACGAGATAGAGAGCGCTGATGATGGTCATGGAGGTGACGACGGTGATGAGGAAGACTTCAGGTCCGCATCCCATCATGGCGGCGCCGAATACGTCCTGGAACGTGTCCCCGAAGATACAGGTTTCGCTGGTCAAATTCAAGCACAGGAAGGGCACGGCGTACGACAGGGTTTGAAGAGGCGAGGATCGTACGTGCCCAACCCTGCCTTCGATCCATTCTCTAGCGTCAACGGAGATTGTTCTGGGGAGAATGAGAGCATGGGAGGCGAGAGCGAAGCCGGACATGAGGACGAAGACGAATTGGAAGTACTCGATCATGACGTTCATCTGATACTTGGGAACCTGGGAGGTGACGCAGAGTTGGATATACCCCTCGGCGAGTATCAATCTCGTTCCGTCTCTCGCAACTTTCCCGCCGCGCGGTCTCGGGATCATAGCCCTCATCCTCAATTGTCTTCCGCGGGCTACCAGCACCAGCCCTGGGGGGTCGAGGAGGATCATAACGACTTCGATCGAACACTCAATTCGGGCTACGCCATTCACCCTTCGACCACGCCAGTTGCCGCTCTCGTCACTCCCAAGAAGAATACTCATGATATACGTGCTCTTCCACCCGGCGCTGGCGCGTCTATTCCTCCTTCCTTGTCGATGTTCAGCTCCAGGCCTGCTATGGTCGGCTTGCCGATGACAACGAGTACGGCTTTCACAGCTACCGCCCCCATGCGGTCTCCTTGGAGTTGAAGAACCGTCGGCAAGAACTCGTATTTGACTTCTATCATATTGGTCCAATCCCTCACGTCCTGGCCATCGCTCTCGGCTCGTCTATGACATCGCATTCCCTGACTATCTGTTAATACGACGCTGGGCTTCCGGCATTTATGCTCCAGAAAGTGAATTCCGCAACCCGGGGAATCACCCAACGCTCATTTGGAGCTCACGGACTCTCTTTCCACCCTTTTCTCTTTCCCTTATGTTCATCTTCTGTTGTCTTGTTTTCTACTGAAGTCGAGCTCACGGACTCGCGGGTCTCATATCATACAAACACGAAGGGGATATTCCCTTGTTCTTTTTTACTTACGTTTACGAGATCACTAGGCATCCGTTTTGTGCTCATTCTGATATCATCTTTCATGCCTTTCTCACTCGTCCAATATTTAACCCCTCTCTTGATCTTTCATTTCCGGCGTCACTTCTTTCATTTCCTCTTGGTCTTATGATGTTCTCGAGCTCTTCAATCTTTGTACTAGTATTTTCGGTTTGGTTATTCGGAAAGGTTTCTGGTGGACAATTTGGTGAAATACTTAAACGTAGTCACTCTGCCCATTTCTATCTCCCTATTCCCGGTGGTATATACACAGGTCTGTAACGTCTTTCTCTTTGAGAGAAAACGGAATAGAGTAATTAATAAAACAAACGTCGACCGATTGTTGTACTGCGTTGACCTCTGCATATGTAAATGTGTCGTATCTTGAAGTAGAAGTATACTACTCAGATCTCATCACACCCAGCTGCTTATCAGCGCTACCTTGATATGAAGATTGAAATCCGGTTCTGTCGGTTTCTTCATGAACCGAAGGAGCAGGTCTTATGAGGGCTTAGAACGCTCATAGGTCCTGAAATGGAAAACCAAGGTCGTCTCTTTTGATTCGCAGACTTGACTACGATTACAATCTTCAATAACCAAATGGAATCTTCAATAACCTATGTCAGGATCTCTTCCTTGACGCTGAGTGAATTTAATCCGAAGGGTTTTCTCTGAATCCCATCAGGTACTGCATGATCTGGAACGCAGCCTGCAAGAATGGATCAGAAGACGGTATCAAAAGAGTAGCAGACGAGCTTGCTCACCTTCGGCGAATATTGTGGAACCCTACCAAGATACGTTGTCAGCAACGATACCGAATCTCCTCCAGGAGATATGACTTACATATGCCCGCTGAGCACGACTTCGAAGTATGTCAAACCTGCCGCAAGACAATCAGTCTCAGGAACTTGAAGTATATATGAGTCACGAACCTCGTTCTGTGTGGGTGGTTCCCATCACGCCCATACCATCCACGACAAAGGAATCATCTTCAATCGGCGTTTGGAAACCTTGCATGCCACCCCCTGAACGACGTTTCAGTAATCAAGGACGCTGATTGAGAATCCGCCACGACTCACAAGTCATACTAGGATCAAAGTTCAACAATTAGTTAGTGAGGAGAAGGACACGGGGAGGAATCCAAGTACTTCTGGATGACAATTCGGGTCCTGTAATGACCGATCATTTAGTATTTTGAAACAACCCACAAGACATCGACGCACCCTTCGGAGATAAGAATGAAGTCCGCTAATCCGTGAACAATGACCGCTCGTTTACTCTTCTCAATAACGCTGGGTAGGACAGTGAACGCGGGCGGCAGAGACCCATCGCGATGAGGGAAGACGTTGATGTTAGAGCATTCCGTCCACGAAACTTCCTGCGGAGCATGAATAGCTTGCTTCACATCAGTACGATCGAAGTATAACGGGAGTGTTTGAGCCTGCTCGAAAGATCCCCTACATCGAACAATTTAATAGTGTCACCACACCGATGACGTGGCACCTACGGGAAACCGAGCACGTCCCACAATATTGGGAACTAGAGGTAGATGTTCAGCGCCCACGAAACATGGGGAAAGATCATAGGAACGTACCGTATCGAATATACGGTAGATGTTGAAAGCAGGGTTGATGAGAACGGCAGCATCGAATATCGCATCCCAGACATCACACCCTCGTGCAGTTCGGCCACCAGGAAGGCCATTCGGATATGGGAATATACCGGATGGCGGGAACGTAACGAACTTGTCTACATATCCGGTATAATTGCAGGCGGCTGCTTGAGCATCGAGCTGCGCCATAAACGAGGAGCTGCGGAAAAGTTCGGTAAGCGGCATGCGATTGTGGATCGGAGCTCTCACTTGAATGCGAAGACATTCTCGTACTTATGAACCTGTAATCAAAATGAGAAAGTAGCAGATATCGCACCCGCGAGGACTTACAAAATCCACTGCAGGGATCTGTTCCTGAACGACATCAAACGACAAAGAAGCTGCGAAGATGAGTCATTTTCGATTATCATGTCGCCGGATCAAGACTCACGATCGCTGATCCAGAAGCCTTGCAGATCCAAATCAAGCATTGTTGGATTCTCATAGATAAAGTTTGCAATATAAGGAACATAAGTTCCAGCATACTGGCGCAAGTTCAGTCGGCAATCTCGTTCAAGAGCAGAAATGTGCCTTACACTTTCACCGCTAAGCCAGAACTTCTTTCCCTTCAGTTCTTCGAAAATGTTCAAGAACTGTGTAAAGAATCCGACGAGTTGAGATGCGACATCGTTTTCGTTCTGATGACGTGGTCAGAAAATTTCCGATGACTAAGCAAATAGGCGCGCTACCAAAGCTGTTGGCGTGCCGAGTGAGAATCCAGTTCCCACGGGTTGTTCGACGTATAGCAGACTGGACAAGTTGGTCCAGCTGAATTGGTTCTGAATGGGTTTCGCCGTGCCAGTGCTCCAGCTGAAAGGCTGCGGAAGTTTTATCAACACGGACATGGATCAAGCTGCGAAGTGTACTAACTCCATTCTCTTGCAAGAGTCCCTCGAGTGAAGAACTATATTGTGAAAGTAAATCGATGTTCCCAGATCCTGCAGTTTGGGGCTCACCAGCCGGGGCCTCCGTTGGTCCTTAAACAGAGTCAGACTTCTTGTCCGAATACCAAAAAATGGGGATATACCAGAAGAGCAAGTCGTCGAGGCTACCTTGGGGTCCCGGAGGGAAGAACCAAAAGAAAAGCTGCAAGGGGACGTGATCAGGATTACATTCTAAGGCTTGAACATAAAGCTGACCTGTCGAGTTTCATGACTCGAGTTACTAATTGGAATTAATCCAGCCCAGCTCGGTCCAATGTCGAAATCAACCTCAGGAATGGTTGTTCCGTCCACATAAAATTCTTAGAGCAAACGTGTGAGTAAAACAGAGCGTTGGTTGTCATCATACTCACGAGAAGCCCGGGGATTTGAAAATGTGATGTTTTGAACACCGGTGGATGCAGCTGACTGCGCTCTTCCCATGACAGCGGCTCGCACGGATTCCATGTGTGCAACCCGAGCAGCGTGCTGTTTCGCATGAATAACGTTGGGATCCCGGAAAGCTAGTGTGCTCCCGCAGACTCCAAGCGCAAGGAACAGAGCAGAGACTCTCATTTTTGAGGCGACTGAGAGACAGCAGGGGAGCGCGCCGGCCCCATCCTTGCTTTATATTCTACAGGAAGCAGCTGCAACGTCGACTAGCCGCATGGTTGTTCCAGTCATCGCCGTTGGCAGCGGCGTCACCATACGATCATATCCTTATCTCGCCACCGTGTCCTCGTCGTTCCCTTCTTTGTTCTGATGCCGTTTCACGAGGTCACTGAGCGATAAGAGCTCTTGTAGTCCGATCTCATTTAGAAGATTCGAAGAGTATTGTAGGCTTCTTTGTTCCATCCAATAGCTCACGTGTCGTAGCTAGTCGGGAACGCATGGGCCAACTGTTGGCCTCCGATGGGATCAGAAAGCCGGATTCGGTTAGAAACGGGAAGTTGACCGGGAGAAGAACTTCGAGCTCGCCGTCCTCTGTAGTAATAAACATTGAACCTGAGTGCCACAAGGGTCACAGGAGATCGTCGCTGGAAGGAAGGCCGTCAGGCGTTGATGGCAAGGCAGGAACACTGCTTCCGATCCCGACGACGGCATCGACGTGCCGAGGTGTGTGACGTCACGGCATAATCGCACTTGGACCGCGATTGCTGCACAGTTGAAGCCCTAGAGATTCTTTGAAGGATGCTCTAATGATTTCTGTCATTTTTCGACCCGGTCCGTTGCAGGAAATACTGTACGCATACGACCATAGCATACCGTTACGGCGAAAATCGGGCGGTTTGTGTGTCAAAATCGCGTTACGTAACGCATAACGGGGCCCTTGTATGTTGAGATTTTGGATCTCGGGAAAGCAGGTCTGGTAACCTCAAATGGTCAAAAAATCCAATTTCGAGGAGCGGAAGCATATATACACTCGAGTAGTACATATACACAATTGAAAAATAATTTATTTTATATTGATCATCAGCGGTAAGTTCATTGCGTGCAGTATGTTGGATTGCGTTACGAAACGCGTAACGCGGCCGTTATGTGTTGATTTCGCGGTTCCTGGGAAACGTAACGCGTAACGGCCGTATGTTACGGTCGTATGCGTACAGTATATGGTCCGCTCCTCGAGGCTTTGTTCCTTGACCATTGTGTTGAATCCCCTGATGAGAGGCATTGAGAGCCGCCGGCGACTCGGCAGTACCTAGTTGTAGATGTCCTAACTTTCATCAGTCTACACGGATCGAAAATGAATGAGCTTCTATTTTGTCTTCCAAGATTCCTTGGTGTTACACCTGATTTCTCTGCAAGCATCCATGTGCTTTGGTGCAGGGATTCACACTATATATGTCGTACCCCTGACCTATTTTGTTGTTCTGACGGGTTGTATAGCAATAACACGAGTACTGCTTGCATTGTCCCTAGTTTCTATGCCATTACGTGCTCTTTGTCTTGTCTTCTTCATTTTAGAAGACAGCCACGCGGGTCGACGATCAGTCGGTATTGACTCGGCAACTTGCTCCGAGCTCGCCATTTTGGGATGAATCGACCCCTGGAGTGGCTCATTTCGGACCGTCTGTCTTCACCTTGTTGTTGGTGTAGTTTCTTGCGTTTTTGCTGATGTGCAATGAGTCATGTGATTTTCGATCGGTCAAGGCCATGCATTGAGGATTATGCACTCAAGCGAATGCTAAGTGAAAGCCTACATTTTGGTAGTTCATTCTCTAGACAATCACAGAGGATCGATGCTCTGAGCCGTGCTGTCTTCTCTGTCGGTATCGTCCTCGTCTAACAAGTTCTACAAGTGATGAGCGGCCTTGGAAACTATAAATACTGGTACAGGAAACCGTAATTTTCATCATCTCATCCACAACATCTTTCTCACCCTCAAACAAGCTATCTTTCAACAATACCAACATGTCTGTCAAGAACCAGCTCACTACCACTTCTGCTCTCACTGCCAACGCTCGTATGTTATTCCACTAATTTTTTTCGACCTGGTCAGTATCTAACTCGTTGGTATGTAGTTCATAAGAAGGTCCTCGAGCCTTATGTCCTCCCCGACGGCAACGGTGTCATCGTAGTTCTCCACGAGGACTCCTCCGATATATCCTTCGAGTGGTCTTTCGGGCCCCTCACAGTAAGTCCAATCTGTCTTATTTTCTTAACAACGCTGACCTCTCCTCAGCTCGTTGTATCTCTCGATATCGCCACTCTCGTCGTCGAGTTCACCGTCTACATCACCGTCCCGATCCTCGGACGTGTAGAGCTGGGCTCTATCTCCGGAGACCTTACCAAAGGAGGAGTCACACTCTCCTTCAACGTCTACGTCGCTTCTGGAACTATCACGCTTTACATTAAAGATGGATATCTCTGGGCCAATATCGATGTCAAGTCTATCGTCGGAAATTATGACAAGGACATCCAGATCTTCAAGATTCCTTTCACTGCCAAGCCCCATGGACCTTGCTATTCCGTTGCCGATGGCATCACTCCTGAGTTTATTGAGCAATTGCAGAAGCTCGCTAAGATGGTTGAGGCCGTCGAGGCCAAGGCTCCTGCTGCCGAGGTGAGTATCCTCCTGCATACACTTGGTCCCGCAGCTGACAGCCCTCAGTCTGCGTAGCGCACTTACATAGCCCTCAACCAGCTGAAGGCTCGGCCTTGTCAATGTATTTGTATCTGGAATTGGGTGTACTACGGCGGTGCAATGTATACATAAAGCTGCAGACTCTGCTACACATATTGTTTCTGTCAATGTTCGATCCTCGGATACATCACCCTGCTCTCTTCATTTCATCATCTGGTATACACAATGAACAAAAACGTCAATGGACACAAGACCGGAGCCAAGTGGAAAGACGCGCTTCGGATATTTCGGACATTCGGACCGTTCCGAATCAGAGCTTGCCCTCCGCAAATGCCTCTTTTAGGTAATCTTCCATAGTCTTCCACTTCCAAAGCGACTGTCCAGGATTCACCAATTCTCTCTCATTATGACCCGAATAATCCATCCATCCTTTGCCCATCGCGTACCTATATTATACCTTGTCACGAATGGCAGCAAGAATATCCTCGGAGGGAGCGTACCGGAAATACATGACCCATCCTTTTTCTTTCAACATCCTCTCTCTGAACTCAGCTAGATCAAGAATCTCGACCTTGATCTTTTTCCCGGTGATATTCTCAGCGAGTTGAGCGACTTCTTGATAACTGACCACAGAGCCTGCAATCCGCACGTCATTTGGGACGGTTGCTGACGAAGAAGAGTCCAAGGAGAGCTGTACGATACGAGCGGTAGATCGAGCGATATCTTTCACTGAGACGTATGTTACGGGAGTGTTTGGGGACCCGACAGCCGTATAAGTCAAATTCGCGTGATCGAAGCCGACTATTATAGAATGTTGAGTCCCGCGCGTGCATCCTCAGCGTGGAAGACTTACGAACAGACTGCGTTGCCATAAGTGTCGCGTCGAAGATAACGATTAGAGTACACGCACCCCATATATACCACCTGGTGAACTGTCCTCCATGAAATGGCCGACATTGATAGCTACGACTTTCATAAACCCGTTCCCCGCCACACGAGCCGCTCGGAGATGTGCTTCTTTGGAAGCAAAGACGGCAGACTCAAAATCGAAATTAATTCTCTCTCTGTTGAAACAAAATTAGCATATCAAAGAGAGTGTCGGAAGGTCACGCACGCTCCAAATTCACTCGGAATGTATAGCTTAACCCTATTCTTCACCAAGGCTTTCAATACCATCTCCTTCGCGACCTGATCCTTTGCTGATCCTAGGACACTGACAAGAGCATCAACTCCTTCGAGGGCTTGATTGACGCTATCTTCGTTCTCGAGGTCACATTGAACGATTTGGACGTTTGGACTACGAGCTTGGAAATATTGCGCTTTATACGACGAGGCGTCCCGAGTGAGTATCCGAACTGAGGGAAATAGTTGGCTGTAGGACTCCTCTGTAACTACTTCTGCGAATGCGCCCCCTGAAACCGAGCCAAGTCAACTGGTGTCGGAGTACTGTGTTTCACGTTAGGATACCTAGTTGACCAGTGGCACCTATTATCGCCAGAACATGCGTTGTTGACATTTCATCAGAAACAAGACAGATGTGAGAGAATTTGGGGATGCGGGATTCTAAGGCACTGTCCTAACTCATTTATACGCTAGGTATGTATGCCAGTAGAGAGACTGAGATTGTTTGAGACCGCCCGAGACCGAGTCGGTCCTTGTCAATATCTGTTCGAGCACTGCTACTGTGACGAAACTGATTTCCACTGCTGAGCACTGAGGTACGGGCCAGCGCAGTCCGGTGCCAAAGACTTGCCATCTGTGAAATCACTTCTTGCTAATCGATAGAGTCCTTGAATATCCTTTCGAGGTACGGTATACGAGAGTGAGTCGATCGCCCGAGTCGCTCTGTTCTACCGAGTCGGTGCCTAGTGGTCTGTTTTCGCATATTTCGCGTCATGGAGATGTTTTGGGCGATTGATTTTTGCGGAAGGCCAAACACAGGCCACAAAGACGACGACGACTTGGAAGATGACTGCTCCGGAGGTGGGAGCGGAGACTCGGAAACCGAGAAGAAGCAGTGACGCTGAAACACGGCATAATCAGTCACGTGATCCATCCTCCACGTCTTCAGTTTGCTCGAAATTTCTTGCCAGCGACACATAGCATTCGAGTGCTTTACTCGCTATCTCTCGCAATGCGGCTCACGTCTTCTCTCGTTTGGATCATTTCCCTCTCTCTTTCGCAGCGTGGCATATTCGTGGCTGCCGATGGATCGCTAGACCCGCCTGGTCTGCAGCCTCTCGTTGCCCGTGGAAACGCCTTCTTGGCTGCTGGTCAGTTCAACGATGCTATCAAAGCTTTTGGCGAAGCCATAGGTATGACTGGATATCTCATCTATCTCCACAAGCCTTATAGCAACTCTGTAGATCTATCGCCGGTCGACTACCTCCTATACTACAAGCGGGCGACTGCACAATTATCACTTTCTCGCCATCAGCAAGCATTAGACGATTTTGATAAAGTCTTGAAGTTGTCTCATGGGCACTTTGATAAGGCCTTATTCATGAAGGCGAAGATATACGCCAAGGAGGGGAAATGGGTAGATGCAAGGACGATGTTGAAGCAGTACACGACGAAAATTAAGGGAGACTCAGAGGCAGCAGATCTTGTATGTAACCTTTATCCACTATACCAACTGTATCCATGTCTTATAACTACCGCAGCTCTTCGCCATCTCAGAAGCTGAGGTATCCTTCAAACAAGCCAGGTCGGCCTCGAAGACCAAGCAATGGGATACCTGTACTGAGAAAGCCACGAAGACCCTCGAAACTGCCACCCATAACGTCGAACTACGGCATCTGCGCCTAGACTGTGCTCTTCAGAAGGGTGACATTGAGCAAGCCGTTGCAGATCTCACGTGAGTCCCCTCACATTTGCCTACATCGCATCCAATGTTGAGATTGGTCTCCCTTATAGTCGAATAACTTACCTCACTTCTCCCTCAACATCTCTCTACCTCCGCCTCTCAACACTATCTTATCATCTTCTTCCACTGACATCCGGTTCCGTCGGATCCTCCCCATCCTCCGCTCTCCAAACCGTCAAGCAATGCCTTCACCGAGATCCCGATTCTAAGCCATGCGCTTCCGCACACCGGGTTCTCAAATCCCTCGACAAAGGATTCGCCAAAGCCGAAAGTTTACGAGAGGCAAGCGATTGGAAAGCAATTGTCGATTTCCTTGATGGCCCTTCGGGGTTCCTGAAGAAATACCGAGACGCGTTGACCTCATCTGTGGAGGGACTAGATCCCCCACTCTCTATCTCTGGCAAATCGGACACCGCTTCACTCTCTCGCCTATCCCATCGGCTGGCGTTACTTCTGAGAATATTATGTAAATCGTATACGGAGCTGTCATTACCAAAGGAAGGAGCACCTTACTGTGAAGAGCTGTTGAAGATGGAAGGATTCGGAGGTGACATTGACGCTCACGTTGGCAACGGCGAAGCCCACTTATTGAAAGAGGAGTGGGAGGAAGCTGTTCGGTCTTTCGAGAAGGCTTTCGAAGGCAGTGGGAGATCAAGTCGCGATGTGCGTAGTTGCCTGTCACAGACCTGCTCCCTCTCTGACCTCCCTCTCTAGATTCAATCACGTTTGCAGAAGGCACAGCGCTTGTTGAAGCAATCGAGGCAGAAAGACTACTACAAAGTCCTTGGTGTCGCACGTGATGCGGATGAGCGGACGATCAAGAAAGCCTAGTCAGTCACTGCCATCGTTCCGTACATGTCCCACGTACTGATTCTCTTTACAGTAAGAAAGCGGCGAAGACAGCCCACCCCGATAAAGGCGGCTCGGAGGCCAAGATGGCAGCTGTGAATGAAGCATACGAGGTCCTTTCTAATCCAGGTCTGTCTCATGTCATCCGAATTATACAATTCCGAAACTGACGAGCGCGATGGTCACATCCAGAATTACGGCAACGCTTCGACAACGGCGACGATCCGAACGACACATCCAATCAAGGCTTCGGAGGAGGAGGCAACCCATTCTTCGCGCAAGGCGGCGGCAATCCATTCATGTTCTTCCAGAACGGTGGTGGTTCAGGAAGTCCGTTCGAGAGAGGTGGAGGAGGCTTTGGCGAACATCAATTTAGGTTTAGGACTCATGGGTAAATTTGACGCTTTGGAGGTGCTGTATATTAGTGTCTTGTTTTGTTATGAAGTTGCTTTGTATTCACACTGTATCTATGATGGACGGAGTGGCTGCTGACTATTGGCTCAAAGTCCACCGCAACTGTAAGATCGCTGTAGCTACTTTTGGAACTCCGCCTTCGCGTCCGATGACGACGACTCTCGTCACAAAATGCACCCGCATGGGTGCCGGCGATTTATATACGGGTGACCTGGATTTTGACGATCGCTACGGTTTGTTGCTCATCATTCAGAATGAGATCCACGCAAGCGATAGCGATGTTTCACGCGAAGGAAAGACTTGACAAGGGCCGAGATAGCGGCCCATGATTCCATTCTGCTGGGGTCTCGGTCCACAGGCAGGATGAATGATTCGTATCGGAATACCGCATGGGGAGGCAAGAGGTCCGCGATGAACTCTGCTGTGTCATTGATCTCGCCTGGCAGCGAGTCCGGAAAATATAGCCAACGAAATGAGTCCGAAAACCCGATGTTGCTGGCGTTGTTGCGAGACAGTGGGCGGGATGCGTCGAGCGATATAGTGAGCATCTCTAGCAACCGACAATGCTCTGCCATTGATATAAGACAAGAGGCTGTTAGCTCAGTGTAGGTCTCCTCGTAGATTGCTAAGCTGCAAAATCGAAAATTCCGAAGTGAGGGCCATGCTCTCGCCATTTGATCGATGTGATCGTCAATGAGGGAGACCGCCGTCTCAGTCTCAAATCTTAATGTTTCGAGCTGGTGAAGAGATAGCAAAGGAAGGAGCATCGAAAACGATACAGTGGGGTTCAAGAGGCCCATGTCGTTACACCAGACGGCTCCTTCAAACGCCAGATGTGTTAGACCTGTGAATTTCGGGGCTATCTCGAGGAACCATTTCATCACGCTGTCAAGTTCTGGCTCTCCGGACAACGTTACGCGCAGACGCCGCAAAACTTTGTGCTCAGCTGTTATTGAAAGTCGTTCGTGCGGCCGAGCTGAACGATCCTCTATACAGAGAGTCGTAAGGCCCTGAAAACCAGTTTTCGGGAACTTGAGATCGTATTCAAAATCTGGAAACGGTGGTCTAGCGCTAAAGAAATAGCCGCTTGTTGCGCATCGCAAGTCCTGAAGATGCTCTTTAAAGGAGAGGATTTCGAAGGCCTTGGACGTCAAAAAGGTCGGAGGAAGTATGAGTTGAACAATTGCTGTCAATTCGACAAGGAGAAGGAGCAGCTCTGCATTTGTGCGAGAGTCCAGGATTGCTCCATAATCATTCAATTCCAGTATTTGCAGCGAGTTTGCAATGGTTCGAATGTTCTGTAGCAGGCGCAGAGGAGGCTTCCAGGACGTGGCATGAAACACACGGAGTTTTGGATGGAAGACTAATCGGCATAGGTAGCTAGAAGATCCCAGCGACGGTCCCGCGTCGAATCTTCTCAAGGAAAGGAACACATCTCCGGGCGGTCGCGTGGCGTCCATGACACAGAACGCGTCCGGCGAGACAGTTGTGTCAGAAATCAATAGCTCTTTCACGAATTTAGCGTAATGGAGGAAACGAATCCAATCCGACTTTTCCAATGGACGGACGAAGTTCTTTAAGATAGAGGAATCAGCACACCCCTAAGTAGCTTTCATCATGAAACACGAACCAGACTGTGATCGGATTCGGCTTCCAATGGAGCTAATATTGAAAGAAGGTTGTGAAAGTTGCTTGACACCTTGTTGTATAGCCGAGAGAGAGGTATATCGGATATAGCCCTGTTTACTTGAGCAAGGGTCGCCAATTGAGACGGGCTGCAGTGAGACGCAACGAGGTCCACGAGCTCTGGGATTGACCAGAGCTTCGAGGGTTGTACATGGAGGGCTAGCATGCCGTCTTTATTCGCGCTTTCCGTCCGGCCAGAAATCATCAATCTAGACAGACGAGTGAACCGTACAGGTTAGTTGCGAAAAGGTGCCACATCGCGGAATCGCAGATGCTGACTTACCCGCTTTTTAAATCAGCCGCAGTGGATATCCAATTTTGAACGCTGTAGCATTGAGCGGACAGCACGTCGACCGCAGCTCACCCTGACGTTGGATTGAGGAGCGTTTGAGAACTTTGAAGCCTTAGGAACCTCGTAGAAGCGTCAACCGTGACGATCCGGACCCGAAAACGGTTACTATCGGAAACCGGATGGGGGTCACGTTCTGCAGCTGGCTCGGATACTTAGTACTGTACCGATACTGTGCTGTACACCGGGCATGGAAGGCAGCTCGTAATATACATTACAGCACTCAATTCTTCACAACGTATTTACTGAGCTCTCTGAAAGATCTCGCCCAAATATTTGTCGCGAAGTTTCACCAAGGAAAACCATGGCTTCTGAGCTTGCTTATGAGTAGAAGGAGCATTCATGACAACTTCGTAAACTTTGTTGAGTGCTATCGATACTGTAACATGGCATGGTATATCACATTCAGTCTAGCCCGACCCATTGGACGTCTTTGACTGCTTTACAAGCCTGATAAACAGCGTCTATCAGATATGATCGAACCCCAGAGTACACGGTGCTCACTGCTTTGTGTCTTGACCAATCATTTTTTTGACATACAGCCCTGAAATGGCTGAGAATCAACGGGGATGTCAGATGTTTCGAAAACCCACCCGCAATATCTGTCGTTATATCATGTTTTATTAGCCCGAGAATACTCATGTTAGGTGGAAAGCCTTGCCTAGTCAGTTTGCAACCGCTGCATCTCAGGATTCCAGCATCCGGAGATGCCGTCGCGTCTTTTTCACACATGGCGCAACTTCCGGCCAGGGGGAATTGGACACCAGGGGGTTTAGGAGCGAACATGGGCGGCTGATAGGGCACACCGGACACGGTACTCATCATCCTACGCTGCACTTGGATGGCTTCATAGCAAGATCTTTTATCCAAATCGCACACGGTGAAGATCTACGATTAGGAGTCCGTTCAGTGTTCAAGGAAGAGAAGCGGCATGAAAACTTACGTATAAGTTGACCTTAGGTTGGGGTAAATGGATCCAAGAAGCCACGTTACAATCCGATTCTGAAGTGTATGATCAGTGAATCTCGGGTCCAAACCAGTGATATTCAAGACCTCTGGATGGATCACCTGGTGACGTCCATGTTGCTTTCAGCTTCCAAACGACATGGCACGAGACTTCACTTTGCTCACCGCAAACGCTGCATTTCCAAGCCTCGCTATGCTTCACGTCTTTTCCGCGAGCAAACAGAAACCCCTGCACCCATCCTTCGAATGCCCCGAAAGCCTCAGGATTCCGATAAGCTTCCGGAATCTTTGGCTTCATCGTCACTTCGACGCGACTTTCGTTGCTAAATAAAATAGCGCGAGCGCGACGGCAGGTCAGTACATTTTCGTAAAACTGAAACCAAAGCTCAACCCACTGTCCATATAGGATGATCGTGACATCGAGATGACTGGCTTGGGTCATGGTTTGCGTAAAGTAATACAAGAGCAAAACGGATTTTTCCTTGAGCTTGATTGAGGAGTCAATTAGGATTCATTGTACCCGTTTTGTCTCCGACAGGCGCCCAACATGCGCTGATTGGCGCCGTGGATGAAAAATATCTACCAGTGCAATCAGGATAAACGAAAAGGGTGACTCTATAACAGGAAAATTGGACGCATTCGATTTCCTCTTCAATGATAGTAGTCAACAGCCCACATGAATATTGTGATGGGGTCGTGACTAATGCTGTACGACTATGATGAAGAACAAGCTGATTCTGAACCGGAAATTCTCCCTGACAGTGACAAATCGCATTATGCACGTCGTAATGCTCGACCCTTTGCCTTCCGAATGATGTCCACAAGATCAGATATTGCTCGCCACTTATCCATTCGATCCCTTCCGATCTCTTTCTCGTCCCCTCCACAACAGAAATTCGCCTTATCAGAAAGGCTATCTGCAATGTATCCAGCAACGTCGTTAACTTCTCCGGGGGTCGAGTTGAGGAGATCTAGGAGCTCAAAGTCTTTGGGAAAGACGAGTTCATCTGTGAGTTCCAGAGGAGGCTTTATGGAAGTGTCGAGGCGAATCCTGAGTACTCGAAGGAACTTGCAATTTTGCATGAATGGAATGAGGGAAGATAACGTGAGTTCTGTATGGCCGGATTCCTTGAACAACCTGAGGTCGAACGCGAAATAAGTAAGTAATGGCCATGCGCGGGTAATTTGGTCGATATAACGATCTGCGAGAGACACGGGACTGGAGTTCGCAAAACTGAAGGTGTTGAGTTGGGACAGACAAAGCAGAGGTTCCAACATTGAGAAAGTGGCTTCCGAATCATAGGTGTCGTGTTTTGCTGATGCGTCGATGACCAATTGTGTCAGAGCCGTAAATCCATGTGTAAGGGCATGGAAGTATGTCTGAATGTTCGAATATGATGGTTCACCGGAGAGATTGAGGTAAAGAGTTTGAAGACTTTTGAATCCGGATCTGATTGAGATACGGCGCTGAGGATGGGAAGAAGGATCACGGATGGAGAGAATTTTAAGGGCGGGAAAGCTGCCTTCGGGAAATCGAAACCCGTAAACGAAGTCGGGGAAATATCTCTGCTTGGGTCCGACCTCCCATCGTTCAAGTTTTGACATTCGAATGGTCTCAAGGTGTTGCTTTCCGGCTAATAGATCGAATACCTTCGCAGTCATGAAGGTGGGAGGAAGTTCAATATGAATGAGGGAGGAGAACGCAGGAAGGAGTTGAATAAGCTCTGCGTGAGTCGATAAATCAAGTCTCATGCTCGTGTCAGTCAACATGAGTGACTGGAGGGAAGAAGCTAATGAACGGATATTCTGGAGGAGACGGACAGGTGGCTTCCACCCTTTAATTGCGAGGTGCGAAAGTCGGTTATGTAAGGTCAGATTGGTCAAGTAATTGGTTGTGCCGATATCATCGCACGAAAATGACTGGAGAGAGGGAAATATGGGTTCTGGAGGACGCGTAGCGTCCATGACGCAGAATATCTCTGCGGCTGAGTCTACATTCGCGAGCGTAAGACTTCTGACGAATTTGGTGTAGCGAAGAAACCGAGCCCAGTCCGTTTCCTCGATCGGTTTGGTGAAAATCTATGCCACGACGTATTCAGCACATAGTATGAGCAGGACTGAGCAAAGCTGTACATACCAACCCGCGATTCTCAGTCACTTCGGTAGGTGATAAGATCTTGATGAGATCGTAGAAATTCGTCGAGACGGTGTGATACAGTATCGCCAAAGAAACGTCCGATATCGCCTTATTAACTCGTCCAAGACGTCCAAGGGACGGCTGATCGACATTGGCACAAATGATACCGACCAGCTCAGGCGTTGACCAGACTTGTTTCGTCGATGATAGACCGAGTGAAGCTGGTTGAGAAAGCTCAGTCGTCATATCGCGTTTGAAATGATGGCTTGAAAGTGACGAGAATGGTATCGGGTGCGGTATGAAGCTATATAGTGCCAGTGGATGTTAGAAAACACGTAGAGAAATGGATGAGGCCTGGCGTACTAAGGTTCCAGCTGCCAGCTGCGCGGTCATCCGATTGTCGAAATCGTTGACAATCGCCCACCTCTTCTTGTTCGGACCGTCTTTATCGTTACAAAGAATATCTCGAAGCCTGCGAGTAAAGTGAAAGACCAACCCAAGACCGGCTGGGAGCTCGTCGCCGATAACGTTGACGCAGTCAAGCTCAGGACCGTTCAAAGTTTCAAACCCCGCCGAGACTAAGAAAATCGCAGATAAATAATCAAAAGCCGCCCTGTAATTTTACGATGATGGCAGACACTGTGAACAAGGTATCAGAACTAATACAACTAATTCGTTTCTTAATTATGTTTAGCAGCACTGGAAGACTATATATATTATAACTCATAAGCCATCAAGGCAATATACAAAAGCGACCAAGATATTTATCTTGTTACAATCTCGCTGGCACCTGCAATACATATGCGTCATACACGCCGCACCGCCCTCCTCTTTGCTTTGCGAATTAGCTCCACAAGACTCGATATCGCTCGCCACTTCTCCATCCGAGCGCTCTGTGCATCGTGTTCGTCTTCTTCATAATAAAAGACGGCCTCATCCGGTAAAATGTCTGCAATGAATGCTGCGACGTTATTAACGTCGCCAGGTGTCGAATCAAGTAAATTCAACATTTCAAACTGGTTCGGAAATATTAGGTTATCTGTAAGTTCTCGGGGAGGATTGATGGACGTGTCAACAGCAATTGAGAGCTCTTCGAGGAACTTGCAATTCTCGATGAATGCGATGAGAGCAGATAAGGTCATCTCCGTGTTTCCCTCCTCAAAGAATAACCGAGGGCAGAATGTGAAGGAGATCAGGAGAGGCCACGAGCGCGTCATTTGCTCAATATGACGGTCGGCGAGCGATACGGGGTCATAATTCGAGAAAGAAAAGGTCTCGAGTTGGGAAAGGGAGAGCAAAGGTTGCAACATCAAGAATGTTGCTTCTGAATCGAAGCCTTCATGTACCGCAGATGCGTCGATGACTAGGGATGTGAGGGCTGTGAATCCATGTGCGAGGACTTGAAAATAATTTTGCACGTTTGCAAACGATGGTTCACCTGTGAGAGTTGTGGGAAGACTCTTCAGATTGTGGGGCTTAGAGGAGATTGTGAGATGGCGATGAGGATCAGGCGACGGGTCGTGGATCATGAGGTCTTTGAGAACTGGGAAACCGCCTTCGGGAAATCTAAATCCATAATCGAAGGGTGGAAACAACTCTCTGACATCTCCGACATCTCCAGCATGCCATTCATCGAGTAGTGACATTCGTAAAACCCGAAGATTTTGCTTGGCAGCAAGGATATCGAAGACCTGAAGTGTGATGAACGGAGGTGGTAGCTCAAGATGATAGAGTGTAGACAGTTGATGAAGTAGCTTGATAAGCTCAGCATTTGTCAATGCATCCAGTTTCATATTGCTATCGACCAATGCTAGTCTCTGAAGGGAGGTAGCGATTGGGCGGATATTCTGGAGGAGACGAAGGGGATGCTTCCAGGACTTTACTGTGAGACACTCGAGTTGTTTGTGAAAGAATAAACTGGATAGAGAATTTGAAGACCCCATCGAGTCGCATGAGAATGATTTGAGATATGGGAATAAGTCGTCAAGTTCCCGGGGACGTGTGGCGTCCATGACGCAGAAAACCTCTGCGGACGTGTCCATCTCTCTGAGGTCGAGGATTTTGATAAACTTGGTATAGCGAAGGAAACGGATCCAGTCTTCTTCTTCGAGCGGTCTAGTAAAAGTCTACATCGCAGAAGGTTTCAGCCTGAAATCTCGTCAGAATGAATAAAATGAACTCACCAAACCGCGATCCCCGATCTCTTCAGTTGGCGCCAAGATCTTGAGTATGTGAGGGAAATTAATCGAGACGGAATAGTAGAATTCCGCCAAAGACACCCCAAATATCGTTTTGTTCACTTGAGCGAGGCGTACCAAGGAGCTTGCATCTGCGGTTTCGCATATGATACTGACGAGCTCTGGCATGGACCACACTTGAGTCGCGGCTGAGAGGCTGAGGGAGCGCAATTGGGGCGATTCAGAGATCATGGTGTGTTGAATTTGATGGCCTCGTGGCGACGAAAACCGTCATCAACTTTGGGGTAAAACGACTCCTGACAGCAGCACCGGACTTCAGATAGAGTTCATGGAGGTGGACTAGGAGGAAGACGAACTTGGGTTGCGAGTACCAGAAGTCAACTGGGCTGGCCAGAGTCTGCTGGACGGCTCAAGGGTGTGGACTGTGGACGCTCGAACGATACTTAAAAGTTGCTTGGTCCAACGTCCTCAAAGAAGGAGACGAGTGCGAATCTCTGATTCAGAGCGAGGAGCGCCCTTTCCTGAGAGAGCTCCATCACATTACATGTTTTATATCAGATAGATCAAGGAGACACTCGATCCATTCTGGGAAGCTTGACTCTGTGCTATTGTGCCGCCGGCACGGATTTAGCTATTGTGATAAATCCGTTGCTCCGTCGATTTCAAGCTCCGCGAAACCTTATTCGTGAGAAGCCTCTTTCAAATATTTTCGTGCCGCGAATCGTTGCGAACGCCTGACAGCACTCCTATGTTACAGATAAAAGAGCACGCAGAGGAGAAATATATGAGCTGGACATCCACCCTCGTAGAAAATAGCATCTCGTGTCATCCACGTCTCAATGCTCGACTCTTTGCCTTTCGAATGAGGTCCACAAGATCCGAGATTGCTCGCCACTTGTCCATTCGAGCCCTCAACATCTCGCTCTCGGTGCTTTGATAACGAAGCTGCGTCTCGTTTGGAAGAATGTCTGCAATGTACGCAGCGACGTCATTGACTTCTCCGGGAGTGGAATCGAGGAGATGTAGCTTTTTGAAATGTTTGGGGAAGATCAGTTCATCTGTGAGCTCCCGCGGAGGCTTGATAGAGGCATCGATGCAGAGGCGGAGGTCTTCGAGGAATTTGCAATTTTCTATGAATGGAACGAGGGCAGACAATGTAAGTCCGGTGTGCTCAAAGAACATTCGACCGGGGAAGCAGAAATTGCGAAGCAAAGGCCACGAGCGACTCATTTGTTCAATATGCCGATCGGCCAGAGACATGGGTTTGTAGTTCGCGAGATAGAAAGATCGAAGTCCGGAAAGAGAAAGGAGGGGCTCCAACATCGAGAAAGTAGCTTCGGAATTATACGTTTCATGCTTCGCTGATAAGTCGAGGACCAATCTCGTCAGGGACGTGAATCCATGGGTCAGAACTTGGAAATATTTCTGAACGTTCGCGTAGGATGGTTGACCGGAGAGCTTGACTTCAAGATCGTGCAAGCTTTTGAATTCTGACGTAATGGAAATCCGACGGTGAGGCTGAGGCGAGGCATCGGCAATGATGAGAGCTTCAAGAGTGGGAAATCCGCTATCGGGGAATCGAAATCCATACTCGAAGTCTGGATAGTTTATCCGCATTGCTCCATGCGCCCATTCATCAAGCTTTGGGATTCTAACAATCCGAAGATGCTGCTTTTGGGCCAGGATGTCGAATATTTTCGTTGTGAAGAAGGTGGGGGGAAGCTCGATATGAACGATTGAGGAGATTGCAGGAAGTAAGCATATAAGCTCTGCATGTGTCAATGCATCTAGTATCAAACTTTTATCGGTGAATCTGAGAATTTGGAGAGAACAAGCGATGGTCCGAATATTCTGTAGGAGACGAAGAGGAGGCTCCCACGCCTTGATTTCGAGGTTCGTGAGTCGATTATGAAAGATCATTTTGGTCAAGTAATTCGTTCGACCGACGGAGTCGCAGGAGAATGACTTGAGCGAGGGAAATATATCTTCTGAAGGACGCGTCGCATCCATGACGCAGAATATCTCTGCGGAAGCGTCGACTTTCTCAAGGACCAGACCATTGACGTATTTTGTATAGCGAAGGAAACGGGTCCAGTCCGTTTCTTTGACTGGTCGGGTGAAACTCTTACGACAACGCAGTCAATGATATTGAACAATGTCAGAAGGATGAAAGAATTGAGCGCACCAAGCCGTGATCTGGCGTGAGTTTGGTCGGTGACAGGATCTTGATGAGATCGTAGAAATTCGTCGAGACAGTGCGATACAATCTCGCCAACGCAACGTTCGATATCGTCTTATTAACGCGCGCCAGGCGTCCGAGAGTGGACTGCTCGGCATTGGAGGCTATGATACCGACGAGCTCTGGCATAGACCAGACTTGCCTCGCGGCCGATAGTCCAAGCGAACCTGGCTGGCGAAGCTCAGACGTCATATCGTGTGTGGATTGATAATTTAAAAGTGACGAGAGTGAGGTCAAAATTGGTAGGAAGCTATAGTAGTTCTATGGATGTCAGATAACGCGTAGGGAGATGCAAAAGGCCTGGCGTACTCAGGTCCGGGTTGCCAGTGTCATCCGACTGTCAAAATCGTTGCCAATCGCCCTCCTTTTCGTTCCCAAGAATATTTCGAGGTTTACGTGCAGAGTGAAAGATAAGCCCAAGGCCGGCTGGGAGCTCGTCGTGAACGGCGTCGACGCGGTCAAAGACGCGGTATGACGAGCATCGCTCGGTCCAACGCCCCGACGCTTGTCGGAGTATCAAATGTCTGCTATTTATAAACGCGCGATCATAGCAAAGAATCCCTATTCGTGAAAATAGTTACATTACATGCATTTATTACATTCGCCGACATGATCTACTCCTAACAAGTCATCTATCTACATTACTATACTATTCTATAATTAAGAATATATGCAAGTGAAGAATATAGCAACAATATCTCGAAAGCAAGAGAATTCGAATGAAAGCAAAAGCAGAGGAAGAGAAGAGGAATAATAATGATAATGAGGCCCATGAAGTCCGGCAGAGTGTCAGAATTTCAATCGTCAAGCCCATCTCCCAAGTAAAGCCATGATCCCGGCCCCCGAGAGCACGCATACAATAGCCAATACAAGCTTTGCCGAACTGGCCTGATGCATAGCCGGATTGAATAAAAACTCATGAGCGAGTAATTCCACTAATCCGGTATACAAAAGAATTCCAGAGGAGAGCGCATCGAGGACGCCAGAGACGATGGATGCTGTTGCTGAGCCTGGGTTATAGGTCGTTCGTACGCCTAGACCGACTGCTATACCGATAGGCGTTGTTAAGCCGTATAGGACACCGGCGAGCACGGGGACGTATTCGTATGCGGGGGGTAATTTGAGGTATGCTAGTCGGGCTCCAAGACCAAGTCCTTCGAATGTTTCTAGGAGGGTATTAGATGAGTTCGTTTTTATGAGTGAAGAGGGTACGAACGGTGGAATATGATAACGATAAATAGAGTAATAAAGCTCGGATCGACGGCGAGTGTCAATCCTATCAACACGCTATGGAGCAAAACTCCAAATTCGAGAATCGCGACGCCGATTATTTGAGCGAGGGGTGTATCGAGGACGTGTTCTGTGTGAGATTCGTGGGTCCCAGCGGGTGACGGATTTGCGCTAAGTTTTTCGAGGTCCGAGGAATTAGGAGTGTCAAAACCTGACGGAGAGGGGATGATTTCGGAATTCAATTCTGAGTCGGAGGCGTGTGCTTTGGCGGTACCAATGATACCGTGACCATGGGGATTAGGAGATATCCCTCGTTTGTTAAGATAAGCGGTGCCGATTCGGAAAGCGAGTAATTCGACGAGGAAGATAGCAAAGACAGCGAACATGGAGAGTGCAAGAGCCCATGGCTAGAAAAACACCGGTTCGACGGACGGACGAAGGGTATGAAAATAAATCAGGGCGTACGTATTCTTGCCATGTACCACTCAGACACGGTGAACCAAGCTCTTCGATTGCGGGGTCCAGTAAATGAATAAATGCAGTAGCAATCTGGCAGACAAGAATTCAGATTCGAGAAGGTCAATATAAAGACATCCGTGGACGCACGATAACACCAGAACCAAAATATTTTGCGATACTAACAAAATCATTTAGAGGGGTTCGGAATGCCAACGCTTGCAAACAAACTCACTCGAACGCTACTGGAGGTATGCCCAACGCCGGTTTTCGTTTCGCCAACACAGGGAAAAGAGCCCCGAACATAGCCATCGCCATGATAATGAACACCGACGCTATCCTCAACTTGAAAAAGGTGACCGAACCCCCGCCGCTTCCACAGTTGAGCTCGTCATCATCAGAAACCGGACTTGGACTGGCTGAAAGCGACGTTGAAGACGAACTGGCAGCGGCGGTGAGAGAGGACATGAGACGAGGGCTCGTAGCGAACGTCGGGCTCCTCGAATGGGCAGAAGCTGACTATATAGTGAGAACCTCCACGGTGACCAAATCCGGATATAACTTTTCAAGTTACCGAAGTACCCTCGCAGTCGCGAATTCGCAGGCGCTCGGCTAATTCGCTTGAGCGCCGATATCTCCGCTTTTATTACCACTCCGCGCCCAGGTCAGCTCCGGCGTTTTCTGGTCTGTACCTTATCTGAATCATCCTCCGAGTTGCCTCGTCACAGAATGTTCTTGAAACAGCGTCTTAGACTTCATATCGGTCCCGGTGCTTTGTTCTGGATCCCAATCTGGCTGTAATCTCACGAGTCGCGATCTTTCTGCGTGCGATGAAGTTGCTTCCGCTGTCAGGGACATGGAGCTTAGCGAAACACTCTATACCGAATAGTCGATAGTGTGTTTCAAACTTTCGAGTTTGATCAACCTCTTGGTTCTGGTCCTGTTCCACTCTCCTGATTCTAGCCATCGGGATTTAGGACGCACCGACTCATTTCGGTTTTGTTTTCCGATGTTAGAATATGGATTTAATCGGCCCTCAGGTGCTGCGGGCTGTTCGAGCTCGCCGTCGTCTCCTGCAATAGGTGGCTTATCAGCTCTCACCCTATGTTACGACATTCTCAAAACGGCGTAGAACTTTCTACTTTCGTCATCGTGGGCCTGTCAGATCGGACAGCGCTAGCGGTGTAACTTTTCACGACTAGTACACCTCGCGAATAACGATCCGAGATTCAGAGGCTCCACCACCACACCGTCGCCCAGAACATGAGGCAGCGGCATCGTCGGCTTGGTTTGATCGACCTACGGAGCATACTTCCTCGAAGTATGCTCGCAAACTCGGACTGCTTCTTCGTGCTTGTGTTCAGACCAGAAATCGGACATCAATTTGGTCATATTGAATTCTTTCACGCTGCGGACATCCGTTGCGAATACTGGCCACAAGACATGCTTGGCTGACAGGACGTGGCGCACATGTGAGCACTCGACGACCGACAATCTCGACAATTTATGGCGGGGCTCTGATCCAGACGATCTGAGAAACTAGAATATATCCAAAGCCTTGTATTGGATCGTCAAGATTTGACTTGAACTCCCTGAACTTCAATGTCGCGCGAGAGTCTCTAGACGAGCGAACGATTGGTGGTCGACTTAACTCAGACCGGCGGTCCAGTGATGCGGGTGAAGACTTCGAACTCGGACTTCCCTGAAATCCCCTCCATCCAGTTATGAATCGCCATGCATACTTCGAGATTTCACTGAAGGGACACCTCTATTCGAATCGACACAAGCCTTCATCGTGGCTGCATCCGTGTCGGTAATGATCGATGATCTGTAGACCTGTCGCCGAGCGTTGAGCTGCCCGAGAGAAGACATAGGTTCAGCAGATCAGAGCGAACAACAATAATCTGAGATCACGATCTGACAGCAAGTCCCAATGCTCGTAGGAGTCGTAGATCAAGACCTAAACTCTCTTGATTTAGTCAGTCATTTGCACCATTGATGTGAGGTGTGAGGAACGAAGAAGGACTTGGCGAGACTTCGAATTCGGAAGCGCTTAGGAAGCCTGCCCTTCCTAATGCTCTTAGACAGGTGGCATATAGACTGAGTATATATATTGAGCATTAAATATTTCGTGCCAAGGGCAGTAAAGAGAAGACACGTGGCATGAAGGCGGTTCAGTCGACAAGCATCATAATACATGATAACTAGGTGATATTTCTGACTTCGCCAAGGCGTCCTGACTCCAGGCAGTCATAAAATCTCAAACACTGAATAGACTGGCGCTTGAGAGGATGATCGTCGGCGATGGCGTTGCAGGAACGGATTAGGTAAGAGACCGTGGAAGGAGGCGAAATAATTTTGAAATTTTGAAAAGCAGAGGATCGGGATGATCACATACCAGGCAGTGACGTCGAGAGCTTTGATACGTCCGTTGGCAGGACGTTAGCATCGTGATTAAATAAAAACATGAAAATAGAACCTGAGAGAATTGAAACTCCGCGCTCAAGCATCGTACGATCGTCTCCCTTGATCGTCTCGACACCATAGGACCAAAAACTCGACTTGCGCTGGCAGATTGCGTTCTATTCTGCCAATCCTCGATGTGTAACTCTTCGATACGAATTCAGCTAGCGTGTAATCAAAATAGACCCCTATAAGACGAGCCAAACCCGCCAACTAGGGTTGCCTGCCAGTGTTACTGGCAATCCGCTGTGATAAATGGCAACGATGCGGCCGAAATAACATCAATATCGGTAGAAGCTGTCAGGACAGATTGGGTATGGTCACTTCGATATCGGCCTTGAAAGTCAGTCCGTTGATGATGGTTGACTGATAGCAGGACTCAATGGACCCCGGACCAGGGGTACAAAGACAGTGATCCGATGACATCTGAATGTGAACACGCCATACCTTGCTTTCGGGGATGAGCTAAGTGAATAAGAATACCAATGAGCCAAGAAAATGGACTCGGATCAGAGGTGCAGAAGATCTCGGAGTGAGTCTCATTTTCGTTACCCCGCGAATTCTGATGGCTTTAACCAGGTTCAGACTGTTCGTTTGGACGTCATACGAGCAACATATTTGGAATAGCGTTGCGCTTCAACGAGGCCGTCTCGTCCTCAATCCGATGCATTTCGAGGACGGCGGTTTATCTAAGAAATCTCAGATAACGATATCTAGGTGGACAACAACTGACGGTTCCGATGGAGTTATTACTTATCCAGATCTCCCGTCAACGAATCAATGTATGACTCAAGATCACACACGAACATCTCCATAATCGCGTCATTCGCTCCCCAAGCCCCCTACCCAGTTATCACCTGGAAAGAAAGTCGGCGGAGGACGGTCATGTTGTGATCTTGGAATATTCGCTACTGGATAGCTTGAGAGAGCAGCTGGGTCCCTGAAGATATTTGAATACGACGCGGACCTATTCTTTCGTATCTTCAGCATCGGCGGTATGAAAGGAGCTAGCGATATATTCCTTCAGTTCACGTGCGTTTAGAATGATCCTAATTTAGAAGCACGTGTTGACCTCGTTCTATTGCAGCCTTATAATCGATAAATTGTCCTAGTATTGATGATACAGACAGTTGTCGTTCCAACGCACGGCTTCTTGAGTTTTCGGTGAGTATCGTCATCTACTCGCGTGCTCTCCCCCTCTGAAACATAAAAGTCAGGAGACTGGTGCGCCGCTGGACTTGGGAAGCTTATATACGTCACGAAGCCATTCCGAGAGTATCGACCTGGCAATACATTACCCCGGAGTCACTTCATCAAACGTTCTCTCCCATTCCATGATCACCGAATATACTCCCGGTTCCTGATCGCCTCACATTCGCCAAGGAACGGGACCAAGCATTGCGTCAACGGCTCAAATTCAGGGTGCTTCGGAATGTAATACGCCCCAAAAGGCGAAAAATCAGTCACACGACAGGACGCGTTTGGAATCTTGTTTGTCAACTTGCATAGAGCTTGGCTCGGCCGACGTGTAGACGGTTCAGGCCCCAGGCACAGTTAAACTCGGTCTATACGGCAGGATGCGACGACGGCAAATTGACGCGAACGACTATCATCTGCTATTCAATCTGCTGGTTTACTGGATATGGGACGTCTCAGATAGTCACAGATATAAAGATGTGGTCTGGTCTGTGGTCCACCTCAGGCTCAAAGTCTTGTACGCGGCCCTCTATCATGATCACCCCTTTCTTCGCTCTTGTCTACGCCGCTGTGGTTTCCGCCGCCGGTTCCGCCCTGACAGCTATCAGCGTCAATGGTGGACCATGGGATACCACCTCCACCAGACCATCTCCAGCAGGCGGACCGCCGGTTCTGAACGTCCTCGCAGTAAGTCAATGCCTTCTTGATCGGCCATCCCGATCACTGACCTCGGCGTGCGCGTGCTCTTCTTCTAGCCCGAAATAGTGAATATTTCCCTCTCCCACCGTCCCGCATCTTCGTTCCTGACTCAACGCAGATCTGCGGATATAACGGAACTATCCCCGTCAAGGGCGTTACGACCGTCGTTGGCGGCAAGTCGAACGTGACTGTCCTCTGGTCTCCTGACAGCCACATCGGACCCAATCTTATTTATGTTGCCCCCGTTCCTAGTCCATATATCACCCCCGTCACAGGCTTGAAGTGGACCAAGGTCAGATAACCTACATTTTCGGCGAATATGCTTCTAATCATCTTCGGCATAGATTTCTCAGCAAGGCATCAGCATTCCTGGAGGCGGAGGCACCGGATGGTCCTCCCCCCTCCCTGGCGGTCAATATCATTTCATAATTCCTCCCACTCTCGCCCCTGGGCCTTACCTTCTCCGCGCCGAATCGCTCGTACTTCCTAACGGTGGAAATTTCAAGACGGCTGAATCATTCGTCGGATGTATTCAGATCAACGTTACACTTACGCCTCCTGGACCACCTCCCTCCATTGCTGTGCCTTTCCCGGGTGCTTATAGTCCCGGAGATCCCGGTCTTGTGAGTCTCTCGTTTATTCTTCTCAGACACGAGTTGACATTGAACGTTAAATAGACTTGGGTACGCTGGTTTCTTCGACTACTGACCATGTTCTCAGCCGCTCATGGTTTCAATTCACAGAATCTTGCAGCGCCCCCGCCGCCACCGTATCCTTTCCCAGGTGGACCGGTATGGCCGAGCGGTAAGAGCTTTCTCGCATTAGTGTGATCCTTCCTGACTGTTGATTTAGGTGCTACCACTAACGACAACGATGTCGGAGACATTTAAGTGAAGAGGTCGCGCTTGGCTGGTAGTCGTATTTGCCGAGTATGCAAGCTAAATCCTCGTACGTAGTATCTCAGTTTGAGTCAGTTTAGCCGGTGTATTACTCCTGAGAATGAACTTCAAATATTGATGCCGGTAGCTCATTCACGCATTTATCCTTAATACCTTTCACCAGCCTCGTATAAATCCTCGAATAACCTTAGATCATCATATATGCCTCAGCGAGACCAACAACTGGTGTCGATCTGGTGACGGTTCCTGTCACAGAGACATGCTTTTGCTTCCGCCAATTTTAAAGTCCGATCAAAACTCTCCCTTTGATTCAGCGTTGACGATTATCTGCCGGTGCAACCAACTCTCTGTACGATTTGATACCATAGAGCTTCCAGTATCAAACAGAATAGTGCCCGTGGTTACAGGATGCAAGAGATGGCAGAGGCCGCATACTCGCTGGCACCCTCGGCGAGCTCACACACATTGTAAGCTCGAATATTGATGTATTTCTAGAAACTACGGCCTATTCATTTTCGAACTTTAGGGCTTCCCCTCTAAACATACATGTTACTCAGCGATCACATGCCTGTCGTGCGTCCACCGAAGTTTGGAGAATACCCGAGCTCGTCACGCTCATAGCATCGGAATGCCTCGCCCCCTGGGATAAAAGTGCATTGGCAGCCTTGGCTTGCCTCGCACGAGTCAATAAAATCACTTCTTCACCCGCTCTCTCCGTCCTGTACTCCGACATAAGGGGAAACTTACTGAATCTTCTATCGATTCTTAGTCCAATCGCGCCGTCGGATTCGGGCTTAGTTCGTTTCTTCTTCTTCTGATCTTTGATGAAGGGCTGAGAAAAGAGTTATAGGCCTTCACGCGCCCTCTAGAGAAACCAGATTGGAACCGATTCTTGAAGTATACCAGACTTGTCAAGAAAATAAAATTTTCCCATAAGAAAGATTTTGTTTATGCACCCGAGATTTTCTCTGTCATGGACGCTTCTCGGCCCTCGATAATCCTCTTTCCCTCCCTCAGATCGCTTTCCGGACGCAACCTGTCTCCTTCTATGGAACAAATGTACCGTTTTTTGTTCAATCTAGGAATGGTCTGTCTAGATGTCGACCGATGGACACCCCCCCTGCGTTTACTGCAGAACATTCGCATGACCTCACACTCGCTGAAGAAATTAGAGTTGGGTGATCCTTTTCCAAACCAAAGCACGGGATTGGACCTTTTAACCCATAACGAGTTGATAGCCCTAGTTCCGGAGCTCGTGTTGATAGAGGACATCAGCATTCCATCTTCCTTCGTCACCACCGTCGTATTTGACATGTTGTGCCAAAAGAAGCATCTCCGCAACTTGCGAGCATCACATAGTAATGTGCCTCACAAGGACTCATTCGAATATACTTACACATTCCCTCAATTCGGATTTCCGTCTCTGCAATCAGTTGCGATGCGAGATCAATCTACAGAGCCCCACCGGCATCTCTCAATTTATACCGAAAATCCCACCCTGACATCTTTCGAGATCTCTTTCGGTGGGCATCCCAATCTCCGCTCCGTCCAAGAGTACATGACTACTCTGAGCTCCATGTTTACTGGCATACAGGACCTTACGATATGGGGAAATGTGAGAACAGAGGTCAACGGGATCCCGAACTCCTCAGGGGTGTTCTCCATGCTGCGACCTCTACTCTTCTTGCCAAGAATGCGGTACTTCTGCCTTGACAATGTTTGCCCGATGTCTCTCGAGGACCATCACATTGACGAGATCGCTCGAGCTTGGCCTGCGCTCGAGTACTTTTCTTTCTGCGGAGAGATTCCTTACAGAGCAGGACAGACTCAACTGACCCTATCATGTCTGCTCTCATTCGCAGAGCATTGCCGGGATCTGGACTCTTTGACATTGGCCATCGATGCGTGTCTCCCGCCACCTCGTTCTCCTAAAGATCCTACCTTATTTGCGAGTCCGGATATTACCGTGAATCTCGCGTATTCGCCGATCAATGATCCCTCTTCCGTTGCATTCTTTCTTGCAGACGTTGTGCCACGCACGGGCACGGTGACCTTTGAACTGGGAAATATTTGGGCCAGTTTCGAGTCGCCGAGAGTGAAGAAATGGGAAGAAGTAGAGGTACTTGTCAAAAAAATCCACAAAGCTAGCGCACGAGCCGTCCGGCGAGAAGTCGAAGACTCGTCTGTCTCCGACCGGAATAGCATGTACGCGTCTTCGGATACAGATTCAGACGATTGAGAAAATTGACTTTGAAAAGTGACTTCCAGTACATGCCTGCGTGCTTCCTTCATGTATGCTTTCGAATGAGGAACTCTGCCAAATATTCGTCTGAATACTTGACTGGATGCCATTATTATATTGTTGTCCCGATCGGGTCACATCAAAGTTCACTTCCGTCCATTTCAAAGTCCGATCGCTCGCTTTTTGCAGTGCAGGCCGCGGCCTGACTGGATTGAGAGCCATCTGCTCCTGCATTCTACGCTGCGGGGTCTGATTCTCTTTGCCGAAAAGATAATGCGTGTGATTGAAAAGAGAGAGATGGCAAGGGCTGCATATTCAGAATCGGCAACCTCTTCGTAACGTCAAATATCAATGCATCCTCTGACTTATTCATTCTTACATCTTAGGTCATCCTTCTCAAAGATTGCCGCGCGTCTCGATAGCTCCCATAAACCTCGTGGATCTCCTGCATCAACCGAGGTCTGGAAGATTCCTGAACTCGTCGCGCTCATAGCCTCGGAACTTGAGTGTCATAAGTACAAGGATAATGGTCCCATGGCAGCCTTATCGTGCCTCGCACAAGTCAATAGAACTGTTTCTTCGATCGCGCTCGCCGTACTGTATTCCGACATAAGGGGAAGCTTACTGAATCTTCTATCGATTCTCAGTCCAATCGCGCCATCGAACACAGGCTTTGTTCGTTTTTGTTTCTGTTGTGTTTGATAAGGCCGTGCAGCTGAGAAACTTCACTACAGGCTTTTACGCGTCCCCTCGAAAAATCAGACTGGGAACGATTCTTGAACTATACCCGACTCGTCAAGGAAATCCGGTTTTCTCACAAAAAAGATTTCGCCTATTCGCCCGAGATCTTCTCTGTTATGGACGCCTCGCGACCATCGATAGTCCTGTTTCCCGCCCTCAAGCGGCTGTCCGGACATGAATTGTCTTCTTCGATGGAACCGATGTATCGGTTCCTTTTCCGCACAGGCATCATTTCTTTGGATCTGGATCACTGGACGCCACCATCCCGTGTTCTACAGAACATTCGCATAACTTCATCCTCGCTGATAGAGCTGAAGCTGGGCTGCTACTTGCCTTCGCAAGCGATGGCCTTGGATGCTTTGACACACAGCGAGTTGGTTGCACTTGTTCCGGAGCTCGTGTTGATCGAAGAGATCGCCCTGCCAGCTTCCTTCGTCACATCCGCCGTATTTGAAATGCTATCTCAAAAGAGATATCTCCGAGTTTTGGAACTATACCCAGAAGAGACCGCTGCGTCACACAGTGACCTTTTTGAATATGCTTTTGACTTTCCCGACTCTGGGTTTGCAGCCCTTCGCTCTATCACACTACAGGAAACATCCTCAAAGCCCCATGAAAGGCTCTCCGTTCACAACGGGATCTCCACACTGAGGTCGGTTAGGATATTCCTCTCGGGAAACCCACGACCGCACTGTAGCCAAGGATATTTCGACTCCTTGAGCATGTTCACCTTCATACAGGACTTGACGGTCTACGCAACAGTGCGAGGGGATAATGACGAAATTACTGACCCTTTGGTTGGTTTCTCGGTTCTCAAGCCATTGCTTTCGTTATCAATGATGCGGCACTTTTCTTTCGAGAATGAGTACCCAATCTCTCTTGAGGATTGCCACATCGAAAAAATTGCCCGAGCATGGCCTGCACTCGAAAGCTTTTCCTTCTGCAATGACATCCGTTTCAGTGAAGTACAGACGAAGCTCACATTATCGTGTCTTCTATCCTTCGCAGAACTCTGCCAGAATATCGATACGTTGACTTTGGCAGTGAATGCCTGCTGCTTTCCTCCTCTTCGGCCGAAAGATAACACCATCTTTGCCCAAGAAGAGATCGATTTCAACGCGGCGTTTTCGCCCATAAATGATCCCATCATGGTCGCGTTCTTCCTGGCAGATATAATACCACTCTCTGGAACCGTTACATGCGAGATGGGAAACGACTGGGCCAGCATGAATTCCCCTCGAGTGAAGATGTGGGAGGACGTAGCAGATGTAATCGGCATGGTGCGCAAATCGAACGCGCGAGCAGTCCGGCGGGCAGCAGAGGCAGAAGTCTCTGACCGGGACAGTTCTTCAGATTCAGATGATTGACTGATGCGTCGAAATGTTCTTCGGTTTGATGTCTGCTGTGGGTATTGCAACGATTAGTGTAGCGTCCGACGGCTGTGCTGATACCATGAAGTAGTTTAGATGTGATCCAAAAATCAGTCGTTTTTGATGTCACTCGTCTGGCTGTATTGACCGAGTATCATCTTAATTAGTCGTCATATAGGTTTGAGTCGTTGGCATCGCCCTGCGGACCCTCACCTTTACGTCCTTCGGCCGATCGGCTTGTTTCGGAGGCACGGGTTTTCCGATCTGCTTTCGTGCAGTTTTTATCTTCCCGGGTTAGCCCTCTCTACGCACCCTCGGGTTGGGTCCTTGTAGTGGCGTAAGCATCACGTAGACGCCTACATCACATTGCGCAAGGATGGTTTCAAGAAAGAGTCAGGGTGTCGCCAGAAGGGCGTCGAACGGGCGATTCCTGGCGTCATATTCACAGTAAGTATCAACTGGTCCGCTTAAAGGCGCTCCTATAAGACTAAAATTACGTTCTTGCTGCCTTTGGGCATTTTCTTTGAAGACCAGAAGCCTTGTCTCAGCTTGAGCTTTCCTCGTCTGCGTCGTCTAAGATGTGGGTCACGCCAGAACTCGTCAGTATGGTCGTCGCAATCCTAGACTTTGAGCGGCCACGTTGTTCTACAATAGCGATCCTTGCCCGAGTCAACAGAATTGCATCAGATATAGCGCTCGCAACACTCTATCGTGTGGTATCTTGGAACTTCCACAATTTACTATCAATTCTGGCACCCATGGAGTCTTTTGGAGACTCAGGATTGGTCTGTCATATGCATAATTCCCATTTCAAAATTCTGAATCTCCTCTCACACAGACATTTGCACGCCCACTTGAACAGTCGGACTGGATACGTTTCTTTAAATACAGCAAATTGGTTAAGAGATTTTCTTTAATCAATGGCCAACCCATTGCTCCGGAGACATTCTACGTGATAAACGCGACGAGGCCTGCCTGGGACCTCTTTCCTGCTCTTAAATACTTGACGAGCAGACGACCCCCTCCACTCATCTACGATTGGATTCTTCATCGGGATCTTCAACATTTCGACGTAGAAACATGGGGACCGCCAGTACGATTGCTACAAAGTATTCGCAGTATGGCTCCTTCGCTCAAAAAACTGGCTCTGGGGGACGAGACAATGAAGCTGGACCCCTTGACGCACAGCGAACTCATGGTCCTGATCCCCGAGCTTACTTCATTGACTCATATCACTCTCCCCTCGTCGTTCCTTACATCAGACATTTTTGAGGGGCTGTCTAGGGCACCGAAGCTCCAGAGTTTGAGAGTAGCAATGAGTGGAGATCCTTCTATTCGTGATGCGGTCCATGGATATGATTTCCGATTTTCTCCACACGCATTCTCTTCTCTTGAACGTCTTTCAATGGAAGATTGTTCGATTGACCCCACCAAGCACCTCTTTCTGGACACTGAAACTACCAAATATCCCAAGGTAGACCACCTCGAAATCGGGTTATGCGGTCATTCAGGGCCTACATGCTTGGGGAAGTACTTTGACACCCTTAGTCGTGGATTTTTCGCTGTGGAAGATCTAATAATCAACGCTTCAATAAGCGTTGACGACAATGGCATCTCAGACCCCTTGGTCGCATTCTCGATGATTCAACCCTTACTCTCCCTTTCTAGGATCCAACACTTCCATTTTAAGAACGAGTTCCCTATCGCTTTGAGAGATAGTCACATCGAGCAAATGGCTCGATCATGGCCAGAGCTGGACGCCTTCGTCTTCTTGAGCAAAATTGCCCACAGTCAAGGGCAGACCCAAGTAACCTTGTCGAGTCTCATTTCATGGGCAAAATATTGTCCTCGCCTTTCTTGGCTTTCTTATGCCATTGATGCATCTCTGGATCCCCCTTTACCACCAACAGATGACATCGTGTTCTCTAACCCTCACTTCTATCTCGACATTCCAATTTCACCGATAGGAGATACTCGAGAGGTATCCCTTTACATCGCGGACCTTCTCCCTCCGCTGGGACGGGCCGATGTGGATTTTGACCGCTCGGGTGATCCCACCCTTGAACCTTGGGAGGAAAGATGGACAGAAACCACAGCCCTCGTAGACGGTATCCAGAAGGTGAAAGCTCGAGCTCTTCGGCGAGCTCTGATAACTAAATAAGCCCCCCCAAACGCTTCGCGAAGTTTGTGGCAGATTTATCGTCCTGATCTGTCGCGCGTTGTCGAATCAACAAACTTGCTGTCTATCGAATATATTTGCTCAATTACGTAATGTGAACTGAAGTTGGATTTACCCTCCGAATCGGATTCGGATGCTCTGTCATGGTTGCTTCCGCTCATATTTAACACCACACCAGCTGATATTGCATGCCTACTGCGAACTTGCATCCTCCATGTACTTATCAACGCAGAAATCTTGCTACGCCAGAACATATCCGATAGCTCATCGATGCATTGGACACTATGCGGCAAGTTGTGCGTACTCGCCGAGCTACACCCGCAGTGAGCAGTAAGTTCTTGGATATGACCACATCCTGTTCGATTCCATTAATTGGCTCATAGATAAATGAGAACTCGTGAGCGATTGCGCCTTGGTTGCTAGGTTTCTCTTCTCCACCAACAATCACCGAGAAATTCTTGCGACGACGCCTGTCAAGACACGGCGAAAATGGCTCCACCTAATGCAATGCTTAGGATATTGAGGAAGCTAACTCTGTTCGATGCCACGGTAGTTTGACGGTTTGAGCTCGGTGCACATCAATGTGTAGAAGTGAGTGTCTTCATTTTGAACGTATATCTCGGAGACTGAGCTTATGCGATGAAGTTCGGATATTGCGTTCGATGGGTATAAAAGGAGGCTCGAATCAGGCTTCATAATTTCAAGGCATAGTACTAGTGTGTCAAGATATCCTCGATGGCTCGTTCCATCGCTCTTGGAGCTCTCCTGCTCGCCGCCTCATGCTTGGCTCATGTTCGGATGACGGCCATTAGCGTCAACGGCGGGGCCTTCGAGACCGATTCCGTCCGCTTGCCACCCAGTAACTCTCCCGTCACCGACGTTACTTCTGTATGTTGAATACCTTTCCTCCCTTTCGTCCTACTTACTCACCCTGTTTCAGGATGACATTGTAAAATTTTGAAAATTCGCCTGTATGATTGAGACTCGATCTTTGCTCAGATTTGCAATGTGAACGGCAACATCGCTGCTCCTGGTACTACGACCGTCCCTGCGGGCGCAACTGTCGTTGCTCAATGGGATGCTGGTGCTCATCCTGGTCCCAACATCATCTACCTCGCCCCAGTCGACGATGTCACCACCACGACCATTACCGGTCTAACCTGGACGAAGGTATTTCACCCCCTGTACTCCCGATCCTCATATACTGATATCAGCTCAATCAGATCTCTCAACAAGGAATCATCAACGCAGCTGAAGCTTCCAACGGCTGGTCATCCCCTCTTCCCAACGGTCAATATCATTTCACGATCCCTTCAACCGTTCCAAGCGGTCTCTACCTGCTCCGCGTCGAGACTATCGGTCTTCACGTCGCATCTACCTATCCTGGAGCACAATTCTACAGCAGCTGTGTTCAGATTGAAGTCACGAATGGTGGATCTGGCTCCCTCAGTGGTGTCGCATTCCCCGGCGCTTACAAAGGATCCGATCCCGGCATTACTATCGTACGTTTCTCTTCCTCTTCCGCCGACGTCCTGGCATACCTCCGCGTCAGAATATCTATTACCCTGTTCCTACGACATACACGTTCCCTGGTGGGCCGGTATGGCAAGACGGTGAGTATTTTCTTGCGGATATAGTTCTACGTGTCGTCTCATGAAGTTCTCAAAGGATCTACCGAAAATGATAACGACGCCGGCGATCTTTGATGTACGCGAATCTACACGAGACGACTTATATCCGATGAATAAATAAACCATTACGTTAAGATCTCATGTACCGGTGTGAAGGATATCATACAGGTCCTCTACAACATAGCAACCAGTCGTCCTTCGCAACTTAGACGCCCGCTATATCGATAGCCAAATCGAATTCAACCCGATTGTTCCAGACAGACCGTGTATTGGGAAGATATTGTACAGCTAATGGAAACAGATAGTGGGAGATAATGTACAAAGACCAAAGAAGATACAAGCGCATTAGTACAGCTTCTATATTATACTCGATCGAAATTACCAAGCCATCATTCCGTCGACTTTAGAGCCGTCCTTCAGATTGAAAGAGAAGTGTGCCCCGATACCGGGATTAGAATCATCGTCTGGGGCATTGGATCCTCCCGAGAATGATGCAGGGCCAACATCAGAAGATGATTTGTGCAGCGTGAAGTCGAACCGGAGATTGCTTGGTGCAGCTTCAACGAAGGATGGATGAAAGTCGGGTACATTGGAAGAACTTTGAGGGAATGTAAGCTGGATAGGAGCATTATATGTTCTGCTCGTTATTGAGAAGGATCCGGGCGATTCTAAAGTGGTAGCAATTGCTAGAGGACTACGGTTTTGGTGAATAAAAGTTTCCACCGGGAAGGAGCCGAAGGCACATACGCTTGATGAGTCTGAACATCCAATGCAGTAGGAGATGAAGCACCGCCCTCTAGAATGGCATTGATAATGATTGGCGCCTTCTGCGTTGCGAGCCTGAGGGATTTGGATGATTTGAATGTACCCGTGATAGGGGCGTTGGAGGTGACGATCGAAGCACGTTCGGCGTATATAGACTAGTGCACGGGGTAAGTAGGTAATACAACCCTGTGAATACGCAAGTGAAAAGCTTACTTCGACATGAATGGGCGCTTCGATCGTTGACAGGGACAGCGATCGGAAGGTTACGTCATTGAGGAGAGGTCCAATGGTGTGAGTGAAGAAGGGCATGTCTGTCTCGAAGTCGAAGGTCCCACTATGTGCAAGCCCTTCCTCGTTATATTCTTCAAGCTTTCCGAGAGGTAATCTTGCCAAAACGGCGAAAACAGGAAGCTTTTTCACATTTCCTCTTGGTAGAACGGATGACTTGAAGCGGAAAGGCAGAATGAGACATATGTCACAATAAAGAAAGCAAAGTGAACATACATATATCATGAGCCCCTCCCTATCTTCCTCCTGAACGGGACACACCCGGACTATGCTGAGAAGATCAGGAGAATCATAGAAGACTTCGACCTCGATGACAACGTCTTGTATTGAAGGGTCGGTAACAACGGTTATGTTTCCGGATGAAGCTCCTCTCGAGTGTACGAAAACCTGGGGTGTATTGCGAGGGATGATGAAACTCGTTGAGCTATGGTATGCCGGTCGTGCTATTGAAAGGTCTGGAAAGATAGGGAGTGGTAGGGCTGGAAGAGCTGGAAGAGCTGGAAGAGCTGGAAGAGCTGGAAGAGCTGGTGGGAAGTTGTTTGGAAGGTTCGTAGCCTGAATATGCTGATGTGGTCGTCGCCTTTCTCCAGGTAAGTCCAGCGGTGCATCCCACTTGGTTGAACAAGTGGTCTCCGACAGACGTCTCTGTTCTTCTCTAAACCATTCCTCTTCTTTAACTACCTATAGGAGGAACCTTAATCATTGATGGTCTCTTATATTGAAACAGCGTACCCAATGGCCGTGCCTTGGTCTTGTCAGGCCGACAGAAACGCCAGTTATCGTTCCAACCAATGAAAGAATGCCCAGCGCGATTAACAGTGCTAGTAGGAATCGGGTGAGGGATCGACGAGTCGCGTCCTGATTGGCATTATCGGAATAGAAATCTCGGCGTAGCAGGGGCTCTGTTGCTGGAGGAACATAAGCAGGAGGTGGTTCGCTGTCCGCGGGTCTTGATGTGCCGGCTTCGAGCTCGGCGTTGTCGGTTCTCGGCGAGCTCGTCGCTTTGCTAATTGATGCTGTATCCCCCAAGACGATCATGGTAGAAAGAAAGATGGGTTTCACTGGTCAGCTAAGGCTGCGGCCGCAGCTATAGGTGACGACTCACTATTGGTTATCATTCCAGCGCCCCGGGATTGCGTAATTCTGAGATGGTGCGATCGAGTCTCCTGCACTACTACTCAGCGCCCTTTGTCTTCAAAAGAATTTCAAGCAGTTGAAGCTCTGAAGATAAGCCTTAATATCCGGCCGAATTTTCGCTTTGTAGTCGGGGAGGAGAGGGCTCCGGCGGCGGTCGAGAAGGCGGCCGATAGACGCGTCGGGGCGGCCAAATCGACCCTGAGGCGGAGTCGGAGTGCAAATCTTTTTTGTTCCTTCTCTCATCATCGCTCCCGACAACAGTGAGTTCCCTTGTCGGCTAAGCATCCAACGCTGACGACTTTCTTAGTGTCTGATCTCGACGCTGACCTTTACGGTGACCTCTATGGTGCTGACGAACCCTCCCTTGAAGACCCCCCAGTCCCTGCGAAGAAGGCAGACCCAAAACCAGCTCCGACAGCTCCGGCGAAAGAGATTACTTCGACGACCGCGTCAACGACTGCAACGACAACACCAACTCTTTCTTCAGCAACTGAATCAAAGCCTCAAACACAGAATGCCACTGAAAACGCCGCGCCCTCGAAACCTCTGGACGCGAATCCACCGGCAGCGACATCCTATGCCTCCCAGATCGCATCGCAATACATGTCTCAAAACAAATCAACACCTCCTACATCATCAATTCCTACCGTTTCCGGCGCCCAGCCAATACAGACCGTGACCACGTCTGATTACAATCCGCCCCCTCCATCACGCGAGGCCGCGTACTCCAACGTGGCACCAATACCTGGTGCTGGGGGCGCATCTGGTGGACCTCCGGCCTACTATGAACACCGGGGCGTGCGTCCTTCAGAAATGAAAGAAGAAGGGTGAGTGTTCTATTCCATCATCGTGATCTGTCTCGTTCCAGAGGCTGTGTCGTCTTGGGCTTCGACGTCTTGCATGGGACCGTTCGCATATCGGCCGCGTAGCACTTAGTCTACCGCTAGCCTGCACCATAGCACACTAGCTACTAGCTATTCAGCGTCACGCATAGTCTACTCGACTAGTCAAATACTCTGGCGTCTCTCTTAGCCCGTTAGCTCAGACAAGTCCCTCATGGCCTCTTTCTGTTCATACTCTACGATTCTTTACTAATAACATGCTCTGCTTTCCCCCCATAATCTCAATCCTCCGTGTCATTCAACCTCGCAATTTTCCTTCGGCGACCCACCTCTCCGCTTATCCAGAAAGATGTTTATCGGTGGATTAAATTGGGATACGACAGACGGTGCAGTCTATAGAAATCGCTCACTATTGTGTCAGAGATATTTAACTTTGTTTATATCATTTAGAGGGCCTTCGAGATTATTTTACGCAATTTGGCAAGGTCGATGCATGCACGATCATGCGAGACCCGTCGGGTCGATCACGCTGTTTCGCTTTCTTAACGTTTGAGGACCCCGCATCCGTTAATGCTGTTATGGTACGAGAACATCATCTCGATGGTAAAATTGTTTGTCATTTTTACGATGCTTGTGAGACCCTGAAGCAACTGAAATTGACTTGTTTGTTTCGGTAGATTGACCCTAAGCGAGCTATTCCCAGACAAGAACATAGCCGTTCGCAGAAATTATTTATTGGTGGTCTCGCACCAACCGTGACTTCGGAATCGATGCGAGAATTCTTTGCTCAATTCGGAAAGGTCGTCGACTCAACTGTCATGCAAGATCGTGAGACTGGGCGAAGTAAAGGATTTGGATTCGTGACGTTTGAAGATACGAATGTCGATCCTATTCTCGGCTTCGGTTTACTAGAGATTGACGGGAAAATGGTATGTCAGTTTGTGTGGCGACATAATTGATCTTTTATATGCATTGTACTAGATTGACGTCAAGCTCGCGCAACCTCGAGGTCATCGCGATCATCCTGGCAGCGTATACGGCCAGGGAGGTCAACAAGGTAATTTCGGTAGTGAGACTAGTACTCCACCCATCCAGAATGCTGCTGCGACTGGTATGGGCAACGGAGCAAGTACACCGTTCGATCCTCAGGTTTGTTCCGTGCTTTCGACTTTCTCTTATTCAGATACTCATAACTCTTTGACAATAGGCTCTGGCTCAGCTATACCAACGAATGTTCAGCCAGATGAACGGCGCTAATATGGGTATGAATCCAATGATGGGTGGGATGAATCCTATGATGGGCATGGGTGCCGGTATGGGAGGAGGTATGGGCATGGGCACAGGAATGGGTATGGGAGGAGGAGCAGGGTATATGAACCCGATGGCCGGCATGAGAGGTGGTATGGGTATGGGTATGGCAGGAGGAGGTCCGGGGATGGGCCGTGGCGGCGCTGCTGGTCCCGGAATGGGTATGGGTATGGGCGGAGCCGGAGCGACGGGAGGCGCTGGAGGTGCCGGTGCCGGTGCCGGTGCTATTGGCGGAAATATTCCGCGAGGCCCAAGGGGTCAAGGACCTATGGGTGGCGGCGGTCCTGGTCCTCAGAGATCCAATCGGGGAGGATCTCACTTCCATCCGTACGCAAGAGGGTGAAGAGTGGCAGATTCGGTAGCTGATTCAGAGACCTGATTTCGAGTGCAAGCCTTGGCGATTGTCGCAGGGAACTGCTTTGTTCATAGTCATGCCTGCTTGTAATTATCGTATACAGTCATACACCCCTGTTATAGTCATAATTTTTATATGTCGCTTTATGTATGGAATTGATGCTGATGATAGCTCGCGGGCGAGAAGCTTACACTGAATGACGTACCGAGTGACGGTGGGCCACTAGCTAGCCATGTACATGTATAGCAACCATAGTACTGCGGAGATCTTCCTAACCTTGGAGAGTGCTTGCACAAGTGCAGCACAAGCTGACCGACACCCGGCATTTATTTTTCTTGAAAGCTTTCGAGTTCGAACAATTTTATTTGGCACGGCGGGACGTTGCACCTTACGGTCTACTGATGCAAGATCCTGAGCGCTCCCAAGTGCTCTATATCTCGACGAATTTTGATTGCGCTTTCAAGTATGGCTTGGCTTGAGAGCAGGTAGCGTATCAGCGAGTGTTTCCTGATTTGTTTTTTTCTCTCTTCGATTCGTATATTCCCTTGAGGTGTAGTCTACTTTGTAAAAAAGGTGTCTCCACGTCCGTCTGAGTCTCGTACCTCAGTCCAGGAATATTCTCGTCCATCCGTACCCGGAAACATGAAACGGATGGACACGGTTTTTTTATCTGAATAGTAGTTATGGAGAATCGAAGCCATAAGATCGAATTTTCTCGGATCATAGGATGCCATATCCATCATAACCCTCCAGAGTACCTAAGTATTGAATAGTTAGTCCAGAAACGTCAGAAACGAGGTATACTCGTGTCACCAATAAGGCCCCAACAAGCGCGAGACTCGCGGCGAGAGGGCATCTGATGGCGATATATATATCAGGAGCTCACAGCATACCATCTGGAGACCTTCAGTCGCACCCGTCTCACCTCTTGTCACTTGTGTCCGTGTCCTCTTCAATGCTCCATGCGTGCTATTCCGAGACATGAATGTCAACACTCAACAGAACGCAGATAGAGCGCCGACACGGCCGAGTTTCAAATTCAACATCGTGTCATACACTATCGGAGGATACAGACACTGCCCTGTGGCCCAATCCTCGGTCAGGTGAAGGCTCGCTGCCAATTTCGGGCTGAGATGGCCTCTGCGTGATGAGAGGCTCACACGAGGTCACAGAGGGCCTGTCAGAGGCGGAACCTCGGACGAAACTGATTTCAAACGCAAGTCAACTCTGCATCAATTCAGCCCACAGCTGACTTTTCCAGGCAAGTTTCCAGGTCGTGTTGCGCGCCTGGTCAACACAAGAACGTATGCCGGAAAGTTCGACTCGGTGTCAGAGTCTAATCTAAGGCTGTGCTTCTTTGTTGATACGTAACCGCCGACCTACACGAGGTTTTTGAGTGTTGCTCATTGGTTCTTTGCTTCAGTAATGGCACGGGCCTCTATTATCCATGAACTTGCGGGCGGACTGGTATATGTTGGTTTGCGAGAGGACGCTGAGAGATCATTGCGGGAACAAGTGGGTCACATATTTCAGGCTTGGGCGATTACTAACACGTTCCCGGCCTGCTTTTCGCCGAACAATTAGCGCTCTATGTTATTTTTCATCTAGCGCCCGACCGAGTGCCCCAATTCACAAGCCTATCCACGATCGAATTCGCCTTGTTCAATGTGTACCAGCGACACAGAGAATCGGACAGACTGGACCTTCAATTTCAGTCATACGCTAGTTGATCAACTCTGGTATGATCACGTCCCGAAATTTTCATTCCGGGGAGATTGCGATGAACCCATGAATACATGCAGATCTAGGGCAGCATCCGCACGTTGTGAAGAATTTCAGCCTCTCAAGCAAAAACCTTCCGACTATCATTTCTTTTTCCTTCCACCAAAGGGAAGTCAGTGAACCCACTGATAGGCATCCCACCAACACGTCACGACCTCAAGGTCAACACGAGGCGTTTTGTTTTCACCAACCATTACCACTCGCATCAAGATGTTGCTACTACACAGTTGCAGACGTCTGCAGTATGATAGGGGTGCTGTCTGTACCGCCGCTGAACGTTCAAGGGCTGTCATGTCCAATTGTGCGCGGGATGCCGCCATCCCTCTGCAGACGACTGTGTTCGGACGTAAGCCAGATGGCTGTGGGATCAAGAAGCCGCGATTATCATGTCAGTCATATAAAAACTACAACGATCTAGCCTATCTCACTAACATCCCCCATTTTGAAAGTCGTCTCATCATGAACAGAAATACCGGATTTCCGTCGTATCCGAACAATATGGCCAGTTCCTCATCAAGTCCACCGTTCCGTGAATCCGCAAATTCTTCAGACCAGAACTCTACTCGTAGTACGCGACAACCGCCGACAAACTTCGAAATCGCTGAAATATTTTCTCATGCAGGATATCTTCCTACTCAGCACCATTCATCGCGAACGGCCAGCTACGAAGGTTATTCATCAAATATGGCCTCTCAGACCTCGTCCGATACCCAAGGTGAATCTAAGAGCCTTTCGAAGAAAATAGCCGATCTAATTGAGATTCAATAGGCTTTCGTTCATCCAGCACTGTAATTAATCCTCACGATTATGCATCTCCGATCCCACGCAGGAGAGCTGCCCCTCTTTCAGCCTCGGTGGATCTGCCGCTCTCAGTCCCAGATTTTGAGACTTCACACTACGACTATAGTGAGTTTAGTCTAAGAAGTGACACTTGTAAAAACTGACATCTACCCGAGATTTTGCTTCAATCTCCGGCTCGCGGTTTGACCATTACGAGGAAGAGACGAATGCTACTCCACAGTCTACTACCGGGACCAGCGAAGAAACCAAGATGTCCCGTGACGCAAAGCGAGAAAACGAGCGCCGAGCGCAGAAGAAGATGAGCGATGCAGGGAAGACTATCGTCGCTTGGGTCAAGGAAAACGAACCCGACGTCGGAAAGGTCGGCATTGCCGATGCGATAGCAATCGAACTACAGAGAGACAGGTTAGCGCGCTTTTCTGTCGATCTCACCCAGAAATTAATGCATATTTCAGGCGCTTAAGGTTAGATTTGACACATTTCAGCGATCATAACCTTGGACTTAATCCCATTTTAGTCAAGAAGTTTCCAATCTGCTCGCAGAGCTGCGTAGCTTGCAAGCGAAAAATAACCACCTCCAGATGACCAACGACCACTTGCTGAAAATGCTGTGGGATCACGCTACTGCCACTCAAGACGCGGCTTTGCAAAACAAGCTGCAACATTTTGTGTCGAAGCAGCACGGAGACTAGACCATGGATAATGATATCTTAGATCACGAGATTCTCCACCGGTTGTAGAGACTGCGTTTGTATCCCGGATTTTCCTTATCCATAGAGTTTTGTGGACTGTTTATTATGCCTTAGCTTATCATTAGTAGTGGGTTGTAGCAGCGTTGAGCGTCTGACGATTGGGTCACGGAGGATTTAATATTGTAAAATACCGAAATGAGACATCGTGTCTTCTATTTTCACGTCATTTCCATTTCCATAACCGACATTCAATGCAGAACCTTCGATTCAACACTTCATAGAGGTTAGACCATCTCAATTTCTAATGAATGTGCCTTTCGCAAAGATTGTCGACAGAGATTTTCAAATCGAGACCGGCATATATGCGCTGTGTGTGTAGGGAACAGGATCTGGAAGTGGCGGATTATCCCCAAATTATTATTTTGACCTCACATGAACACGAGTATTTTATTACCTAACGAGGGGACTTGGGTCATCACTCCCTGAAACAAGATTAATCACTCGAAAATCCCGACCGATGTTTAGTACGTAGAAATGAGCTATGGAGGTTCTTCTAATTCCTGCCCTGAAAATCATAGGAAAACAATATTGAGGAGGGACCTCCACTCTTGAGGTTGAGCGGTCTTCTCAGGGAGCCCATCGTAAGTTTGTGAGGACATTGCCAAGTTCAGCATAGTTGGGGAAGATCACTGAGGATACATGGTTTATCTCATGCGACAGACGCTTACCCACAAAATCCCAAAGCAAATGATTTGAGTAGTTCCAGATTGTGCTACTTTGTACCCTTCTTCTTGAACCGATTTTTGTAAGTAAAGCCTGCGGGATGATTTTCTGGTACCCGACTCGGAGATTTTTCGATGAAAAGCTACCTAAAATTTTGAGGCATCATGCTATCGTAATTCTAGTATTCTTCGAGATTTTTTGCCGTCGTTCGTGTGAGATAAGCGTCGTTCTTCTTCACTGCGTTTGATCGGAATAAAAAATTAGGGTTCGACCACACAGGCAGAGGTTCCAGTGTCTATGAAGAATTTTCACGCGAAGTACTATATCTCATGAATTCTTGCAGTATTCACTGAGACATACACCAATGAGGCTGCTAAATGTGATTCCTGGTGCTCTAGAGAGCACTTCTACGATAGATCTAGAAATGCCAGTAGCTTTGATACTGGACTGCAGGTGCCACTCGGCGAGGAGCGCCACTTTGATCATTACTCCTTGAACCGTGGAAGCTCGCCAAGCTGCCACTGCTCGATCGACCGAAGATTGAGAGACTTTCCTCATTAACCCCTCGGGAAGCACATTCTCCCGCGGAAAAGAGGGCCTGAGAATGTGGCGGTTATCGAAATGGCGGCTTGAATGAGCACTCTACTATTAATGAGCGCTGCTACCAGTGGCTTCGGATACGGTCAGGGCAGCGGACTTGGGCGTCTCTCTTTGCTGGAAGTCTGTGAAATGCTTTTCACGAACCCTATATATACGCCCATAAGAATGGTCCTACCATCTGGTTAGAATTCGTTCTATGTCGTTTACGCAGTCCAATCAGCGCAACATTCCCCCTTTCATGACCTCCTCGTCTGCGATGGACTGGTCACACTTCAGGAATGCTGAACAGCCTGAAAACGAACCTCATGCTCCACTCGCTTTGCCTGCAGTCGTCCACCATCATGATGATAACACCAACTGGCCTGCATCGTTCAATACCGGGACATCATCGGGTGAGGACGGACATGCATACTTCGCGTGACAATGCTAAAGACATGCTTTGAAGACGCTACGGCCTTTCGAATGGATGGCATCAGCCCAGCCAGCTTCCCTCATCCCGCTCAATCAACGTGGGACCCGTATTCTGGTACACAGTCCTGAGTATCAACGATGTAGACATACTCATTCTCATAATTTGGACAGAGAATGTACAGATTCCTGCACAGCGCTTCAACGCGATGAGTAGGAACGGCTCGAACGCAAGTTACAGAGGCTTCCGCCCCGATAATAACGACACACACGAGTTCATCGCGGTCACCGACAATATAGGCGGTGGTCAGACTCAACATTATGCTCAGCCGAACATGCAAAGGAGCTCTGGCGTTCAAGCTGAGGAGTCCGAGGCCTCGAGTGTTTCGGAGATGCCTTCCGGGGACAGCTCCCATCGCCGAGCTGAGCTCAAGGCACGACGGAAGCTAACAGAAGCCAAAGCAAGGCTTCATGCACGCGTCCAGGAACGGTCGGGGAGGCGCCTTCATGGGCATGCGGAGAACATCAATTATCTTGTGACTGCCGCCAAGTGAGTACATCTCTCATGCGAAAAAGCGTTGTTCTCATCGTGGACAGGCAAGATAGGTAGATTCTAAGTTTTGAGTATGGCGAACGAAGAAACTGACAGGCTTTTTCAGCGAGCAGATGCAGCTACTGCGTCGAGAGAACGCGACGCTGAAGAACGACATCATAGAACTTCGCCGCAAGTACGACACACTTAAACAGCAGGTTGTGCCCAGTGTGCGCAAGAATCGAAGCGATATGCCAAGGCAACCGAATTCAGTAGGTCTACCCCGAGAGCACGAATGGCAGGCCACAGAAAGTCAGACCGCGTCGAGGATGGCTCGTTGATCCTAGGATACACGAGGATACATGAGGCAACGAGAGATGGACATATCTAGACAATCAGGACAATCAGTATGCAGTTCTTCGTATGAGACAGTCGAGTACATTTTCTTAGTTCCGGAAACCCCTTGTAAACTTAGCACCGCCTACGCTCCGGAAGCGCCTTCGGATTCCGGATATACCGAAGCGGATCTTGGTTACCTTAGCAACCACGATCCATCAAACTTCAAAGTGATCTACGAAAGTGGCTGATCGCCCACATCATCGATAGTCGTCATTGTTTGCACGAGAATTGCGTGTGTGAAGAGAATCATAAAATGGAGGGATGTGTTCCCCGATGAACGCAAATGGGATTGTAGTGCCAGTTCTGTTGTGAAGCCTCGAGTTTCCAGAGTTTCCGGTTTGTGTGGGGTGAAAAGTAAGAAGGGGACTGAAGAGGAACGATCGACTCTAGGTGCGTATCGGAATGCGCAAGTCATGCAGACTCCAGATCCATGACGTGCAGAAGCAGACGCGACCTTGGCTTCATGTTGAGTCATTGCACAATGGCCTGGAGGCTGAAAGGCGAATCAAAGATCTGTTGGCAGGATTACGCCTCGAACCTCAATCGACGACTCCTATCAGGTCCTGAGTGACTGGGAGTCAGAAATGAAAGGAAGAGTCGAGGGAAATGATTACATTACATAAGCGAGTCTTAGGTAATAAAGCTATGCGACACCGCTTTCACTAGAAAATTCACTGCCTTCCAGTTCGGCAGGCTGAGCAACATTCCGAAGGCGATACATGGCGGGAACAAGGATCTGTACATGCCCTGACTCGATTGCAGATGACAGCGTTTGGGGTGCTGTACACCTTCATGTGTACCTTGAGCAAGTCGAGTGACTCGAGTCGAATGACCAGAACATGGATCCAGTTACAATAATGTAGATCGTGGTAGGGGTGTGATAGCGGGGCACATCAACTGCATGCTACATGTGCGATCCACGGGAGGTGCGTGCGAGAGAAATGAAACAACAGTGGCTGCACTGAAGCGACACAAGCAGCGTATGATAGCGTCGCAGCGAAAGATAGGAGAAACGGAGAAACTTTCTTCGACAGGAGATTTTATTCAGCCGTTAAACATGAAGCTTGGCTCAGACTTACCACGATCACGGTCTGCGTTTGGATAGAAGGCTATGTTTGAGCTTGAACAGCGGATGTTGGAGTCTTCTCATGAGCTGATGAAGTGATTTGGAAGTCTTAATGCCTTGTGGGAGAAAGGCAAAATAAGCAACGAGGAATCATGCCCTCAATTGAGTCTGAAGGATTCCTGACGAATGCCATGCCTGGCCCCGAGATTTGGAACTCGATATCTCGAAGAGTGAACGATTGGGATTTCAGGATGCTGGCGGTTGTCGCATTTCACCCCATCGCGTCTTTTCCCGCTCCATGCCTCCGGGTCGATGCATGTAACTCGTGCCGTACCATTCTCAGGGAGCGCATCAACCGCAAGAGCGGGTTAGGCGCAAGAGAGTAGCGCCAACTTTAGTAGAGCTGAGTTTAGCAGTTGGGGAGGCTCGATTTCAATCTCCGACAAGCGTCCCACTGGCGTCACTTTCCCAGCTAGGCAGAGATTATGATACGCCCGGGGCTAATGGTATACATGCTTCTGGTATTAGAGGTTCATTATGTTCTTCCCTCCCAGTATCAGGTTGTGGATCCTGAGCCAGTCAACAAGTTTTTTGACGATATCTGTAAGAAGTGACTCCATACGAAATCGAAATGAGGGCTTTAAAAATTCATTTCAGCCCCTCAGTAAAGGAAAACTCCATTCAACTACGGCAATGCGGCTGATGCCAGCGATACATTGCAGAGCTTGACCTTTGCTCCTCATTGCATTACGAAGCGGATGATCCTGCAACAATCGTTACTGGAAGCTGCCTTTCTGCCTCGTGTTGGATGGGAGGCCAATTGTGAAATCCATAACAGCATGAGATTGAGCGATTGAGTCTCTTGAGCCTGAACCCCAGTGTTGAGGCGCATTGATCATGCTCCATACTGTGAGTCTCGTTCGGAACTTGCAAATAGATTTCTTACCTTGTATTTATGCCAGCTTTCTTGTCTCGGACTATAAACTTCTTGTTCGCCAGTCATTCTGTTTTGGAAGAGTGTGCCCATCATCCCCTTCCTACTTCCTTCCATTAGCTCTCGAGCACGTCCTGCGATCAGCACAACTCAGCTCTGCTACCCGTCAATGCCTGCTTTCCGTTCCTCGAGCCGACTTTCGACTGGTGGGACGCTTTGCATCATGTCCCTGTCTTCGCTTGAACGTTTGATATAGCTCCCATGCACCGTTCTCCCAATCAGATGGATGCGTTTGGAAACCGCGGCACTTCTACTTCTGAAACTTCGAGGACTCGTATGTTTTTTCGTCTGATTGGGGGTCCCGCAGCTGATCATATGCAGGATCTCCTCCGAGACCGTACCCACAAGAACGTCAAAATATAGAGCTCAAGGTTCATCGACGTGAAATTGAGCGAAAATCCCAACACAAACGAAGCGAGACTGGTAAAAGACTAATTGAGTGGGTCAAGAAAAATATGCCGGGTCATGGCGCTGTAGGAGCGGCTGACGCCGGCGAGATTGTGCTCAACACAGTCGAGTGCGTTCATGATTTTCTTTCGAGCTGGACGCGTTGAAACTAAACATCTTGGCAGACAATATCGGTGAGAACAACTATAATCTTGATAGCGACCTCTTCTGATTCCGACCTCAGACGCGAGTTAAGGGAGCTGCAAGAATACTGCAAACACCTTGAGTCCATCAAACATCAAACACGACAACCATCATCTGCCCCGAGATCTCATCTGGCCTTTCCCCAGCCGACTGCATGGCAACATCCAACGAGCTTTGCTAACCCGACAGATTGTAACTTCCCATCAACGAATATTAACCACATGTTCCAATCTCCTTACTCTGGGTACGATCTCTCTTAATGTGCACTACATCCACAATTGTGCTGGTCGCAATATTCATATCACCGAGTAGAATCTGTGTACATAATATCCGCAGGCGTCTATTGCTAAATTTTCCCTTTCGAATGACTCGTATGTGAATGAATGTTCGCTTTTACACCCCTGATAGCTGCGTTGATTCTAGTCGATCTACAGCTACTGCTTGGCTGAGCATGTATAGTAACTGTTGATGAGGTCAGCCTTTAACTTATGTCTGTTAGCACTCTCGAGGGAGGTACCGGTGCTGCAGCGCCATGACGTGCTGATATAAAATATACATGTTTGTGTAAAATGTGCATAAATAATGCGACATGAATACCACTAATCAGTCGAACCTCGATGATATCGCCACCAACTTTTGCTCCGGTACTTGTATAGCTTGTATATATTAGTGTATTAGGCAATATTAGCCATGCATGGTTTCATGGTTTCATCGCCGACCTCGACCGACGACGAACGCCGTTGGCTAGAGTCATGGAGAGGATATTACAGGATAACACATGTTCATTGCTTTCGAAATCAGTACACTCATTTCTCACCGGGACCCCTTCTGACCAATTTGAGGGCTGAGATCGGAGATCTGAGACCTGTAGGACGTGTCGGTCTTTGTTAGGGTTGAAGCTCCGAGAGCTCGAGGCTGGCCATGGCCATGAAAAGAGACCGAATATGTTATTACTAAAGCGAGATCCGCGATTTCCGATGGTGCCATGCATGATGCTGGCAGCACTTGTGTCAGACCTGGTGTCAGACTGATTTCATTTCCGAAAACCAATTCCGAGAAGCGCTCCGCGGATCCGGTCTAAGGCACAAATTGCCAGATCTGGGAGACTTCGATCAGTGATGTGAGCATCCTACTCCATCGTAGTATACGCTCATATAATTTCCCTATCAATTCCCGCATTGCTAAGCCGTGTCTTGGCTCAGGAGCGCTTCGTATAGATTCAGGACAACGCTGTATGCCGATATGAACTCATGAAGTGAAAACCTAGGCGCCCCGTCGAGCATCTCATGACTATCCTAGGTGCACGGCCCTTCTTTCAGGTATTTCTGAGACCATATCACCGCACCTAGTTGAATCACGATGCATCGATTCTGCCATCATGAAGATATCGAAGGTCTCTTCGTTTTAGCTTATAATGTGGAGGGAGCGGGGGAGAAAGGATATCTTGGATCAACATCGCCCGTGCGGATCAGTCCCTCAATCTTCAAAATGGGAAGCTTCATCAAAAGCATCGATTCCTCATGCTCCTGGCCAATACCTGTAGAGCAGGTTCTGGGGCAGGATTTTGAATTGGCGGCTGCTAATCAGATGCAGGCGCACTTTCCACCCCATAATATCATCAGTGAAACGGACCATAGCGGCACCAATGGCCCGCTACAACTCTCGCCGCCGGTGAGATCCTCGAGGTACACCACTGGTAAGATTCTCCTTGCGAAAACTGCTACGTTCACACTCTGAGAATTACCCGACTACCAGATATCGCATCTGATCAATGGAACTTCTTCAAATTCTCTAATGGCCTCGACGAGCTTCCAGAAAATCCAGTTCAAATGGTTGAGCCATTAGGTACGCCTACCAGAGCCCATTGTTTCCCTCCTATTCTGAGCAACATTTCAGTAACTAATAGCTCTTCTTGCTTTGAAGTGCATCCTGATACACAGGCCAGAGTTGGGAAATGGCACCGTCGGGATATCGAGAAGAAATCACAAAAGAAACTCCAGGAGGCCCATTCAATGATCCGAGAGCTATTCAAGAGCTTGTATCCTAACATGGGTCACGTCGGAACCGCGGAGGCAATCTTCACCTTGCTGGATGCCTTTCGGTAAGGGATCTCACTCCGCCTATTATCTTATAAAATCTTCAGCTGGGTCCAGATCCTTGCAGTCCATAAACAATGATCTTTCCGAGAAATTGACGCAGGAATCGAAACGAACACACATTCTTATGGAGGCGCTGGTGCAACGACGCGACCTTGCCTAACTCTATTTCAACACAGCAGCGAACCGGGTCATTTCTGTTGACTCGATCCTGCGCTGCATAGGGAAACTCGCGGTATCGTAAGCTAAGGTGGTGACCAGGTAAGTTATCATGCTGACTCCCGTCCTAGAAGTTCACCCGCATCGGACCTCAAAGTTTTGATATCCCCACTGTTTCATTTTGTGTACATTTGAAGATGAATTGTGTATTCCGATTTCTCTCTCAGCCTACTCTATTGTTCATTCCCCATCTCATTCGCCAAGTAGCGTATCGCCTTCACATTTTCTTAACTTCTGGCCTCTTGCTTAGCCCATTTTAACCATTGAATAACGATTTGTATTGGCCCATTGATACATTGACAGATCGAGCCTCAGAGAGCCATCCGATATCGTCTGAGTATAGCTATCCAGAGATCAGAAGATCGTTCCATCGCCTACCACTGACAGAACACAAACGCTCACGACAGATGCTGTCAAGCTGACACAATATTTTGTGGCCGGCATAATTATTATCCCTAACAGGCCTATCTTGACATTGGAGGAGAGTGGAAAGTATCAGGGACAAGGCTGAGGGTCCGTCGACGCGAAAACTACAAAATACTACTTCTAGTCCACATCTCGATCCGGTTAAGCTTGGTAAACGACATGTACAATAGATTCGCAGGCTCAAATTGATCTTTCTTGCGTGATTGCTTCATTCCTCACTTCTTCAGTAGCAGGAGCTACCAATTTACTACCTCGCGCATCACTTCACCCCATCGTGGCGCAGATCTGATCTCCCTGTGACTGAGCCCTGTCCATCCGAGTCCCGAGATGTCGTCACCATAGACTCGGATTGTATTATCACCAGCCAGCTCTGTCGAGCAGGCTCGAGCCTTGACATCAGATAAACACGGTATTGAGCGGGCAGCTTTGTGAGAATTTATGATTCCCCCCAACGCGACAGTGTAGAGTAGAATCCAGGGGTGGTACGGTCGAGCAATATTCGAAAGCCGCGGCAGACCTTGAACGAACTGGTGTATTCCGTTGCAAGGTCTATGGTCATCCTGTGGAATCGTTGTCGAGTGTCTGTAATTCGGCGAGATGTGATGACCACTGCTCCTGCGAGTCTGCCAATTCCTCTCGGCTCGCCATTCTCACCGCCTGTCCTGACTGAACTGTAATCTCGGCGAGCAGAATGTTCTGGTAGGCCGGAAACGCTTGCAAATTTCGATGAATTTGCAGCATCTCTTGCGGAATCCGCTTTTGGATGAGCTCCTCCACCGGGGTCAACTTCTTGAGGCGTTTCTCGATGCAGCCAGCAGCTACACTAGCGGCGGCGGCGGCGGCACTGGATGCGCCTGCCGCAGCTGACAACACAAGTCCACAACCCGGAAAGAGGGCGAGGATCGGAGTCGCAATGGCCAGGACGATGGAGCAGATGGATAGAGCGTACTTGACGAATGCTGCAATGCGAGAAGGCCACGGATTTCGTTTAGAGGACGACTTTTCCATGTCCCTAACGTGTTGCTCTAGATTGGATGCTCCCGTCCTGATGTGTTCGATCCGATCTTCTAAAACAGCGGTGTAGCGGTGGATATCATCTGCGACCTGCTTCATCAACTCGATCCTCTCTTCATCTGGATCGCGAAATAACCGCGGCTTAGATGACTCGGATGCATTCGAGAGTACATTTTCAAATATTTGAGCGAAAGCCGTATGAGATGCGATAACTTTCGCGGTGGTTTCGCGGGCGGCTTCTGCGTCGTTGTGAAGAATGTCGATGATCAAGAAAAGCTTTTCGGCCTTTGGATCCGAAACTTTTCGCCTTCTGTGACGAATGGCTATTGGTCAAAGTTGGTGAAAGGCGAAGAATGAATGTACTTCGGCTTGGTTGACTTCCAGTCCTCAAATTTGTCTCGCAAGTCCTGAAGACCTTCTTGAATTTGTTTCAAAGCTTCCCTTGCGGATATATCAGGGGTGAGGTCACTCGCTGACAGCTTCAGACTTGTAGGTGCTCGGGAATACAGGCTCTGTGTGGCGGATTTCTTTCTTGAACGCAAGGTCGAAGAAGGGATGTCGGAGGAAGAATTGGTGCGCGTGGGAATCGCATATATGGAAGAAGTTTTGGGACTCTGGATCTTAGACTGGGAACTGGCGTTGAGAGGTGACTTGGCTGACGTCTGAGGTGATCGCATCGTGTTTAGATCGACTATGTTTAAGAAAGAATGGTCAAGGCACTTTCTTCACGAACGTCAGGGTGAAGAGCTGGAGGATGTCGGTTCATTCAGGTTGGTGCCCCGTCTTTATGTCGTAGCGTGATTAGTCCACCCAGGGCAGAGCTTTCTTAGCTCAGATCGGATCCTGCCCAGAGCTGATCTGACGAGTCGAAGGCCTGTCTATAGCGTTGGAACAACCTGGCCAGATATATCAAAAGATATCTCACACATTTAGAGACGCCCACCATATAAACAGTTAACTCACGGTACTCATCTAATCTCACCCAGCCAAAGTACAGCAACCCGGAGAAATGGATAGGGGTGACTAATTCGAAGCTACAAGTGATCTTGCCATACGTCACGAAATCCCACTTGTGTTAGGATACAATATGTTTTGAAGATCCAATGTGATATCTCACTTTAAAAGGGATAGTAAAATAATGACCTTCGTAGAACAACATCGAGGAGGCTATAGATTAAGGGTTATGACTGACAATTGATCAGGACGAGCTAAGGGCAATTGCAAGCCGCGAGCGAAATGAGCGAGTTCATGCATTGACACACAGCCTACTGGCCTAGATGGAACGGCCCAACGTTGCTGGTTATCTTTGAAGGGGCGCTTATTCTTCGACTCGGAGCAAGTAGCGACACCTGTTCGCACCGGATACGATCGCCTTCTTCAAGCTTCAAGGAAGAGGTACGTAATTACTTCTCATGATCAGTATATATCCTGATCCTGATTCAGAGCTCGAGTCATCGGAAAGTTGATTCACGTCCTGTTCGGTGCATAGCAATATGAGAGAAACAATGAGCGCACAGGGTGCACGTGCCTGCCGAGCTTGCTTATTTAGGCCTATATTTAGGGCCATGTGTGATGAAATTTGATTCATAGCGCTATAGCAGTGCTATAGCACTGACTCCGACTGTGGGATGTTCCTGGTGTTGTTTATGAATATTTGGCAGTAAAAATCCACTGTCATACAGTGGCACCATTCGCGATGCAGTGAACAATTTACATCATAAAACATACACTTGGCCAAAGAGTCCGAGATTATGGAGTGCTCTACGAATACGGAAATACTAGGGACGCGCAGAAAGAAAAGCGGAAAAGGAGAATAAAAATGCCTTGCCGGGGCCGAAAGTCGATTATAAAGTAAAAGTAAACGTCATAGCAATCGTGACAGACAGAAACAGTAAACCCAATGAGCTCAAGCATGATACCCCTTACATGATGCCCAATGTCCTATACAAATTCTTCGCCTCGCTGAACAATTTCAGCTCCTCGTATGCACGTGCCTCGCCGACCTCCTTCTTAACAGCTGACCTCCGCTCGTGTGAGATCTGTTTGACGACGACTTCATATCCCGCCGATACAGGACGATGATCGGAAACCTTCGGCTCGTATCTCTGATAGTGTAGCGGGACTACACGTCCCTCCGCACGCGTTTGGTAGAGGATACGATCGCACCACGCCGGAATTCGTTTCTTTTCCGAACTGTCGTATTCCGTGGAATGGCGATCATATTTGTATGTGGGAGCAAAAGTGATGGGAGCTTCGCGGAACGAGCGAAGGCGGAATGCAGGATTTGAATGCATCTCTTTGAGTAGCTGATCCTGAGCGAGAAGAGAAGCAAGATCATGATTTTCGATAGCGTGGATGACAGCGTCTCGGCGTTGATCGATTCGGTAGTTGAGATCACCATTGAGCTATATCAGGCTTTGAGTTAGGGGGTCTTACGATGAGAATATGTCAAGGCGCTTACGAAGCAGATTTCATGATCTAAGATCATTGAACCATCTCCTCCACCAACGTACGCCAAAGCTTCATCCGCCGGACTACTTTCAGGAAAAACAGATTTCTCTTCCAAGATGGCGGCAAGATCATTGTTCCGTTGTCGTTTGTGGCTCTGTCCAGCAGCAAGATGACAATTGATAAAACATATCGACGTATCGTCCACCACAAATCTTGCGACAATCGCGCCCTAGAGTGAATACGTGAGCGTACTAGGATTTAAGTGATAAGCAAAGTCGTACTTTGTTGCCGAATCTACCGCCCATGCCGCGCTTGACAGTTGTGATCCTCTCGTCGTTCAATGAACCGGCTTTCCTCTCCGAATTTCTCACGAAAATGCAGGTGAACAAGCCAACCAGGTTCTCCGTATGGACGACCGTATATGGATCATCGGGAGGCATAGCTAAACGAACTGCGAACACGAGTCGATCATACCACTGCTTGTAAGATCGCGAGACTTTCTCGGAGACGTGATCGCCGGCTTTCTTCTTCGTCCGACCTAGCAAGACAGTCTCTGACGATCACACCAATTCTGTCAGCTTCTGCCGATACCAAATCAGGCAAAGAGGGAATAAACTCACTAGCGGTAAGCCTCCGATTCTCCAGGTCAATCATTTCTTGAAACCCGAAGCAGATGATATCCGGTCTGTCAACGCTCCTCAGGAGATTCTCCAAAAATCCTGCATCATCGATGTTCCCGCTCAGTTGTTCAGGCTTCGCAGCATCCACGTTCCACGTGCAGATCAGCACTTTGAGTTTCCTGAACGTGCTAAAATCTGCTTCTCGTTTCAACATCTCCTTATCGACCCATTCAGCACCTAACAATCCATCCCAGAATCTCAGCTTCTCATCTCTGCCGACGCTAACGACGCTGAGATGACCGAACGGGTCGATTGAGAATGGATCGGCAGTCAGGGAGAGGACAGGGAGTTCTTCGTGGGCTTTCCATTGGTTCGTTATAAGCCAGGGTGTTTGAGATACATCATAAGCTGATATCACTCCTTTTCTTCCGCCGGCCCACAGCCGCGTCCCGACTCCCAGAAGACAGAGAATGTCGGAGGATCCGACCTTAATCACGTCGCGACATTGTGGATCGTTGGCGTCCCAGACTGATATGTATCCTCCTTCGTGGCCGAGGTAGATTGTAGATGGACGAGAGGGGAGGTATGAGCCTGCGGTGACTGGCCCTATGTTTTCGGTGGGACTGAGTAAGAGGGGCTTGGACGCCATGGAACTGATCGGAGCTGGAGCCGCGAGCGATAGTGAAGTTTGAGAGGAGGATGCGGATGATGGCGGTCCAGGAGCGGACGTTTGAGATGGAAGGACGTCATACACTCTCACACCAGAACTCTGCGATCCCGTACCCAACGAGCTCCATATCCTGTCTCCGAAAACACCCATGAATTGAGTTTTATCAGGCATCCTTAACGTCCTTGGCTTTCCCATGTTCTCAGAAGCAGGTTCGAACATGACTAGTTTGCCTGTTTCGTCGAGACTGATCATTGTAGTTCGATGGCGGACGATATGAGTGATTGAATGAGAATGCCATCCGGATCGTGTATCTGCTATACTGGCGCGGGCAACGTCGATCAATAGCAGCGTGCCCTGATTCGTTCCAGCCCAGAGCATATCGCCATTCCCGGACGCCCATTCCATGGCGGTGACACAACTCTTCTTGATATCTCCCAGATCAACTTCGGAGACGGTTGAGGCACCATTGCCAGTGAGAGGTAATGTATGGATTCGGAAATGATGCTGGCTCGCAACCACAACGTAGGGGCCTTTCGAACGGACCATTGCGTGATGAGCGGAGACGTGAATAGGAGCGTCTAATGGACTTGGAAGAGTAGGTGGACGACGTGACGAGTGTGATGAATCAGGTGCGAGATCGACGGAACGGCGTGTGGCAGGTGTTGTACTTGCGTCATCTTCGGATTCTGCGGATGAAAGTGATTCGAGTTCGCCAGCAGTCTGGCGTCGAGGAGGCAGCTTGTCGTGAATCCCTATGGTACGGGTCGGAGGTGGTGGCAGTCGAGCTGGAGCGGATGATGGAGTTGCGAGGGGCGTAATGTCATCCATGAGACTGTTGTTGAAAGAAGGTCGAGTGGTCGTCGGTATCGGAGGTGGAAGTGATGCAAGAGGTGGCGAAGGGGAAGGCGGTTGACGTGGAGGTAAACGTGAATCTAATGAGTCATGGCGTGATGGAGGAAGAGAATGCTTGAAAGGATGTGATGGAGGAGGAGGATGCAAAGGCGCTGTGGCATGAGGGTTGATGGGAGACACGCCAGTTGATGACCTAGGAGGTAGTGGAGGAAGATTGGCAGTGTTCAATGTCGGTAATGAAGCCGTATGTGCAGAAACGTTGGGTGATGAAGGTACAGATCTAATAGATCCATCAATTAGCGCCGGTCGGGGAGGTACGCGAGGCGGGATCCTGGCGGGTGGCTCGGGGGGAGAGGACTGCTCTGATTTGGACTGGTATGCGTCCGAAAAGACATCCGGGTCACTGGAGCTCGTCGAAGGAGGCGTGTCGGTGAGCTCATTAACTCCGAACTGCGAGCCGTCATTTTGAGATGATATCGAAGAATGTGTACTGCGTGAAGGAAGAGGTGGTGGTATTACAGATGGAGACGATGCTGAAGAAAGTAATGCTGGATGCGAAGGAGGTGGTGGGGGAGTGTAGTCTGTTGGAGTATGCAGTCGGATTTGAGGAGGGGAGGCTGAGCGTGGGATATGCAATACAGAGGGAGAAGCTGAGGGAGAATTTCGGTTCGGACGTTGTGGAATAACAGGGGCGCTACTGTATGGCGGAGGCGTTGGACGAGAGTTAAGCAGTGATTTATCTGGTTTGCTATGGAGAGTGCGAATCAGTAACCAGTTGAATAATTATCATGCATGTAGTCGTACCTTGCAAGTGGAACAGGCGGTGGTGTCTTGTCTGATGCACGCTCGTCGTCGTCGATGGCCGGCCAAACTTTATGCACAGATGGCGGCCGAGCAGGTAACGGTCCTGGCTTCCTCAAGCTCCCGTTCCCCTGAGCATGTCGTCGGACGCCATAGGTCGGCGGAGGTGGAGGTGGAGGTCTCTTCAGAGCTTGCTCAGCCATGGGTGCCTTCCCATTCCCATTCGCCTCTTTTACACTTTCAAAATTCAGTGAAGGCGAATGTCTGAGCTCGGCATGCGGCTGAGCACCATGGCCGTCCTCAACGGCGAGTGTCGGCGAGTGATCGGTTACAGAGTGAGATCTCGAACGAGATCCTGTAGGCGAAGGCGAATGAACGACATGAACGTCGGGTGAAGGAGCAAGCCTTGAGCTGTCAGGACCAGAGAATATTCGTCTGGACGACGTAAGAGGTGATGGAGACGGTCTTGCCGTAGGACTATGCGAGGGGGAACTGGAATGTGAAGCTGAAGCCGCGAGTTGTTCGAATTTGGAGCGCAGACTTGAGACTGCAGCGGCCGCCTTTTCTTTGGGAGAATCCATATTATTCGTAATTTTATAGTCGATGTCGTGTCGACTTCGAGAGCTGGGTCATTACAGGGAACAGCGAGCTCGCCGTCCGAGGATTAGGTGAGAATGGGCATCCGGTGACCGATTCCCTGCAACTTTTTAATACGCGACGACGACAACGACGAAAGGTAAGCTACGTCTTTGTTCAAGAATTCGACTAAATGTGGCGTAGTACTGCGATGGAAATTAAATGATACCGTTTCTCTGGAGGTCTTGCAAAAGACATGTCACTCCCTCAGCACTTTTGCTGCGCACGGCGTCCAGAGCTGCTCCTAGAGCACGCACACCCGCTCCGTTAGTAAACGTTGAGAGCATCTCTGTCGACAAAGAAAACATCACAATATCACTTTCCGCTCCTGAGCCCGGAACATCCAAGCGCCCTCCTTCCACGAACATTCATCGTCGCAAGCCACTTCCCGCATCCAAACGTCGCCACACCAAAGTGATCTCACTTATTCATTCCATCCGCCATCTCCTAGAGAACAAGCAGCCCGGTCATGCAATGCAGTTCTCGGTGCATCGTATGAATCAAAGATTCGTCCCGGACGAACATCGTGCGGGCGCGTATGAAGGTCTCGTCCACCTCTTCCTCGAGTTCGATAGACTGGATTATGCATATGCCCAATGTCAGCGAATGATCTATGAAGGCCTTGCACCTCCCCCATCCGTCCCTCTCGCCCTCTTCGTACACCCCTTCGACAATCCCAATAATACCGATAAGGAAGCCCTAGAGTCCCTCGTCGAAGCATACATATCGAATATCTCACAATCTTCTCAAGACGAAGGTTTCTTCCGAGCTATCATCGCTCGGATATCTCGTCTAGGTATCCGCCCTCCCGAGCTGCTCGAACAGATTCTGGCGTTATATGCAGAGAAACGAGGGCCGGGATGGGTACCTTCGTATGCGATGGCGAGTACGATGATCTCAGCCTACACACGTGCAAGAGACTTTGAAAATGCATATCGTTGGATCGAGCATTCCGAGAATCTCGTGAACGTTCATTCCGCCGACCCTTCCTCTCCACCTCATCTTCATCGTCTAGCCGATATCGAAGGAAGAGGCACGATTATCGACCCGTCTCATTCAGAGCAGTTGATCGACGCTTTGAAAAGGATGAAAGACCGAGGGATGAATCCTACGCGTGTTGGGTACAACATCTTGATTGCGTCCAACGTCCGGAATGGAGAATATCAAGCAGCCCTCGACCATTACAAAGAACTTCAAGAGCGCAGTCGACCCGTGGATGGGGATCCCTGTCCCGATGAATTCGCGCTCTCGAGCGTGTTCAAAGCATATGAAGGACATTATCGTGCTGTATACGAACACAACCCCCGTATCCCTCTCCCCCCTCTTAATCCCTCCCAACGAACCATGTACAAAATCTTTATAACTGCTTATCCTACACCTTCACTTAATAAGTCTGCATCTCAGCCCTCTTCGCAATTTCTCACAGTCCTCCTACGATCATTCCTCGTTACTGGCGATTACGCCGGAGCGATGTACGTCTTGCGACTCTTCCACACTCTTAGGATCCGTGTCCCAAGGAGGGCGTATTCCGTTGTCGTACTGTGCTTGAGAAAGAAGATTATTCAAAGTCTGTATGATCTCGTTCGAAAGATCCGGTCACGGAAATCTGCCACCAGACGGGCACAGAAACCTTTTCTGTCCGATCCCATTTGGTCATCGTTGCCATCGTCATCTGAAGGCGACCCCGCCTCCCCTCCTCCTGATCGTTCACACGCTCCCCGAAACCCCCTTTCGTGGTCGGAACACAAAATGCGTTCCTCAAGGTCAACATGGTCAAGCAAGATGCTCGACCTGCCCGAATCTTCTCCCGCTTCCCAATATGCCGACCATTATTCCACTACAGATCTCGACTTCGAGCTTGATCCGGAACCATCCATGGATGCTCTCCTCTCCTCCCTCCGTTCTTCCATCCCAACTTCCTCTTCGGAACCTAAACCATCCGATTTTATCAAATTGCGAAAGTTTGTAACGAATAGACTATTCTTGATCGCGACCTCCAATCGCCGTCAATTCGTTGATTGGATGGCAAGCAATCCTGCTCGTTCTTCTGCAAGCGTTGCGTTGGAGGCTGGTGCAGAGATGCCGGATAGGACAAGCGCAGATCTCGCCAGTATGATGGCGCTTGTCTATCGCGCGATTGTCGTGAGCAAGACTGGTTTGAATCCGCATGACGTGAGAACCGCATGGGAAGCGTTTTCGACATCTATGGCGGAGGCTGGAGAAGAGATGTTATCGCACGAAGACGGCCTCGGAGCGAGCGACGGAGACGCTGCAGATGCAGTCCGCCTCACGTCGAATTGAGCGAGTGCGCGTTTGGCATTCTAATTCAAGGGTATCATATTTCTGTATATAGTCTCTTCTTAGTAATGAGTACAACAATGGCAGGGCGGAATAAGGATGAGAATGAAGATGATAGTATGGATACAGCAGTTCCGGTATTCAAGCAAAAATGAAGGACTGGATAGAAAACGGGAGCTTAACAAGACTAAAGAGAAAGACGAGTCCGTTGGAAGGGTTCAACCCCAGTAAGTACCATAATTACTTCCCACCATGACACCGAGGCAGGCAAGCAATGCACACACAACCATACCGCCGAAGAAAGTGAGCATGAATTCTGGAGGCCCAGATTGGTATCGACCCCAAGATTGAGATGATTCAGGGCCAGCGGATGGCAGGGGCTCAAGATGTTCGCGAGCAGCAAGTCGCTTCGTGGGGGTTTCCGCCGACGAATCAGATGAGATGGGGAACGAATCGGAAGGTGGTTCGGGGTAGGCGAGACGGGGGATATGTGGATGTGATGGACGACGCGATGGAGCCAGGATTGTGAGTTCGTATCCCGGGATATCAGCCACCTCGGGGTCTGACTGGAGACAGAAATCGACATAAGCTATGAGGGTAGATCATGAGTTTGGCTGAAGTCAGAATAATTAGAGAGGAACGCACCATCAACCGCATCTTGAGCATAGTTAATATGGACCTCTCGAACAAACTCTTCCCCTAGCACGTCAAGGGTACATTGGAAGCAAGCTTGTAATGACAATGCGGAGTGTGTTGAACAGGTGCACTCAATGTCATTATGACAAGCTTCAAGAGTATATGTGTAAGGAGAGCAAACGTGCATGCACTGTTTGCGATGTCAGTCAGCTCGCATCCTCGGAGATGCTCAGAGGAAGCGACAAACCTCCTGCGCCAGCGTAGGAAGTACAATTTTGGGGGCTGGGAGGGGTTGATGGGTGGCACTCCAGATAGCTGCGCGATTTTTGGCTGCGATTGCACTCAAGTCATTGAGCTGGGCCTGTGCTTCACTTGTCGGGATGGCGCGAGCAGCGCAGAAGAGAGCTGATATTTATTCCAGTCAGTTATTCGATTTGAGTTCCAACCACTGGCATGCGAAACGTACAGAAGAGAAAGAGCGTGCTGGATATCCAGGTCATCATAATGGACGTGTGGATATATAGTTGGAGACTCGGAGACTGGGTCTGGGGTTGAAGACCCGGTGATGTGAATGAGAGCAAGAGACGTATGCCTCATTCCCATCACGATTGGCAGTATATATACCTCCATGCCACATCAAGCAGGACAATTGGTTTGTCAGTACCCTTTCGGTAATAAACTCGCTCGTCGTTGCCTCCTTCAGCGCGACAATAACGAGTTCGGAAGCGGATATCGGAAAGCCACGCGTTTGATCGTGGCATGAACGCGTTAACGATCTCCAAAAGATTTCCCTTTTAAATCCAAGACGAGCTTATCTGTGTCCTTCGCTTCTGTTCTCGCTGGTTAGATGGCTGGCTTCTTGAGATTCAATCTCTTAAAGTCAAAATAAAGCAAGAACGACCAGAGCAATTGCGCAACACTACTTTGCTGCGTTGCTGACGACAGACGACTTGCTGTTGCTTTTTGCTGCTGAAGTTCATTACGACGACGACAATGGGAAGTTGAAACACAAAAGCATTGACGAAAACGGTCTTCATTTACTTGCGGATTTAGATCTCGTTACCGGAGATCGCTTGCAAGACTAAAGAGCGCGCGATAAAATTTGTACTGGCCAATTTAGTCTGCCAATTTCCGAAACCGAAGTCCGGGATTCCAGATAATTCGATTACAAGTAATTGATCACAGCCCTTCAATCTTTCTTACTCGTCTTCGCTTTCGCCTTCCCCTTCGGTTTCGATTCTTTGATGAGCTTGTCTTTGGAAATACTATCCACATCTTTGGACTCCTTGGTATCTTCCTCCTCGACATCGTCATCCACCTAATAGCCTGTTAGCCTAGAGGAATACGATGAAATACATCTACTTACGTCGAAAACATCTTCGTGATCGGGGGCCGGGCCGTCTCCCAATTTCTTCGGCACCTTGCCCAAATCCGTAGCTTTGTGGAAAGGAATAGGATGGTCTTGCGTATTGTACCTAAATCGCGTCCTGAGACAATTTACCCATGTGAGAAAGATAGATAGACGTACGTCCTCGTGAAAGATGTCTTGGTCGCAGTCGATATCTTCTTCAAAACGGCTTCATCCTTATGATCCCCGACCCCAAGTTCGACAAGGGAATCCCAATCTTCGCGCGAAAGGAAATATTCGTCCATGGATTCGATAACTTCGTCTACCGCGCTCTGTCCGGTTATCAATATGCTGTAGGTATGCATGTAACTCGAGGCACTCACAGCTCCGGATTCCATTAACGGCATGACCAACCGAGGGAATAATGCCGGGATATAATGTTGTCGAATTTCCAATTTATCTCCCGAGACTTTGAGGCGCATCCGGATCTGGATATCGCCCAGTTGTCTTTTTAATTTGCTTTGCTTCGAATTTTGACCAAGCCATCTAATGATGCGCGTCAGAAGTGCGAAACCGAGGAAGAAATGCAGTTGATTACGCAGGGAAAGATTGAGGGTTGGGGCTACCATAACCGCCACCTGTGCCGAATAGGAACGAAGAAGGACGTATTGTTGATAACGCCGCGTGGAGAGGGAGAAGGGACCAGTGTTGTTCAGAACTTGTATGGCATTCGTTAGTCAGCTGTTTGAAATGGATATATCCATAAGATTTGCCCACCTATGAATCATATTATCAACCAGATCTCCATCCGATATCGACGAAGCAGCGCGGTCCATGAGCTCTAACCGCTTCATAGCCAGTTCTGGTCCATCCAGACCTCTACATTTGGCAGGTTCGGTCTTGAGATAGTTCTCCTGGCGGTGACGTCAGCGATGTATGGGCGCCGTGATAATGGGTTATACTTGAATGAACAATGGCACAAGTGACATGTCGTGAAAGTAGAGCTCCATCTTTTCGCTTAGTGTCTCTCTTGCAGTGCTGGAGAACAAATATGGGCCCAAGATCTTGAAGGTGACATTGAAGGGAGTCATGAGCACATATTTCTCATTCGATTTGGATCTGGAACGCTATCAGCATCAGGCATGCCGAGCGTGCAGGGAGCACATACAGTTCTTTTCCTTGATCAAAATCAATACTGTTGCTCGAGAGTTTCCAAGTTGATAGCATATTCAAGACTTGACGGATGTCTGATTGAGTTCCGTTCACGAGCTGATCCACGACGTTCGCAGGGATATCCAATTTTTCCCTACCAGAGATATGTATTATATTCTGACGAAGTGAGAAAATGCACGACTCACTTGTATGCAATGGTCTTGATACGCGATCGAATGGCTGCTGCTTCTGGTCTACGAGAGTCGTAAGAGGCGAAATGGTATAAAAACGAAGTGACTGCTACCTCCTAAATGGAAGGTTAAAGGTAGTACTGGATAAAGGCTTCATCTTCTGTGCTGTTCTATCGTTGGCGATACAGATGATAGGTATCTATATGATCGTGTCAAAGGGGTTGACACGTCCATGAATGATCCACGTACCCTACTCTTCCTGATAAGTGCGTTCAGTGCGCCGATGCCGCCCCTGTCGCCGGCTGACATCCCGTCCACTTCGTCCATGATCAAGACAGTCTTGTTGGTGATCTCCATCCCGACTACATTAGTTTTCTACAGCACTTGCGTCAAATAAATAATAGGAAAACGAGTGTGAACTACCTTATCGCCGACAAGAAAGCCATCCAGTGAAGTGTTGTTGATATTGGTCGAACTCTGGAGCGCTTGTAAGAGAGTGGTTCGAGAGTGGACTGACGAGCTTACCTCAACAAGCTTTTTGCTGCGCGCATCGCTGGCATTCAGCTCAATCGGGGTGTATCCTTCAAGTTTTGCACATAAATGTGCACTCGTCGTCTTTCCGATTCCGGGAGGCCCAGTGATCATGACTGCTCGAAATATATTCATCCCATCTTTCCCGGGTTTCTTGAATCCAGACTTTAACGAAGATGGCCTTGCATAGATATTAATAAGCATGCGAGCAAAGCGATGAGAAACTGTGGCACACCAATCATGTAGCCACTTCTGCAGCTTTTCCACCTGCCCTTTATTACCGCAAATCTCCTTCAGTGTCTGGGGTGCGTATTTTGTAGTCCATAGCTGTCCGGAAGGAGCAGCTCCAGCCGCAGCGCCACTATTCCCCGTCATGAAAGTAATAAACGCGGCTATGGCAGGAACACTCACGGCTTTGCAGCCTCCTTCGCAGCAGCCTTCTCTCGTAACTCGAGATCCTTAGCTGCCTCTTTGATCTTCCGCTCTTCATCCTGCATCTTCTTCTTCGTAGCTTCATCCAAGACACCCTTCCGTGTGCGTATTAATTCCAAGAATCCGTCTTCATCCAACGTCGGTAGCCCATGTTTCTTGATCGCTTCTAGTTTCTTGGGTCCTGCGTCGTTTCCAAGAATCACGTATGAGGTTTTTGATGAAGGTTGAAGTGTTACACGTCTGCCAGAATCACGATGAGCGAAGGTAGACAAGCAAGCAGTTTATGGCTTACCCGCCGTATCGCTTTGCGAGATCTTGTGCCTCCTCCCGAGCCAAAGAAGTGAGTTCGCCTGTGAAGACGAAAGCAAGCCCAGCGAGACAGTTAGGTTGACCGACGGGAACCTCCTTCGATCCCGGAGCCGAAGGACCGGCAGCAAGTTTGGCAGCCTTAGCAGCGTAACTGTGCGCGTCTGAGCATTATGCAAACAATAGAATCGGGCACTTACTTGAACTTCGGCTTAGGTGGATCGATCAGGGGATCATTGTCCTCAGTAGCCTTCTTCTTCGGCGCTGGCTTGTCAACTTTCGCGGCCTTCTTTGGCGTCTTCTTCTTGGGCTTTTCCTCAATTTCACTGCCATCACTAACAATGAAGTCGTCATCTTTCCGACTCGCTTTCTTGGGAGGCTTCTTGGTTACTTTCTTGGCAGGCGGACTGTCTTCTTCATCTTCATCGCTTGAGATAACATGAGACTTGCGCGGCTTCGCTTTCGCAGTCTCAGTCTTGGCTACTTTGGATGTAGAAGCTTTCTTTTTGGGAGGTGATTCGAGGTCGCTCTCGTCGTCGCTGATGACTGCCGCTTTTCGCTTGGTCAATGAAGGCGCTTTTCGCGTTGTCTGTTCGGGGCCAGCTTCGGACTTCAATTTCTGGAAGTAAATGCGCGCGTGAGGAAAGGTGATAAAGCGAGGAGGGGGTCACAGACGGTGGCCTTCAGTATGGCAGGCGTGGCAGGAGACGTTCCAGGTGTAGATCTGCGCATAGAAATTCAGCGCGAATTGGCTATGGGTGATAGCATATCAGGCCCGGGAATTCAATGCTTACTTATTTGACGGTCTTGACGACATCAGTCAGTTCAGGCCACATCAAGTCCGCGACTACTCACCCTGCTCGATCCTCGTCTCCTGCCGCGACATACTTTCAACAACCACTCCAAGCTCATTATCAATAAAGCATACCAGTGAGATCAATCGCTGTACTGTCTTGTGAGCTCGCCTGAATATGAGCACATGAGCTTATTCCGTTTCTCCCTAGGAGCAACTCGGCCAGATTCGCCCCTGACCTTTGGCTGGCTGGCTGATTGCTTGAAAAAGTGCTTCAAAGACGGAGAATCAGCAGAAGGAGCTGATCCGGAGGGCTTGTGTGTCGCTTTGGTGGTAGCTGGCATAGTCTGGTGAGTTGAGCGGGATGAACGATGACACCGCGTCAGGAACGGCACGAAATCGCGTCGAACCAAACAACGCGTAAACAGAGCAGAAGCGAGACCAAATGGTTTCTAGGCGATATGAAAATTATTTCGCGTGCAAAGAATACACTTTTCAGACAAAATAGTACCGTAGGGGCGGGATACAAAGAGCGGTACTAAAAGCACTGCGATACACAACATCTGACCGGTCTGACCGAGCATCGGGTCTTTACTCAGTATTTTATCCCGGCAGACCTGGAATACCCGCACGACTCAGAGCCTGAACAAGAGAATCCGTGGCGAAAACGGGGCCTGCGATAGGCGTCATCATGCTTTCGTGTGTTCAAGACCACCATTCTGCGTGGAACGGGATCCATATCGATCGGTGGGATGAGGATCCTTTTTGTGACGCTTGAAGGGACGCTGATCAGGATACGAAGGGGATGGGTGGTCGTGGCGCCGGAGATGGCGATCCTCTTCCGAGCTTGAGAGAATAGGCAGTGGAGATATTCGACACGATTGACCTTCGTTGTTGGAGATTGCGGGCTTCGCAGAAGGGCTAGCTTCGCTTGTTGGTAAAAGCGCATCTGAATCCACGCGCGAGGTGAAAGTTTGCTGACTGTCGTTGGGGGAAGGCACAGCAGCTGCTATACCTACTGGATCGAGTATATACTCTTGCCGCTTCATGAAGCGCTGCATCGCAGCCTCAGGGTCTAGTGAAATAAATGGCTGATTAACGGATTGGCACGGCTTCAAGAGCATAGGTACGCACCGTTCCCGTAGATCGCAGACATTCGCCCCTCTAATCGCAGTGATTCCTCGAGCCCACCGAAATTAGACACATGCGCAGTCCACATCTCCCAGATAGGCTGAGCCTTGTCTGGAGTCAGAACAGGATTTGCGATCACTCTCTCGAAGAGGTCATGTGCGTCTAGAGAGTGATCAATTTACGTCTATCGCGATATTTAATTCAACAAGACTCACTGTTCTCATCGTTGATATCGATCAGATGCTTCAAATATTGAAGGATGAGTTCCACCTCAGTTGGGTATTTCTTCAATGCCTCCTCGAAGATCCTGATGTAATTGGCTTTATCCGCTTTCGAGCGGTACTCCGTCAAGGCTACTCCAGGATCAGCGTCACGCTCAAGCAGCCAAATGCAGCGGATGAACGCACCAGCATAAACATAAACCCTCCAATCCAAATGTCTCGTCTTTGTCGCCGCTTTCAAAGCCTGTCTGAAAGCCGACTGGTCGTGTGATTGCTGCAGAAGCCTAAGGTAGCAGAACCAAGCGTTTCCTAACTGTTGGGTCTTCATTCGGAGTGACTGATCCTCACGTATGCCCGATCGTGAGTCCCTGTATACTTGAAGAGCACTGGTAGAATCTAGGGTGAGCGTCGATGCCCCGGAACCAGAGCGTTGTTCTTCGTCGAGTGCTTTCCCCAAGGCTTCGATGAATGATTTCAGGGTTGCAATGGCTTCGGCGTATCGGTGTTGCTTCTTATATTGTTCGGCCAGAGCAGAGTTTAATAAGGAGCTGGTAATGATTCAAGCTAAGCATGACGCTAATAAATGATGTGGATACCTTGTTGGATTTGCTTGTACACCGTCTACAAGAACGTTCATTGGGTTCTCCTCAGTCGGGCGCTTAGCCGGATCGAGGCCATCGAGCCATCTGAACCATCTAAACCTGCAAATCCTATCAGCTCCGATATCGTTTTCCACATAAGAGAGAGGGAGATATCGAACCAAACTTCTTCATGAAATCTCATCGAAACCGCGGCCTTCCAGTATACTCCTTGCATCCGACTGGCAAACTGCTTCTCGTCTTCTCTCGTCTGCATGTCCAGCTGTAGAGGATTGCTCTCCTCCCATCGAATGTAGCGAATCCACTGTTCAAGGAGCTGGCGCTCGTTCGGGGCGGCGGCAGGAGAAGGCAGGAGTAATTGGAGACTGCCGGGCATGGGCTTTACTGTGGAGGTGACAGCACTCAGATACTTATTGAGGACTTGGAGATTGGCCTTGGCCCTCTCGTGCACTGGCTCGTGATACTTTCTCATAAGTTCGAACTGGCAGAGTGAACCGTATTAGACGGCAAATATCTTGACAGGAATGGATTAAATGTCGTACCGTTGCCATCGAGGTTCGCTTCTCAAATCCAAGGTACTCCTCCCATATTATATCGCAGTCGGATAGGGGTATCCGAATAGCTCTCAGATACAGTCTTCTCATCTGGTTGATACGAATCGCTGCGTCTGCTGCAGGTTCTGAGCGGTTTTTGAATTGGCGATCCGATTTATCTTGGATAAACTTGAGATAGTCGCGCCACGAGCCTCCGGCATTTCTATCATGTCCCACTGCGTCAACGGCTGCTTCGTAGAATGTGCAAGTCGTGGCATAATCTGCATGATGAATGTTCCTATTCAAAGGAGCGTAAAAACGACAGGATGGACACATAGATCCAGTCAAACACGGGCGTACCTGAGATATTCGATTTGATATTTGTACAATTCGACTGATGCAGAGGTGGGCAGCCAACGCTCAAAGAGCGCAGAGGCAGTCGTCATCGATTTCTTGTCATTTTTCTTGTCGTAATGTTTCAAATATGCGATTTGGGCGGCGCTCTGGGGTCAGTATCGTCGTGAGTATTTATCGTCATTCATGCACATATCCAGATCGAGAAAGGGGACAAGTGCAGCCAGCAGGACGAGACTGGTCCCTGAATGGAGCCATGGTCGCGAGCCGAGATGCCGTCAGCATCGCTGGCAGCATTCGGACATATCGGCAGAGAGGTGGAAAACCTCCCTCCGCTACACCATTGATATTCATACTTTGGTGAACTGATACACAGCCTTGGTCGGTCGAGATACAAGTTACTTCAGAAAGGCAAAGTTTTTCAAAGGAAGGGAGTTCGACCAATGGATTTCAACTGCGAAAAACCCGGCGGGCGTGGACTCGAGCGAGATACTCTCGAATGTTCAGATAAGCGCAAAGTGAAAGGCTGGGTATCGCAGCGGGGAGAGAATGCATAACATGAATTTAAAGCACCCACAGTATTAGGGAAGAATTCCAAAAGAGTTTCGTATGCAGTCTTGATATTTTCCAAGTTTTCCGAACGCTCGGCCGATTCGATCAGTTGACACCATCTCGTAGACGAATGTGGATGGTCGCGCAACGATACGAGTAATGTCTGGAAGGATGACACCTGCGGAGCTGATGAGCTGTCTCCTGATTCAGTCGCTGATGGCGTGCGGTGAGGTGACGAAGAGGTTGAGGGGAACTTGGGACTCTTGGGCGATGCCCCTCTGCTTGTTTGTCGAAGAAGAGGGTGTCGATCATGGCCAGCCTCTTTCTGACGAACACACGAATGGTATCCCTCGCCTCGCGATTGCAGAAATGGGAGGTGGTGGTGTTTAGGCGCACACCACGACTCTCGCGATGTCGATGACAAGAAATCTTGGCGCTCGCCTTCTCCGTATGCTGCGCATTCGACGTTGTTGCGAAGAGAAGTCGCGGTCAGCTTGTTCTGCATCATTGAGAGCCAAGGCGTAGACCGATTTGATCGGTGCTGGGGGCAACGGTTCTGTGAACTTGAGTTCCCCGTGTCTCCTGTCTTGGGTACTTATTGGATGTGGCGTCGGATGCTTCAGATGCTTCAGAACAAGTGTGGCCCCCTTCCTCCACGAGGCTATGGCGACAACAAATCGGTCAGAGCTGTCAAGGCGGAGTCCAAATGCGTTCCCACATCATTCTTCTGACCCCGCACGTTTTGAATTACAACGTTCTGAAGAGGCGCATCGGGCCCGTTTCACGTCGCATTGGTCCCTCATCGTGGCTGAAAAAGATCAATTAGTCCCCGACATGTAAAAGCTTATCGGGGCTACTCAAAACTTCTTACCTGTAGCGCCGGAATCTAGCCGACTTGCCATCGCAAGCCTTCCTTGGGTTCCTGGCCCTGCAAGAATCGAAGATGCTTCGTTCAGGGTCTATACTGGACGAGAGCCTCATCATGAATCCTTTTATAGTAGCTGAGCGCTGAGCACTGTGATACCTCTTGACGTCATTTTCGACCAATAAAGAGCCTAATTTGCTGGTGCAGCGCTGTGAAGTTGTAGCAAAGCTGTGAGAGCTCAGAAGGCGCGAACATAACGGGCCTTTCGATAGTTGTACTGAGCTCGAAGTGGCATCCGAAAAGTCCGGCGTACTTATTGACTCGAAACATGCGGGAGCATTTTTGCCTTCATCGCAATAGAATGCCTTGTTCGAAAGCAGAGCTCGAGTAAACCGACAGACTGTACACGTACATGCCAATGAAAGCGTGCCGTGCAGATGATATAGATCTTGCATCGTTGTTGCCTTGGGATCCCTCAAGCTCAAACGATGAGTAGCATGTAGATTAAGTCACAATGAGTGGTCCAGCACCGGCGTCATCTTCACTGGCACTTGAATCTTCATGTTCCCAAGCAAGTTTCCGTTCCCGCTCCCCGCCGAGAGTTTCACAGCCAGAGTAGCACAAAGATTCCGCGCTTTCGATCCATTTCCAGCTTGTTTGAGAATATGCTTAGTGAATGAGGACGAGGGTCAGGCATATTCGCCGCAAGTGATTTCGCGCCTCACAGAAATTTATGGAGCCAAACAACGCGTAAACAACGCGTACGCACCCTAATAAAACTGGAGTATCTAAGCTCGAGCAAAAAGGGGTATATGTGGAGGGTATGCTAAAGTAACGAAATAGATAGAGACTGGATAGTGGAACTTTCTCGTAGCTCTGCTTCGGCAGACGGAATCTGATTAAATACCACTCGTGAAGGGAAGCCGAGAACCACTAATCAGTACAGTATCAGATCCGCCGCCTGCCCCGTTGGTCTGCATAGGAGGGGACGAAAGAGTCCCGAGTATCTTCTCGGAAGTGTGTACGAGTTGGAGGAGATGCTTGATCTCTCTCGCGAAAGGACAAAGAATTATGACGTCGTTCAGGAGCTCGGGGAGAACGTGATTCAAAAGCCGAAGAGTAAGGATCTGTACTCCGAGCACCTGGATGGGTCGTAGCATATTCCTCCCGATATCTGTGTCTACTCGATGGGGATTAGGGGTATCTGTTTTCTCCTCGGGAAGGACTGCTCGCCAGCCTTGAAGGTCCTGTGGGAGCATCTCTTTGCGGGGGCGAGTGAATCACCGGACGGGTGCCTGTCGCAAGAGCATCTTCGTCAAGCTCCACATGCCGTAAAGCTCAAGTAAAAGATGATGCTAGACGGCTTTCAGGCGAAGGCGACGGAATTATCGGTGCAATCGGAGTGTGAGGTGGATTTGGGTTCGCAGAATAGTGGGAAGGACCCGCTGCAGGCAGTCAAGATGAAAGAGGTTCTGTGGGGAACGACCCTTTATCTTTAGCGGAGATTGCGTCGATTCGATGCGTGTGGCGCATCGACAACCATTCTGCTGGAGACTCTAAATACCGAGAAGACGAATTAGTCCATTGTCTAGAGGGCGTAGAGAACGCTTACCAGCTGTGTATATCTCGAGCATCCTCTTCTGCATCTTATGCGACGATGCGAGATCGCCGAAGTTGCACTCAAACGAACACCACTTGTCCCAAATGTGACGAGCCTTCTCCGGAGTCAACGTAGGGTTTGCGATAACCTTCTCAAACAACAAACGAGCGTCTATATCATTATTGGAACGAGTCTGACTCGATCTCGTTGTGAACACTCACTGCTTTCATCGTTGATAATGACCAAAAAATGCAGATATTGACAGATGAATCCGGCGTCGGTTGGATATCTCTTCAGACCAAGGTCATAGATTTTAGTCGCAATCTTCGCTGCCTTCGAAAGATGATATTCCGTCATTGCTATCCCGAAAAAGTCAATCCCCTGAATGAGTGCGAGCGCCTATGAGGACACACCAGCATAGTCAAACACCCTCCAATCCAGATGCTTTGATTTCCTCGCCTGGGCGAAAATCTCCCTTGACGCCACTTGATCCCGCGACCTCCGTGCAAACGTCATGTATTCACACCACACAGAGCCCAATTCCTCAATCCTCTTCTGGAATATCCCCCGTAACGTCTCGGACGGGCCCTCCTGGTTGGACATGTCTTCGTGTGAAAAAGATGTGGAGGATGCATCTTCAGTTTTGTTCGCGGACGGTTGAGAGAGATGACGCTCGATGCCATCAAGTTCTTTTTGCAAGACAGCGATTAAAGCCGTGTAGACTCGGTGAACCTCTTCGTGATTCTGCTGAATTTCGTATTGCTCTGCAAGGACAAAGTTCAAGAGTAGACTTCGAGAGGTCAGCATATGATGCAGCGCATAACAAGGGCTCCCGTTACCTGGTTGGATTCGCCTCGATACCGGTTTGAAGGATGGTCAATGGGTTATGTTTATCAGACTGCTTGTCTCCTTTCAATTCATTGTACCAAACAAACCACCTGTACCTAATCTGTCTCTGAGGCAGTGTTTTCCAAGCTTGAATGAAGATCGTACCAAATTACTTCATAAAATCTCAATTTGAGAACAGCCTTCTTGTAAACGCCTTTCATACGTCGTACAAACTCCTTTTCGCCCTCCATTGTCTTGAGATCGAAGAGTAAAGGGTTCCCTTCCTCCCAGTTAAGATAGCATAGCCATCTGTGACAGAGGCTATCAGAGTTTTCGTCCTGAAAAGATGATGATGGTCGTGGACGAGTAGGAAGTTCGAGAGCGGCAGGTTGTACTGGTGACAGCTGTTGCAAGAACCCGACAACGTCTAAGAACCGTAACTGCTGTCGTGCGATAGTGTAGGATGGTTCATGCTCGTTTTGCATAGAAGTGATCATCATATCAGCCTGGATGATAAGCTCGTCAGTTTACAGCAATTATTGGAGGGCATTTTGATAGCGCACCGTCTGGGTACTAACTGTATTTTCAAACTCACAATACGCATCCCATATTGTGTCCAGAAGGACGAGAGGAATCTGAAGGGCTCTTCTATACAACCTCCTCATATCGTTGATTCGAACCACTGCTTCTTTTGCCGTTATACTCCGGGATCCACTCTTCCGCCAATCCCTCAAAGGTATCGGCCCATCGATGAAGTTGATGTAATCGAGCCATACCTCTCCGGCATCCTTATCATGTCCGATACAGTCCAGAGCAAATTCGTAGGCCCTATGCACAGTCTGCACGTCGCAGCGACGGGTGAATCTGCGATAGGAGTCAGCAACATTGAAAAGGTTCCAGAGCAACAGACTGCTCCGAGTGACGTGGAAGCAAGCGGACGATCGAACACGTACTTTATGTGGTGCAGATAAAGCTTGAATAGTTCGACGGATGCCGAATTGTTCATCCATTGTTTGAACAACGCCTGTGTCGCGTTCAAGTCCAATGAGCCTCCGTCGTTCGTGTAATGTTGGATGTATTTGATTTGTGCCGCAGCCTGGCAAGGTGAAAATTTGAGTTAGCGCTCATATTTCACACAATCACATCAGAGAAGGGACGGCACGAGGAAAATGAGCGTTGGGAACGTAGCGCAGGCCCGAGCGGAAGCTTATTGCCGAAAGCCTCGGACATAATGGCGTTCACTCAGTCCAACTTGAACAAGTCAAAAATCGAGTCAAAGTGCTGGGCCAAACGCACCACCAAACTTGAACTTGGTGAGCATAGCAAGTATATCATAAGATACGAAATATTGATAGTATAACCTTAATTCGAGATCCAGCTCTGTGGATGCGCTGCAGATGAAGGGTGTGGCTGGACCTTATTCGAGCTTGATTCGAGCTCTTTCGTCCAGTGCGACGCGCTCCATTTCGAACAAAACACTCGTGCGTGTGTCATCGGGTAGAGTTGATTTTCGACGGAGGAGGAGGAAGGTCTAGAAGTGTTACTAACCGTGTTTGGATAGAAACTCAGCAACAACTCATAAGCTTCCCGGATTTTGTGGATATCTCCAGAATTCTCGGCCATATCAAGTAACTGGTGCCACTTCTCATGAGAATATGGATCTTTCTTAAGAATATTGGTCAATTCTCCGAAAGATAAATGTGGATCTGGCCAGGTAGGTTCATTATACAGCCGTGGCAATGGCGGAGTTGGCTGAGGAGCTAAAGCAGGCCGTGTAAACAGATCGCCACTGCGTACAGCATAGGGAATAGCACCAGCGTGATCATTGGACCGATAACTCATTTCGCTGTCCCAGGATGGCTGCCAATTAAGCCCCGGAACCTCAGGGGTTGATGGTGGTTGTATTTCTTGCATTACATGCTCGTTCAGCGACTGTGCATCGTGCTAAACTTGCTATAATCATGCCAATATGTTTGGTATCAAGATCATATTCACCTTGGTAGGTTCAAAGCCCGTTGTCGAACTCGGCAATGGTGCAATGATCGGCGTAAATTGATGCGGGCTTCCACAGCGCTTGGATCCCATCCTTTCGTCATTAGGCTCGGATTTTCGGTGGCTCATTTTCTTCGTGGTTCCAAGGTGGATATTTTCAATGAGACGGGGTCGATCGGGAGCCTGGGTGGAGGTCCTTCGCGAAACTCGGGTGCAAAAGCGAAGGGTCGCTCGAGATCAACACGTTCAAACACCCTAAGTCAAGAATAAAATCCATCATAAGCGGAGTTTGCTTCGTCAAGCGCGTATTCAATTGCATCAGCTATTCATCCCACGACGCTAGGAATGGATCAATAGTCTATTCATTTTGTAGGTAATGAGTGTGTCAAGAAATGCTTTAGCTAGACTGGAATGATGGAAAACTATGTCGACAGCGAATAGAATATATACCTCCACAAAAACGCTGGCCTCCTTTGAAGCACGTGTGCGATCAATAACGTCGTCCTCCTCCTCGTCCTGGATAGGGTCCATAGTCAGGTGGGGGTCGGCCTCCTTACGTCACATAAGTTGATGGTACCCACCACGTTCAAAAGTTTGCCTACCTCGATGTGGAGGCGGGGGAGATCTTGGACGCCCGCCACCACCGCCACCACCACCTTGAGAGCCAGGTATATTCGCATTTGTGAAAACCTTGATGAGATCGTCCGTTCTGAATACGGGCCCTACAGTCAAGATATATCAGGGGTTAAGTCCGCTTAAGTCCGATCGCAGGACTCACCGTCGAACGCATTAGCATTAGGCAGAGTGCCCAAGAACCACGAAACGATGTTAGGGACGGCAGGTCCTCTATCCCTAGAATCATCCCGCTCTCTATCCATCCTCCTCATCGGAGGTTCATCGGCGTATTTGTCTCTTTCCCTCTCCCTATCGCGCTCATACGCAGGACTACCTCGCCTTCTAGGCGGACCCTCCCATCTATCGCGACCTGGAGGCGACATCGGTCTTGAACGTTTGGGAGGAGGGCCATAGTCACGACGCGGAGGAGAATCATCGCGGCGACGACGGCCAAGCTCAGGCGAGGGACGACGAGGGGGAGGTGCTTGCTGGTGGGGTGGCGGTTGATTTTGAGGAGCAGATTGACCAGAACCACCCTGTCCCCCTTGTGCACTTGTTTCAATTCGTGAGGCTCCCTGTGCCGCTGCTCGGGCTTGCTGGTTCTCGCTGAGTGAGAATCCACGATCTTTGGTAGCAATGGCGTCCATGAGGTGCTTGTGTCGCATGGCGAAGCGCTTCGTTGGAGGATCTGGTATTCATCACGACTTTGAGAGGGTCGAGGTTAAGTGAGAGAAAGAAGCACGTACCAACTGTGTAAATCTCGAGCATCCTCTTCTCCATCTTCTGCGACGCTGCGAGATCGCCAAAGTTGAACTCATACGTCGACCACTTCTCCCAAATCGGACGTGCTTTCTCCGGCGTCAAGATCGGATTCGTGATGACCCTCTCGAACAATGAGCGCGCATCTATCTCAACAATATGAGAAGTTTGATTCAAGCTGGGTGGAGCGACTCACTGCTCTCATCGTTGATATTGATCAAAAACTGCAAATATTGACAGATGAATTCCACGTCAGTCGGATGTCTCTTCAACCCAGATTCATAGATATTAGTCGCAATATTTGCCGCCTTCGTAAGATGATATTCCGTCAATGCTATCCCAAATAAAGTCAGTTTCATCAACGAATGCGAGCGCGTCTAAGGACACACCAGCATAGTCAAACACCCTCCAATCAAGATGCTTCGCCTTCCTCGCTTGAGCGAAAACCTTCCTCGAAGCCACTTGATCCTGCGATCTCCGTGCGAATCTCATATACATGCACCAGGCGCTCCCCATCTCCCTAATCCTCCTCTGGAACAATTCTCGCTCTGGATCCTTTTCTTTGCCGTCGGGCTTGGATTTGTCAGATCCCTGAGATGACGGCTGATCGTCGGCTCCATTTTCTGAAGGTGGTGGTAGGCGAGCCTCAATCTCGTCGAGTTCTTTTTGAAGGGCTTCTAGGAACGTGTTATAAGTTTTGTTGACTTCGTCGTATTTTTGTTGAATTTCGTATTGCTCGGCGAGGGCATAGTTGAGCAGGAAACTGTGTGATTTTAGCATCCACATGCTTCAAATGAGTGTCGTTGCATACCTAGTAGGATTTGCTTCGATGCCAGCGATCAAAATGTCAAGTGGGTTTTCCTTATCCAGGCGCTTATCCTTCTCCAAATCATTGAACCAAGTAAACCATCTGAACCTGGGAGCTGGTTAGGCACGATTCCGACGACATTAAGGAGAGACATACCAGATCTCGCCGTAGAATCTCATCTTTACAACCGCGTTCTTATAGATCCCCTTCAGACGACTAACGAACTCCTTCCCTCCTTCTTTCGTCTGGATCTCCAACATCAAAGGATTGCTCTCCTCCCAGTTCAAGTAATGAAGCCATCTATCACGAAGGTTCTTTTCACCTGGTATGAAGGTGGGAGGGGAAGGAAGATTGAACGGCACACGATGTCCTGGGGCAGCCGTCAATGTTGGATATAGGGGGCCTAAGTGATCGCGCAATTCTTTGAGCTTCAGCTTTGCAGTCGTATATGATGACAGTTGACTTTGAAGCATGTCCTTGACCTATGCGCATACATAATCATCAGACACGGGATTCACTCCGAAAGTTACATCACGTACGGTTTGCTTGCTGGTTTCCGTCTCGAACCTGACGTAGTCCTGCCACAATTTCTCAACATTCATCAACGGAATCTGGACAGCTCTTCGGTACAACTTTCTCAAATCATTGATGCGGGTAGCAGCCTGGGCAGCGCCTTCTGCAGCACCAGGAGGACCGTCCGTCGGGCCGTTGTGAATGAACTTGATGTATTCGCTCCATATCTCGCCAGCATCTTTATCGTGTCCAACAGCGTTAACAGCAAAATCGTAACATTGACGCATAGTCTTCGGATCGGCTCGAATGATATCTCTGTTGTCGGGAGAACCGAATCAAGGACGTCTTATGAATACGCGTGGCTCACACATCGGAAAAGTCTGAAGGCTCGCCTTACGTAGTCCACATAAAAGCGGAGCAAATCAACCGATGCGGAGTTGAGCAGCCACGGCTTGAACAACGTTTGAGCCGTCTTTAACGAAGCGGCATCGTATTTCGTCGTGTAGTGCTTCAAATAGGCGATTTGTGCGGCGGACTGGGATCAACACGAAAGTTAGCGCTCAGATCACACATGCACGTCGGGACGAGAGAAAAGGGGCAAAAAGGGCATGGAACACGCGGGGGCCAAAGCGAAGGCTGTGCAATGCAACACGCGAACGAGCGACGGTTGAGAATATTACTGGTGGCAATATTCCCAATCCCGAACAAGAATCGACAGGTGCGGACAAGGTTCACGCGAGAGATCACGCCAGACGGATCGGACCAGTGTACAAGCCAGTGAGAACAGGGCCCATTCTCGAAAGGCCAGAAAAGTATATCATAAGACACGAAAATCTCGGACGATTGGGTGATCGTAGTGTAATGTTCACTTGGACGATATTCTTCCGATGAGACGGATTGCATGGGAAAGCCGCGGCGAACAGGAGATGGAAATGGAAAATAGCATGTAGAAGTAAGTAACGTACTGTGTTAGGATAGATTTGTAACAAAGACTCATACGCAGTCTTGATTTTTTCCATATCCTTGGATTGTTCGGCGACATCGATCAATCGATTCCAATTCTCAGACGAATGTGGATGTTCCTTGAGCGATGCAAGTAACTGGTCGTATTCTGAAAGAGGAACGGGCGGAGCGGGTTCCTGCGACTGAGGCTGAGGTTGGGGCTGAGTTGGCGCTTGCTGAGGTGGCTGCGCGACCGCGGGAGAGGGGGCAGGTATGGGGGGCGAGATGTTCAATTGCTGTTGCTGCAGCTGCTGCTGAACTTGCACATTCTGCGGCTGCTGTTGCAGAGGGGGCGTCGTGTGCATTTCGCCCACCTGCTGTTGCTGCACCGCAGAAAATTGGGGCGGCGGCTGCTGCTGTACCTGTTGTTGAAACTGTTGAGGCGGCGACGTGGACATGGGCAAATCTTGATAGATGCCCTGTCCGTATATCGAGTCTTGACCTTCGCCACTCAGACCGCCGACCATCCCCATGAGTTCCCTCTCGACAATGTCTTGGTCGTTCTGATTCGTATTTTCATGACGTTCGAGTCCCATCGGATCGTCTTCGGGCACCCCGTTGCTCAGGCCAGGATACGGATTCGGTTGGTTGGGATGGCTTGGATCAAGCGCGTCGGACATCCTACACGAGGCTCGGGCCAACAAGTTCACTGGCAACTAGAATCTGCTCAAGGTTCGGGCGGAGTTTCAACACTTTCCCACCACTGCCTTGCATGGCCCGTGCACGTTCCTGCCTGCGTTCCTGACTCATTGATATCACTCCTGAAACTGTACCAGGCACGTATGCTCAGTATAAATGTTTTCTTCAACGGAAGCATCAAATACAACTGGGCATGTATTACACAAAAAATGGGACAGATGAGTTCATTACGATTAGTTTATTAATTTTGGTAAGACAGCGAACTAAGTAACATCAACTGCAATAAAATGAGTATTACAATACCACGAAAACGATGATGAGAACAACGACGAGCAGTCCTTCGACCCGCTCCAAGAAATACCAAGACAACAAGAAAGCCTCCGACCAACCATCCTCCCACCCCTCAATCCGCTAAACGGACACTTGATGCGGTCCAGGACTCGAGCAGACCCCTCAAGTGACGCGCCTCTTCTTCACAGGAGTCCCATCAAACCCCTCCGCACTCTTCTCTTCAAACAAAGCTCCCCGAGGCCTCTTCGTATTCCCCGGAGTCCTCGGATCAAAGCCCCTCGGCACCTTCGTAAACGCATTCTCAATAACAGGCGACGACCCAACCATCCCCAACACATTCTCCACATCAGCATTACCATGAACGTCTCCTTCATTGTCTAATTCCATTTCCTTGGAGGTGCGACGTGTAGGTGCTGGAAGAGATCCATCGAGTGTTTCGGCGCTTGTGTCGCGTGAGTCGGAGAGGGGGCGGGTTTGGCGGTTCGGTGTTCTGAAGGAGAGGAGAGGGGTGGTCGTTGCTGTTGAGATGACGGAGTGGGAGAGGGATAGAGGAGGTGTAGGCGAGAGAGGGAGAGTAGGGAGTGACGATTCGGCGTCGTCGGGGCTGGGACCGGACTCGATCAGGGTGCGAGAGACTGCACGATAGGCTTCCTGGAGCAGACCGAAGTGTCGACTGTGGATTGTTAGTCGAGAGCACGCCGAGATAGCAAAACATGACTCACCCCACATTCTTGGTATAGATTCTGACCTGAATTTCTCCGAATCGCTTCGGAAGAACATGAGTGACCAATTCCGTCTTCGCCAACAGCGCTTCTGCAAGATCATCAGCTCCATCTCCGTATTTTCCGAAGAATACGTACCATGAGCATTCCTCTTCGAATAAAACCTAACATTTTGAATAGGATTATTGCTCCCTCTACCCCAATGCAAGGGGCCATGATGAATAAGAATATCCTCCACCTTCAACGCCTCATCTTCATGAGTATGTACATCATCATCCTCCTTATTGCACGTTGCATCAAGAGCTTGATACTGCTGAAATATCTTCTCGGCCGTCAATTCTTTCTCCCAACGCTTCCCAGCGGCCCAGGGGATGTAGACTTGGTCGACTTCGGCGTAGAATTGACGTTTGCGGACGCGACGGATTATATCCCGGGATTTGGCCAATTCCTGTGATACAAATGGATTACTTCAGCGAAGGATTTCAACCGTGTCACTTACTGGAGCGGTGGAACGCTCGATTTCAAGGATAATGTCATCCGTGAGATATTGATATCGTTCTGGGTTATCGATGCGGCTAGCAATATCCAGATATTCATCCGCCGCCAGCAGCGCGTCGATGTACATCAAATCGATCGCTTTCGCTGGAAAGTGGCCGATCAGCTAATATCTCACTAAAATGTAAATTCGACTCACCAACACGATGGTTGTAAATTTTCCTGTGTAGGGCAAATCTGGAGCCGAACATTTCAAGGACGGTGGTGGTGTCCTTATAGTTGTAGCAGATCTGATTATCGACTACGCGCGCCGAACCTATCAACCTTCCAGAAGATCGGAGATCAGGGTCTGGGATCCTATTGAAAGGAGGTGGGAACTTGCCTGATAGGGTTCGGATTCTCGCCAATTCCAACTGCTTTGGAGTCTCGGGCGATATAGTCAAATCTGCAGGCATTACGTCATCGGCATGAGAAACAATGTACTGGTACTCACTTGTCTACATCGATGCCGTTCCTTTGGTTGGCAACAATTTCAAACAGAAAAGGCTTCTCGTCTCTGTGCGACGTTGAGTGTAGTTCACGTTACAAGCGAAGTCACGAACCGCCCTCGGGAGTACTTCAGTTCCCCTTTTATGAGGTCCTTGATGAAGTTGATATCGTCTTGCGCAATATCGATGTTGTTATCCTTGACAAGAAAGTCGAACATCATGAGAGATGCATCCTCGTGCACCCATTTGATATCCGGCCTAAAGAAGGTAGGGGAATGAGGGAAGTGCCCTGATAAACGTAAAGGTTCTCACCGTGCAGTAGGAATGAAAGCGGTATCCCACAGATGGGAGAAGGGTCCGTGCCCTAGATCGTGGAGCAGTCCAGCGACGGTGACGCATTTGACATCTCTGTCCGTTATTTGGAGTGAGGGCTGATGATGTCGTAGGTGCTCGACTAGCTGTTTAGCGAGATGCGCGACGCCTATATGATACACGCGACAAAGGATGGTGATTGTCAGTAAGACAAAGGAACGTGCGTGACCGCGCATATGCGACGTACCAATGGAATGCTCAAATCGATTGTGTGTAGCTCCGGGAAAGACAAAGTATGCAGTCCCTAATTGCTTCAAGTAGCGAAGCCTTTGGAACTGGGGACTGTAGAGCGAGCATTCAACGTCGTCCGACGCGTCTTTGAAAGACGGCCAACGCGAGTGCTGGACGGAAGACTTGCAATCCAACGTACGTGTCAATAAACTCCTTCATATACGAGGTTATGCCGACTGCAATATTGATAAGTACTCGTCCAAGAACGCGCTAGATGACCTTACTATATCCATGCACCGGATCCAGGATGCGAGGTGAAGGGAGAATGTCATTTTCGTCGGAGTAGTCGTCAGCATGAAATGGAGTGATGTCGGCGGCAGACTCTAAGGCCATGATTTGAGAGAGATGATGATGGTCGAGAGAAAGGAGAGGGGGTGGTTGCACCCACTGATTCTTGCTAGTCCCCGTCCATGGCCTCGCTTAAGCAGATTTTGAAGCTCCGACAAGCAGAAAGGAGGTCAGGAACACGCTCTTTTAGGAAGAGGAGTTTCTATAAAGAGTAAAATCCGAATTCTGTTCAGTCGCATCGAGGGGACAGGTATTTTCCGCACTCACCAAAGTCAAATTTTCATTTCGATTTTTCTGATCATTCGACGAGGCGGACGTATCGGCGGACTCACCCGTTTCCGCATCCGCTGCCGTTCCGCGGCAACGTCTGGCTGACTCTTCTCCGTCATCGCTCACAAAATTCTCCAAAATGCCTCCTAGAGCCAACAAACGTCAGCAACGAGAATTAGATGAGATCGCGGCGTTAGCGACAACATCCGGACATGAATCAAGCGAAGAAGAGATACCGACAGCCAAAAGCCGACCAGCATTTGCCGCTGTATGTCATTATTGCACTGACGCGAACACTCATAGATGCTGATCGGCACGGTTTAGTTACTAGACGACGACGCTGCAGCAGAGGAGGAAGAGGAAGAGGAGCCGGCTGTACAGGCTGCATTAAAGTCGAAGAAGCCGAAGAAGAAGAAGAAAGCTCAACCTACGGCGTCCTCGGGCGTGTCACAGGACCAAATTCAATCAACACCTCTGAAGGCTAGTACCTCAGGAGAGGGCAGCCCAGGACCATCTAAACCTAAGCCACCGAAATCGAAAGCGGCAAAGAAGGCAAAGAAGGACGATCTCGAGAAAGCTTTGGAGGAGCTGAGCATAAAGTGAGTACTGGAGTCAAATGTTCACAGCACCCCGATGACGTGGTCGAACAGGTATCCTACGCTACAAGATCGCCCATCGACATCGAATGCAGAAGCTTCAGGATCGAGATCTAGCCTTAGGTGAATTATTCGATCAATATACGGCACAATACATGCTGAAGCTCTATTCTAGCAAATTACTCGCAGTATCACTGAATTACCTCGATGCTGACGCTGAGCTGCGTCGGTTCTTTGGTGCCAAAGTCGTACGTACACATCCTCCAAATTCTTGTCCGATTTTCACACTGACCGCTTGTTAGGTCAAATCAGCCGAACCGAAATCCTCGTCCTCGCACAAACGCACCGGCAACATTCGCTCACAACTTACAAAATTCAAGCCTGCATGGGCTCCTCCTCAAATGCGCGACGGTTTATCACTACACGAGCTAGACGAAGAAGTTCCGAACGTCGCAGAATTGGACGGAAGTGAGAGGTGGTGGAGCATCGAGCCGAGCAAGAAATATAAGAGCTTGACGAAGTTCTTTATACAGACCGTCCAGAGCGGTGGTGAGTTCCTTTTCCATTTTCACTTTATCCGGTGATATGAACTCAAAATGAATCATCCCAGATCCCAATGGATTCTATACTCTCTTGCAGAGACACCCATACCATGCGGATACATTACTTCAGATGTCCGAGGTATTCAGTCATCGAGAAGGTTCATTTACTCATGTTTCACTGTTCCGTCCCTCACCCGAGCCTAGAATACACCCAAGCAGCAGATGTCATCGAACGGGCCCTATTCGCTTACGAAAGGGCGTTCGTAGGTTCCTTCAACTTCACATCTGGAGTGCATCGCCTCGATTTCGACATTGTCGACAACCGACCTTTCTTCCTCGGTGTTCATCGCTACATCATGTTCGTCTTGAATGATTCCCTCTTCCTTTCCACGACTGACTGATGCACTATTCCAGCGATCTCCAGCGTAGAGGCTGTCACCGAACAGCTTTCGAATACAGCCGCCTTCTCTTAGGTCTGGACCCGCACACCGATCCCCATGGATCGTTGTTCTATCTGGATTACCTGGCTATCAAAACGAATATGAGTGGTTGGTTCTTGGAAGTGTACGATCATTTTGAAAAGAAGGGGAAAGAGCAAGGAAATCAAGTGGATGTGACGAGGTGGAGACCGGATTTGTTGCCAGGTTGGGCATATTCGAGGGCACTGGCTATTCGGGCGGAGGAGAAAGATGATGTGAGTGAAAATCATTGTTTGCTTGATCGCAAGCTGACCTCTTATTCCAGGACCACACGAAGAGTGATGCTGCACTCGTCGAAGCTATCGTCGCATTCCCATCTGTTGTGTCTGTCTTGGCAGCAAAGGCAGATATCCCACTTCCCTCCAACATCTCAGCACATCCTGCCATGCGCGTCACAACCGATTACAAGTAAGCTTTCCCTTTACGATCTATATAATCACCTGACTGTACTCCTTTAGCGATGCCGGAGATGCCTCAAAATCCGCCGTAGCCCTCCTTTCTCACCTCTACGCGATCCGTTCGTCCCCACTCTGGAAAATCCCCGAAACAGCAGCCTGGTTCCGATCCGTCCTCCCTACCGCCCTACCCCTCCTCCCAGATTCACCGTACTCAACATCCCACCCCACGCGCTCCAAATTTCTCCAATTGATCTCGTCACCCATGTCTAACCTCTCCTTCGCCCTCTGGCGACACGTTATCGTTCAAACGAACCCTAATTACAGGCGATTGATCGCCTTCGTTCCTCCGGAGATTCAAGTCCAGAGAAGTTACTCGTGTGATCCACTTCCACCGCCGACGATGGTGTCGGCTTATAATAGAGCTTACTTCGAGGGTGTGGAGGAGGTTGGAGGAGGAGAGGGGGGTGGGATTGGAGCTACTGGGTTTCCAAGGGAGATCATGGTTCGTTCTCAAACTCTTCTGAGACTGATGAGCGCATACTGATGTCAGCATACAGGAGTTGATTGAGAGATTGTTTCCTGGTGGTGCGGCAGGATTCGAAAGGATGAGAGTCAACGATGCGGAGGCTGCCCAAGATATCCTACTTCAGATCGCCTTGAACGCGCAGGAGGGCGCTGCGCCTCAGGGAGGTGCCGCTGCAGGTGCTGGTCCTGTTGGTGGAGACGAGCATGATCCTGAGACTGGCGGTGGAGGACTCAGAATGCCGGGCGGATTTGGGGAAGAGGAGGACTGAGCGCTCATGAGCGCAAATCTTATATCAGTTTTCGTGGCATTGTATATCAATAAATGTATCGCTATCCTGACAGGAAAAGTAATCGAACATGTACGAATTTCGACCTAACGAAAAGACAATATTCGATACATTCGAGACAATATTCGTCTTCGGCCGAAGCACGTGATTTGCTAGGCAAAAATTTGGACCTTGATCTCGAGAACCGATTTCTTGACCATGGAGGCTCCTTTAGCTTCAGCTGCTGGTCATTCACCTTCTAATGATGTCTATCAAAGCCCTCTTGCAAGGTCTGACCGCGATCATGCGCAATCTAATGAGACTGACCTGGGTCGTAGCCGCTACGCTAGCAAGGAAATGGCTCATCTATTCTCGTATTCGGTGAGTAGTGGATCATTTGAAGCTTCAATAATGAGAGGGCCTAATGCAAAATAAAGATGAGATCGCACACATGGCGTCGTCTTTGGCTCAACCTGGCTATCGCAGAGAAAGAGCTCGGATTACCCATCTCAGATGAAGCGATCGAGGAAATGAAGGCCAATTTGGTGCGTCTCCCATCATCTATCGTTATCATTAGGATGGTGCTCATACGATCATGATGCAGTACCTGGATGACGAGCAATTCGCCCTGGCGGCGAAGGAAGAGAAGAAGAGAAGGCACGACGTTATGGCGCACGTACATACCTTTGGACATATGGCACCGAAAGCAGCAGGCATCATCCAGTTTGTACCCCCATTCTCGCTGTCTGATCAACAACTCATAGTGCTTTCAGTCTTGGAGCCACATCCTGCTATGTTACAGAGTAAGCCGTCATATATTCCTTGGTCCTATTACTGACCTCCACTCATCATCAGCAATGCGGATCTCATCTTTCTTCGAGAAGGCCTCCGACTCCTGCTTGAAAAACTCGCCGTCGTCATCTCCCGTCTATCAGCCTTTGCAGCCCAACACCGCGACCTCCCAACCTTAGGCTTCACCCACTTCCAACCCGCACAACCAACGACCGTCGGTAAACGTGCAACGCTCTGGATACAGGTTCGTTCCCTCATCCAATATACGGAAAGGAGAATGGAGCTGATGCAATGAAGGGTAGGAATTACTCTGGGATCTCAGAAATATGGCGAGGGCGAAGGAAGATATTGGGTTCAGAGGTGTGAAGGGGACTACGGGAACTCAAGCTTCTTTCTTAGCGTTGTTTGACGGTGATCATGATAAGGTGTGTTATTGCGAAACTTCGATCAGTGAACATCAGTCTGAAGTACTTCCGGCCAGGTCGAAGCTCTTGACAAGAGAGTAACGGAGCTGCTGGGCTTCAAGTATGCCTACCCCGTCACGTCGCAAACATACTCGCGCAAGATCGACATCGACGTATTAGCCCCTCTTGCTTCATTCGGTGCCACGGCGCACAAGATCGCGACCGATATCCGACTTTTGGCCAATCTCAAAGTATTGCTTCCTTTTGCTTTTAATTGCGCGTATCTGATCGTATGAGCAGGAAATTGAGGAGCCCTTTGAGAAGGACCAGATTGGAAGCTCTGCTATGGCCTACAAAAGAAACCCGATGCGAAGTGAACGTGTCTGCAGTCTATCAAGACATCTCATGGTGCTCCATCAGAATGCTCTCATGACCTCAAGCGTGCAATGGTTTGAGAGAACATTGGATGATAGGTATATTCCTGCGTTTCTCACGGTGATCGCAATCTGACAAGCACCAGTGCAAATCGCCGCGTTACACTTCCCGAAGCATTCTTGACTGCAGACATCGTGCTCACAACTCTGCAAAACATAACTGAGGGTCTTGTTGTCTATCCTAAAGTCATCGCGAGAAGACTCTCGCAAGAGCTTCCTTTTATGGCTACCGAGAACGTGATCATGGCCATCGTGAAAGCAGGCGGCGACAGACAAGAAGCTCACGAAAAAATCCGAGTCAGTCTTCTCATCTTTGGCGTATCTGTCATAGCTGATGAAAATTTGAAAGGTATATTCTCACCAGGCTGGTCGTGTCGTCAAGGAAGAAGGTGGAGAGAACGACCTGTTTGATCGGATCCGGAACGATTCGTACTTTGCTCCTATCCTCCCTCAACTTGATAAGCTGTTGGATCCAACTACTTTTGTAGGTAGGGCTCCCGAACAGGTCGATGGATTCTTGAAGGAATGGGTCGAGCCTGCGTTAGCGCCTTGGAAGGATGCATTGGCAAAATCAAAAGCTGTAGAATTAAATGTGTAAGGCATATAGAGTCGCTCAGCCTTAAATTCTGAAGGAGCAACATTCGTGAAGACATTAGTGGTTCAAGAACTGGACGGCAATTTTTGTGTAATCGTTCCTGTAGGCTGAGCGGACTTAACGGTTCAATTCCGATCCTTCAGAGGGTTCTGATCCGATATCCGATCCGATTCCGTGCTCTCCGAATCGTCCTTCCCGCCGGCGAATTTCACAATCAAATCCCTTGTTAGGCCTAGGGTCGTTTCCGAGCGCTCACGAGACGAGAACGGTCGAGTGGCATACGCAGGGAAACCCACTTCAACATCAAGCGCGACGTACGCATCCTGCACCCTACACGGTCATGTCTGTTGTTTCGCAGTGTTACGGCAAGATATAAAAGTGTATTTAGACCCTATATACGCGTTCTATATATACAAATTTAATCTATATTTTATCCTAT
>KV419418.1:284192-454583 GCA_001630475.1 Sistotremastrum niveocremeum HHB9708
CGCTAGAGGATCCGCCGATTCACCTTATATGGTCTTGGGGCTCGGCTAGACTTCTCCCGCTCGGCCATCGGCTTCTGTACCGTCATATTCCCACAATGTCTGCTAGTGAGACATCAGACTCGAGCCTCCTCAGGCTCGGGGCGTCAAGAAAAGTCTGGTCCATCCCAGAACTGGCTAGCCTAATCGTGGCAAATGCCTCTGGTCCCTCGACGGGCTCTCTGGCTCGTCTCGCTAGGGTAAACAGGACGATATCAGAACTCGCGTTAGCGATGCTTTATAGCGACATTGGACTCGATTTGCGTTACCTCCTTTCCATTCTGGCGCCCATGAAGCCGTTTATATCGTCAGGTTTTGTAAGTACTTTCTGTTCCAAATTAGATAATGAATTGACAGACTTTGATAGATGTTCGTACGCCCCTTGGAGCGTGCCGATTGGACGCGCTTCTTGAGATATAGCAAGCTTGTCAAAAGGTTGCGTGTCGGTTTAGGAGCACACATTGCTCTTGAAACTTTCGGCATCATGGATGCCACTCGTCCATCAGAAGTCATATTCCCCTCTTTACGATCTTTCACCTGGTTTGCGACTGCGTCGTCTGCCCACGTCTTTAATCTGGTTTTCAACGAACGCTTGAGTGAATGCAATGTGAATGATTGGGAGGCCCCTTTGCGCCTGCTCCAAAACATTCGTGCAGTCGCTAGTTCCCTGCAAAAACTCCATCTGGGAAGCCATGCTACACGCCCAGACGCCTTGACGAAAGCAGAGCTTTGTGTCCTTATCCCAGAGCTGGCCTCGATAAACACACTCTCGCTTCCATCGAGGCTCGTGACGTCTGCTGTATTCGACTTACTCGCTCAACAGGAGCATCTCCACACGTTGACACTGGTGTACGACGAACTCATCGACGGAGAGTCAAACCCGAGCTATGGATACAAGTTCCTATTCCCCGAGGGTGGCTTTCCTGCTCTTCAGCGTCTGCAGATGCAGGAATTCTCTGCAAGGCCTCACCAAAATCTTTCGGTCGTTTCACCGATGCCAAATTTACTCAGTCTGAGCGTGCAGCTCTCTGGAAACCCCCCACTCTTCAGCTTCCAATCATATCTTTCTACCATTGCACATGGATTCCCTCACCTTGAACATTTGGATCTCGAAGTATGTCTACCCAATGAGGACCGCGAACTCTCAAACCCTGAGGTCGCATTCACGATGCTCCATCCGTTGCTGACCCTTCGAAACCTTCGCGAGATTGACTTTGGAAACGATACCCCCATCTCTCTTTCAGATGATCATATTGACCAAATGGCTCGTGCCTGGCCAGAACTCCAAACTTTCTCATTCTGTTCCGGGGCGTATTACAATATCAACGACACACACCTTACACTGTCGTGCTTAATCTCCTTTGCGGAACTTTGTCCAAATATTGATGATCTTGTTTTCGCCATCAATACCCTTCGTGTGCCACCCCGTCAGCCTACCGACACTACTATTTTCGGACTACGATTTTCCTCGTGGGACGCTATAGATTCCCCTATCGAGGATGCGACCGCAGTCGCTTCTTTCATCGCGGATCTCCTTCCAAGCGGGGGGACTCTTCAGTCTACGCTGACTGAAGAGCACCCACACCGTGATGCCTTGAGGGGTGAAAAGTGGGAAGATGCCATAAACATGGTGGACGCCATACAGTCAGCAAGGAGTCGAGGCGTGAGGCGCTACGCGGCTGCACAGAAAGTCAATGTTGTTAATGCCGACGATACGGAGTCGGACTAGGTCATCGACGCAGAATTCCAATTCACCCTTGTCTTCCGCATTATTGATATTTATTCTAGTCTACAATAGCAAGTGTTCAAATGCCCGACACTCGTGGCCAATGAAAGATAATAGATTGCGTTGTTAATTCCAGTTACCCTCCGGTGGATACTATTGGCCATCGAGTCTTTTCAACACAGGCCATGAGATCAAACAATAATTCGACCACGTCCAGAGATTCGATCCAATATTAATCCATGCCAGTGAACAAGTACGATTGCTTACTAAGTAAATCCGCTTTCGCGATCGCCTCATTTGTAACACGTTTCCGCCTGCTCTATCTATGCCAGCACGACATCAATGACCATCACTCGCACATCACTACATGCTTCTCATGTCCATCCTTCTGTTCACTTTGCTCTGTCTAACCCGATCATAGAGATTGCGAGACTTCTACGACGGTCATCGATCATCTCAGTGCCAATGGTGCTATGAAGATTTCGTCAACGGATCTAGATCTGGTTGCGATTTCGCCGTACATACACTCTTATTGATAGATCCAGTGAAGGGTTATAAGGTCATATGTCAATAGCGGAGCCTTGACTCTGGATTCCTCGGATTATTGGTTAATAGTTGGTCGTGCAGGACGATTTATCAGATCATAAGATCGGCTCAGATCTTAATCCGGATTTCAATTCCCGACGTCAAATGCTCTTCAAGGAGCATATTGAAGCCTTCGCCTGGGTGGAATCGGATCCATGAAAGGTACGATCTTATAAATATTTGCAATTGTCTGAAAATCTGATAAAATGATACAAGAACGCTATTTACAATTCCTATGAGAAGGTACAAACGTTTATCTATACATTTCCTCGGTCTTCTGGTCTATTCTAGACGCTCTTTGGCATTCAAGATCCAGTCCAGTGACCAGCGATTCTTCGCTGTGTCAAGCCCGACAAGCGGGTTTTCCGCGTCCGCGTCCGCTTCCTCCGCAGCGCCTTGGCCTAGAGCCCGAGGCAGAAGCCCGGATGGGAAACCTCTCGCCAACGTCTCGATGCCTTTGACGCTCGACGGGAAGGAAGTCGATCGGAGGTTAGAGACTTGCTCACGAGGCGAGGGACAGTGTGAATAGACGGAGTCGAGGTGGAAATCGTGGTCGTGGTCGTTGGAGGGGGAGTGAGGGTGCGAGTGGGTCGCAGGAGGAGGAGGAGGAGGAGTAGCCAGAAGAGGAGAGGCAGGGAGGGATGAGGCGCGACTGGCGGGCGCCGGTGCCGAGAGACTCGGGCTTTGTGTTGTTATTGATTGGTTTTCGGTCGATACCGACAACTGGTCGATATCTTGACTCGGATCCCGTTCTTGAGGATCGGACGCTGGGATACCACTTGTTTCGTCGACGTCCATGACATCGACGAGTTGACGAGATCGTGAGCGAGCAGATCCTTTGCTCCGAATGGGCTCAGGGTCGGGCTGTTCGTAAGGGATCTTAGGATGTTTCGCGTCATGGTGTTTCTTCAAACCACTAGGACGCTTGTAACTTCCGAAATGCATTAGCGACTTGTCGGCATGATACAATAGACAAACATACCTGAGACCACAATGACAATAATAGCGCATATCCTTTCCAGGCCCATGAACAAAGTGTTCATGACGAGTTCGAGAAGACGGGTCGTTGAAGGCCTGACTGCATTTTCCTTTGGCCCAACGGCAGCGGTAGGCCTTGACATTGCCACTAGAAATGGGGTCAGCAACTAGATCACAGGCATTGGAGTAAGACAAAGACACTGACTGGATCCCGGAACGTTGGTGCTGCTTGAGCCCGGACTGTTGAGAAAAGCCCCGACCACAATTGTCTAGTTCGCACTTAAATGGTCTGTGTAAATTATTTTAGCGTCAGAATGAGGATATCAACACATCAACCTACTTGGGATCGTCGCTATGCAACCTGGCATGTCTGACGGCCATGTCGGTCTGCCTTGAAAAGACCTTCTGGCAGTCTGGTACTGGGCAGACAAAACCGAGGTGGGGAGGCGTGCTGCCCTTCTGCAAAACAATGTGTCAACGTTGGCAGAATATGGCATCGACGACGACCGCGCTTACCTTAGCTCTTGTGTTGCCCGTGGATCGGGTGCGACGATCACGAGCTTCAGCCTTGCGTTTGGAGGTCTTGGTTGCGGCCATAGTGCCAGTGGTAGAGGATGAAGCGAGGAAAGCAGGAGATGAGGGGGAAAGTGAAGGAGCTACCGTACTGAGGGCCATTGCGTTCAGCTTATATACGCGAGCCACTATCTTGCTGCTGCTACGGAAACAACTTGAGGACAATGGGCAATTCGGGGCTCGGAGGTCCTACTTTGAACTTGACTTATCGGGGCACAAAAGGAATGGCGGTCGCGCGGCGCGGCGTGTACTAGGATCTTTTAGGATGGGATCAAACGGAGACAAATACGAGAAATCAGGGTTGTTACGCGTAGGATAAGAAATGAATTGATTCAGGGGAAAATAACCTAGAAGCATGTGTTCCGAATTTTTCTTACAAACTGTGATCGAAATTGTTCAAGTCGTTGCGAACACTGCGGATGTTTTAAGCTCGGGAGCTCGATACAACTGTAACTCAGAGAATACACTATGTACTACAGACTATCGAGACAATCCCTAAGCCTCAAAATGTACCATGGACTGGTTGGTGCCACCTAGTGGCGGGACGTCGTTTTTCCTCGTGTTCACCGAAAGAAGCTTGGTCGCGGGTGTCAGTTATCCCGGTAATTTCCTGTAGCCTTATCACAAAGGCTGACTATTGTCTTGGTCAAAAGGAGAAACAATGCACCCGATCTCCGAAAAAAAAAACTCAATTGAAATAATAGTAATCTCGATAGGTGGCATCGCTTAGAATATATTTCTGGTTGTTCCACCAAGGCGTGTCTGTAGATAGGCCCGGAAGATTGATCGTCCGGGATCTCCACAAGGTATCTCCGAAATGAAATTTAATGAATGAAGCGTGTGACTTCCGAGAGTGGTTGTCCCAGTTCAGGAGGGCAGGATTACTCCCTCGACATAATACAAATCTCATCTTGTGGATCAATATGACTGGGAAAGACCCTAGTCTATCATCTTGAGGAATTGGTCAATGATTGAAACAGGCAGATACTTGCGTTAAATAGTCGTTCTTCCCTCAAGGCCCGCAAACGGCTGGTAAAGGCACTTATTCATTTCGACGAAACACCCGAGCTTCGGATTCCTTCTCGCCTGACAAGCGGAGATCTCAATGAGGTCGCAAGGAGATTATCGGACCGCCCTTAAATCGTGAAATTGGGTAGTGGTTAAGCGACTAATCGCCACGGCTATTCTAAATTCGTGCTCATTGTACTTTATTGCTAGCGGACGGTAGATTCAGCCTCAAGTAAGCCAGAACCCCACTTACCAGGAGCTTCTGGCTCGTAGAGACTGCTGACTATGGGGCGACGCCGAAGGGCCAATGTTGGCCTCGCCTGTACTACTCGTGGATCGCAGTGGCGGCGTACTCCGAGCTTGAGAAAAGTGATCGGGAGATCTCCCAGTTGGGGCGCAGAAACAGATAACAAGGAGCGAAAAGTGTTGCGTGAGCTCCTGAGTGTCTGGATCTATATTCTTGAAATGAACCAGAGATGTGTTCCCAAGACAGCCTTGTCCTCGTTGATCAAGCGGGACCAAACAAGTCTGAAACACAGATTGCCGACGTCTCCGAACAAGGGAAATTCTCTCAGGCACGGCCGAACGCCGGCTTTCGCGTGCCGGAAGAGTACCCGGCGGCTATCAGCTCGGCTCACCCTGAGGTTGGAACGAGCAAGCTGGTCGACCTCGAGAATGTTCCTCAGAAAGTGACTCTGTCGAACGAGAGTGAAAGTACTGCCAATGAGTCACTGACTCCAGACCGCTGTCTCCAGAGTAATGCAGTGCTGAAGCCTCCCAACTGCCAGCATAGCCTGAGGTTCTGCGCCAAGGGTCCCTGGTAATTCAACTGGATGTTCGGTCAGTTCTCTCATCATGATCTGGTTGCGCCCACCTAATAAGTACGGTTCAGCTTCGAACCACAGCCTATTCATAGTGAAATGGCTCAAGTCCATCCGTGGCCTCAACGTCTACCTCCTGTTCAGCTCGATGCTGCCGATATTGCTCCCGATCTACGCACGGTCGATGCTATAGGAGATATGATTGACGATTTGAGGAGAGCTCAAACAACCTTCGATGGTTGGATAACGGACGTGGCAAAGTACGTTCTTATTCCAGCTCTAGCTTATCTCGACGCTCATATAGTGATCCACGAAGATACGGGAAGAAAAGCGATCAGGCAATTCAGCGTATCATGACGGAAGTCACTGATCTACGTGCTGATACATCCCAAGCACTCGAAACCGCTACAGAAATCCTGGCCGCTCAGCGAATATTCGCAAACACCGTCGTCGAAGCTCTCTTTATCGCCTCATCATCCTCTGCAGAATCACCTCGTCTCTTCCAAGATGACGCGTACCGCTTACAATCCCTCGGAAACACAATCTCATTCCATTCCGACGTGCTGCGCGATCGCATCATCCTGGTCCAGCAACGTGTTCAGAGAATACGAGAAACTGCTGAACAAATGACGAATGAGCGAATCCAAAATCCCTCCAGATCTGACCGTATACGCAAATGGCTAGGCATCGTCCTCGACGTCTGTACCGCTCTCCTCACCGCCGTATCATTCCTCCTCGTTCACCTCGGGATATTCGGGCTCGCCGTTGGCATCGTTGCCCCAGTCGTGCCGGTAGCCCTGGGGGTAGCAGCTGGCGTCACTCAGCTTGGGTCTATGGTGGTTGCGAAACTTCAGGAGAGAATCAATGTTCGGAATCAGTATTTTGATGTCCAATTACCAGCGGAAGCCAGGCTTGTAGAGCAGCGGCTTCAAGGCTTCCCGGCGTACATCGCTATGGTGCAGGTGGAGATTGCAGCGCAGACTGGCAGGATCATCAATATGCGCACCCGGCGGGAACTTGAGGCCGCACAGACGCATTGGGAGGATCACCTTATATACCTGAACAATATGTGAGCATCCGATTCGCCAGCTCTTGTCCTTAATGATAATGCTCCCGCAGGCATTGATCACGCAGTCTTTGTCTCGCTCTTCGATTTTTGTATTATTAGTTGAAGTCATCTGTATCATTTTAATATCATGGTATCTTGGGTATATGTACTTGTAATGATAATAATCGAAGGAGAAAGTAATGATTAGGTGATAAGGTCAGTCTCATACCGATCCGTGTACAGCAGGCTTGCTGGCTTGCAAAGAGGTACTCCAGGTCACAAGAGCCTCCTGTCGGACCCATTCTTCAGTTCCATCGTTTGAACACGAATATGATCTCCATAGAAGGATCCGGCTGACAAGGAGTCGCCATCTTTGCGATACGTCCGACCGCGACGACTCACAGCGCCAGAGGGATTCAACGACTTTGAACCACGCGGTTGCGGAACTACCGAATCTCTGGACATCTGAGAGAGGTGACATGACTGAACTCTCGTAGTCTTTGAGCACTTTCATTACCAGATCAAGAGTAGGCTCCATTGATTCTGGAGAAGCAATTTGAGATAAAGCGAGTAATATATTGGCAACTCGGCTTAGAATGTCGATAGACGCTGAAAGCCAGTCAGTCACCTTGGAGCCATTCAAATATAATGGGGTCACCTTGTCCTCGAAGGAGTAAACGCAGGCAACGATTTATTTCGAATTGCCATTGATCATGAGACGAGCGTTGTAAGATCGAGCCACGGGCCGAATAGGATATATTCTCGAGAACCTGGGCCCAAAGCAGCTCTTCCCCAGGGGAGATTGTCTCCATCTGCATCTCAATCCAGACCAAGAATGAGGAGCGGAGTACGAGGGTCGTTGCTGCACTCGCGTTTGAAGTGATAGCAGCGAAGACCTAAATATTCGTCAACAATACAAAATTTACCGAGGAAGAATAAACGCTTACCTCGATAATAGCAGCGCTCAAAGCGCCGTCTCTTGAACCTTCGAAAACGGTGCACAACATGTCTACAGTGCGTCTACGCTGTAACAACGTCCAATCTTTCGTACTCTTCATGCCTTCCTTCAAGAAGCGGATAATCCAGCTTTTCTCTTTCTTAGAGTCGTCAGAGCTACTATACAACATCCCAAGCAACATTGGAACATCTTCCACATCCAATTCAGGTCTTTGAAGTAAGAACTTGAATATAGAAGGCGAGAGGAAATTTCCCGGATAAAATATCGCCCGGATGGCATGAGCCATGAGAAGTACGATATGAGTTGGCTGGCGAACAAGGGTATCCGACGGAGCGGCGAATGCGTCTTTGATCATATTGAGATAGTAAGTAACTTGATCTTTTTCTTGAAAATCGGCATTCTGAAGAACACGTCATCAGATTACGTAAGAGCGCAAAGCAAGCGAATTAAGTACCTTGATCAAGGTCCACAGCCCTCCGAGCATTGCATGGGCGTAAGTGCGCATTGATGCATCTTTGGACGCGAGACAGATTATAGGGATGCAGGCGATGTTCGTCCGGAGGAGATCCACCCATTGGAACGCGTTCAGTTCGGGAGCTTCGACGGTAAATTGACCCAAGAGGAGGAGGAGGAGAACAGGATCGTATATATCCTCATTGGAGTCTTCTGAGCTGGAGCTGAAGGTTGGGTGTCTGGATTGGAAGGTTCTCCGGCACGGAAATTGTCCGAGAGTCCGGAAAATCATATTGGAGTCAAGGTTCGTCAATATCGCAGTGATGCTATCCGTAGACCCGGAGGACGAGCGGGAGGGGGACCATAGAAGGAACAGTGAAGCTATGCTTGTTCGGCGCTCTGTTTCGAATAGTTGGAATATTGATAGTAAAATGGTATCCGTTTCAGATAGAGTGCCGTGATAGACCGACACCAGAGGTTGGACATGCGAAGGCTGACACGTATTTAATGGATGTTTTCGGAATAATACGTCCAAAAGTTTGATCAAGGCGAGCCGGCTGGCGGGTGCGAGCCCGATTGTTTTGAACCGTTGGTGTTGGACGATGCTTTGTATAAGCTTGTTAACCGAAGCAGGCTGGACAACCGATCAATGTGGTACGGCGTTGATATCAGAGCAGCGTACCTTCAAAGGTGAACGTGCCACCAACGCAGCAGCTAGCTCAAGTGCGGATAGTGATGACAGACTGTTTTGCGTCATCGCTTGCAACGCCGGTTCGACGACATGAGGCTTCACTTCTGTTGAAGCCTTTACAAGGTTCACTAAGAATAAGATATTAGCTTTCTGACGAAGGTGCATTTAAATCAGCCGTACCTATATATTGAACCGTCTTCACTACATCCTCATCCTCATCTCCGTCACTATAAGCGCGCGTAACAAAAGACAGTGATCCCTCAACAAGAAGGTCGACAACGCCTTTATCAGCAAAATCGCGGACGAACGCCTCGCTAGTAAACACGCTCGTAATCAACGAATACGCAGCGAGACTGTGCAAGCTCTTGATATAACGGTTGATAAGATCGCGGAATTCGTCCGGCGTCAAAGAAGTGACAGCGACGCGTATCAAAGTACCAAACGCGCTCCTATAAGCGTTTTCCATAGAGGCATCCACGAGGAAACCTTCAGTGAGCCAAGCCAATAGTCTCCCAACGAATTCGGAAGGAAGCGGTTCAAGTAATGTCGAAACGATACCTCGAGGAACGATCATATCGAGCCACGCACTCAAGGAAGCGATCAGATCTCTTTTCTCGATTTTTTCGAGTACGTCGTTCTGCTGGAGCCACGTCGAGTATTCTTTCCGAGATTCAGGAGAGAAGTAAAGGATGTATGCGACGAGTCTGTCTCGTGAAGTATCCCGATGGTCGATAGTGAGGAGTGATAGTATATGAGGGCTCGGAGGTAGGATGTAGGTTTGTCGATTCCAGAATGATTCTAAGGTGCGATTCACGTCCGTGAATTTCCGAGTCTTATCGAATGCGACACCGGCGCAGATAAGTGGTAAATGCTCACACATGACGGCACTCAAAAGTTTCGTCAACACGTGCATCTCGGGACGATCAGCGATTAATTTGAATAGTGTGGGGATTTGAGGTTTGAAATACGCGGAGAGGGATGGTCGTGTCGTGTATTTCGTCAATGCGGAGAATATAGCTGATACGATCGACGGGGAAGAGGGCGTTCCCGAGGTGTTAGACGAGGAGGTTATGAGAGGGAGATAGAGGGCGAGGAGACGGAAGAGAGATGCATCTTCCATGAAGGGGATGAAGAGAAGTAGTGTTTGGATTTGAGTACCGTCTTCGCCATGTGAGGATAGGGCGCTGTGAAGCCAATGATCGCACGCTTCTGCGACTAACACGCGATCCGCATCGTTGGTACAATCCAGCGTAACACGGAACAACGCCTCCACGACTACGTGCTATTAATTAGCTCAACTCCTGAACCGAGGTGCAACAAGGACATACCTTCACGAATCTGTTTTTGCCCAATATGCACCCTCAGCGCATCCCTCATCGCACTCCCCTCAAACAATCCTTTCTTCAACAGCCCCACATCCACTTCCGCCCTCTCCATCTTCCCAACAGTATCCATAATCTCAACAATAGTAGCAAGCGTCCCATATCGGATTCTCGTAATGAGCGTAACATTCTCGATACCCTTGTTCGCGCCTCCGTTGAGATGTGCGGAAGCGAGTCTTCGGAGGATCATGTTTAATCGACGGAGGAGGATGGGTGTGGTTGTGGAAGGTGGAGAGAGGAAGAGCGCAGCGAGAGTCGAGCGGATGGTTAAATCGTTGAGATGTTCGACGTTACTGTGTATGAACGCGTACTCAAATGGAATCCTGGACACCGGCCTCAGTCTCACTCCTCACGCGAAGCGAAAAATACACTCACGAGTTCGTATATTCTACCATCTCTTCGACCGGATTAAACGCATCCCAGAGTAACTGATCCCGCGGATCAAGAACCTTCATCAACTCCCTCAAAGCACCCCGACACGGTTTAACGATACCCACGACTCGCTGAACCTGCGCCTTCGAAAGACTCTCCCCGAGCACCTTCACGCGATCGACGAGTTCGTAAGCTACCTTCTCCAACCCTCTTTCATCCAATCCTACAATCGCATCAGTATGATTGAGTAAGAAGGGATGGAGGGACGTACCGATCGCTCTACGTTCGTATATGGGGAAGAATTCGTTTGCACTTGCACTCGCGCCGGGGAGCGGTTTCTCGATAGGCTTCTCGATTCCCTCAATGCAAGCGCCTAACAGATCCCTCTCCTTCCTCCCTACAACAACCGCCTCTTGCCACCCCCTATCTTCACCCCCACCATTGTCCTCCATATCCTGCACGCATCTCGCCAATCGCTCATGCACATTCTGCGCAAATACAAGACTCGGTTGTTTACCCAAAATCAAAACAACAAGCTGTCGCACGAACGAAACGAGAGCGATGATCGATGAAGGTGAAATTAGACGTTTGGAGATTCGAGTTGTGAGTTGTTCGAGGAGTGTCAAGAGGAGGGGACTTGGGAGTTCGTTTGGTTGATATCTTGTCTCTTCAGCATCGACATCGGGGACGTCGTCAACATCCATTGCGTTTGATAGAGATGGAGGGGAGTGAGGGGAGTGAGGGGAGGAACGTGTGGCGGACAGTGATTCTTCGATGTACCGATAAGGCGTCTTCATACACCTCAAAATACAATCATCTAACATCTCCAGCACATCTTCCATGCCACCCGCTTCTCCACCTCCGCTTATTTGCGCGTCGTTCGTAGCTGGACTTGGTCGAGAGGTTGGTAAAACCTCTAACCAAATCCCAAGTTCCTCAGGATCATGTTCGAACAAGATGCTATTTGCCAAAATACTCCGGAGGAGATCGTATGACGCATCTCTGAGCGGTTTATACGATTCCGAGGAGGAGTAGTGGTTGTAGAGTGTGAATATGTGATATAGGTACGAATGATTCGTCTTTCCTGAACGGGGTTTGTTAGAATTAGAGTGAAGAGGGGAGAAGGAGGGGAGATGTACCGAGTTTATTGGACCATGTGAATGATTGGCTTTCCTTCAATATCCTCAAGACATGCAACTGTCGGATCATGTCCAACCCCGCTCTCTCCTCCTGTGTCGGTATTGAATGCGAATGAGGATCGGAGTCGGAGCGCATGACAAGCGTTCCTAAGAGTTTTCCGGCGTCGAATTTGACTTCTGATACGAGGTCGGGAAGATGGACGTGATACAGCCATATGACTCTTAATGCAGCTTCGGAGAGTAATAAGCTTCGCGTCGTATCTCCCTTACTGCCTTTCTCTGCGGTGGTGTTCTTATCGGTGGCAGATATAGCAGTGTCGGAGATTGCAGTTGGAGTGGAAGCGGCGGCGGTTGGTGATGAGGAGGATGAGGAGGCGGATTGGGAGAACGCGACGATCACTGAGAAAGCGGGTACACGCAACGCCACCTCTCTCTCAACTTCTGCCTTTCTCTTCCCCCACATTCCCTCTCGCTCCGCTCCCTCTCCCACCAACATATCAGTCATCCTCAAAGACGATGAAGAAGAAGAGCCTTCAACCGCCTCCTCGACTTTTTTCAGTGCGTCGATCACAGCTCCGAACTTACCCAAACATTTACTCAGAAGCAACGCCGTAGAATGCCGAACGAGCGCAGAAGGGTGTTGTAGTCCCTTTGTCAAATTGGCACGTGTGAGGATGGATGGGAGGATATTTTCTAGGATTGATGAGAGAGGCGGTGGGGTGCTTTTGTATTCTAGATCTTTTGTGGGGGTGGATGGGGATGGAGAGGAGAGGAATGATGTAGAAGGTATGGGGAGGGATACGATGGAGCCTATCGTTCCGAGATTTGCGAACCATTTGGATGACAGGCGGGGTTCGGTCACCAGGCCGGATTCTCTCCAATACCTATCGACCAAAGCGCCACCAATCAGTCACACAAATCAAACGAGATAAAGAATACATACCTAGATATCAACTCCGGCGCAGCTTCAAGGATTTTAATGATCAACTCTTGCTGACGCGAATCACCGGGCCTCAACGTCCTCAAAAGATTCGAAAGCGGCTTATTGAATATCCTCTCATTCCCCGTCCCCACCTTCTTCTCGCCTTCTTCTTCGTTTTCGGTGGAAAGAGGGAGAGTGTCAGTATCGCGAGGATACCATCCGTTTGATTTGAAGCAGAGCCCGAAGCCGACGCGTGTACAGAGTCCGAGCATGAAATGATGCACCAAGTCTGCGGGTGTTGATTCGGGGTCGGAGTCGAGCTCTACGTCGACGCGGTCATATAACTTCATGATCTACTTTCCCATTAGTGTTGCTCGTTCACGATGAGGAGGGGGATCGAGAGGGAGTGAGGGAGGACTGACCTGAAGAAGAACGTTGTTATGAAAAGCCCCCAATTTAAGCGTTCGTTTGAGCTTTGCGTCCATCCATATTCCCTCCCAGCAACTCTCGAGTATCCACCTCGCCACATCGTACGGATCTTCGATGAGTCCTTTGAATATCGCACTGAGAGCATCGGAGTGATGTTCTAGAAGCGAGGATTTGATGGATGTGGAGGAAGAAGGTGAGACGAATGAGAGGATGAATTTGATGTATAGCGTTCGAATATCTGGACGCTGTTAGTTTTAATTATGCGGGAGGGAGGAGGGAGGTACCTGGCTTTGGAAGACCTTCGAGAAGGATCCGATTTGCTACTTTCCTTCGCGCATAAAGCAACTTTGGCATCGCCTTCGAACCCCACGCAAATCCATCCAACACCATCTTTTGGTCCTTGCATCCCGCGAACGTCGAGAGTGCAGTTAAGAGTTTGAGAGTAGCCATGATCAGTTCATTATGGCCCCCTGAAAGATGTGCATTGTATCTTCGAAAGAAAAGCGACGAGAGCAGGATTTTGGTCAATGATGAACCGGTGGCTTGAGTCGAGAGGTGCGACGAGAGAAGTTGGAGGATGTAGGCGAATATTGAGAGGATTGAGGCGAGTGTATTAGCATTCTATTTCATATCAGCTTCAAGTCAAAGTGGATTGAGACAACATACCCGTTGATGCACTTCGACAAGTTTGAACAATTCTGGTAGTCCAGGTGATATTCCAATCCAAGCACTGACAAGCGTAACTCGTTTGTCCGTAGTCGATATCGGCCCTTCCGTGGCGCGAACCGTCAGTTGATTGCGCAAAGCCACAAGGTCTAATTCCACGATCAGCACGAGCCACCCAATAAATGACCATACGTACGTTTGTCAAGAGCATCCTGTTCGCCTTCCGCAAGTGCATTCTGGATATGCTGAGGACTCAAAAACGTCGGTTGATGGACAACAGTCGCCTCCTCAACTCTCGCTTTCTTCTGAGGCGACCTGGCCTCCGTCTCAGCCTTTCGTTTCTTCGCCATCGTCTGAAAATAAATTCAGAGTCGACTCGGATCGGAAGCAAGACCGCGACCGAAAAATTCTAGGCGCTTGCTCGGCAACAACCGACTCGTCTCAATTTTTTCCATCTTATCAGGTTTAGCATGGATTCGCGAAAAGTAGGCGTTCTAGGTAAGAGTGGGTCCCCTCTCCTGCTATTAAAGTCACCTACTAATCGTCCTTAGCAATCTCCCATGGAACGATATTCAAAATGTCTAAATACATCGGCATGCAGGTGGTGGCCAACTGGGCCGTATGCTCGCAGCCGAAGCATCCCTACTCAACATCGAGCTCCTAATCCTCGACGTTGGCCCCTCAGCACCAGCAAAGCAAATCCTAGCGCACGATAACCACATCGACGGCTCCTTCTCCGACCCCACAAAGATCCGCGAACTAGCATCCAAAGTCGACATTCTAACCGTCGAAATTGAGCACGTCAACGTCGACATCCTCTCCTCCATCTCATCTTCTCCTGATTTCAAGCATTTGCAAATACATCCTTCGCCGGATACGATTCGGATTATTCAGGACAAGTATGTTCAGAAGAGACATCTTGAGGACGCTGGATGTCCTGTGTCGAAATACCTTGGTGTTGAGGCGACGGTAGAGGGTGTTCAGGGAGCTATCAACGAGCTCGGATTGCCACTGATGCTCAAGTCTCGAAAACTAGCATACGATGGTCGAGGCAACTACGCCATCCACACCCCCTCCGACATTGCCCCCGCTCTCACAGCTCTCCAAAACCGTACGCTGTACGCCGAAAAATGGGTCACATTCGAAAAAGAGATAGCAGTGATGGTAGTTCGCAGCGCATCCGGTGAAATTCGATCCTATCCAACAGTTGAGACAGTGCATAAAGACAACATCTGTCAACTCGTATTCGCACCGCTTCGCGTCGATAATCCCACCGTCGAAGAACGAGCGAGGATCATCGCTGAAGAAGCTGTGAGGACGTTTACGGGAGCTGGTGTATTTGGTGTCGAAATGTTCTTACTCGAAGATGGTTCGTCCTCTTTCGGTCCCTTGCTTTGGACAGTACTAACATTGAGTTGGTAGGCACGATATATATAAACGAAATCGCGCCCCGACCGCATAACAGTGGCCACTACACAATAGAAGCATGCCACTCCTCCCAATACTCAAACCACCTCCGCGCAATCCTCTCCCTCCCCCTCGGCTCTACATCCCTCAAAGTCCCCTCATCCGCTATGCTCAACATAATCGGCACATCATCCTCATTCTCCGATATCCAAGCCTTATCAACTCAAGCACTCTCTGTACCAGGCGCTACAGTCCACCTCTACGGAAAATCCGAATCTCGAAAAGGGAGGAAGATGGGACACATCACACTCGTCGCACACTCCGACGCCGAGCTCATAGCAAATCTCCGTCCTCTCCTCCTCTCATCCCCAACCCTCTCATCTCTCGCAGACAAATACACCCCTCCTCCTCCCGCCCAAGGCGGGCACTCCCACTCCTCCCCGCTAATAAGCATAATAATGGGCTCAGACTCCGATCTCCCAACTCTCCTCCCCGCCTCTACAATCCTCCACCAATTCTCCATCCCCCACGAATTAACAATCGTCTCAGCCCACCGCACTCCCGCCCGTCTGGTGACATTCGCGAAAAATGCAGCGAGTAGAGGTGTGAAAGTTATCATTGCTGGTGCCGGGGGTGCGGCTCATCTTCCGGGGATGGTGGCTGCTGAGTGTGCGTTGCCTGTTATTGGTGTTCCTGTTAAGGGGAGTGTGCTCGATGGAGTTGATTCTTTGTATTCTATTGTACAGATGCCGGTGAGTTTTCGTCGGTTCTCTCTTCTTGGTGTGAAATGGTGTTGATTTGTCTGCAGCGAGGTATTCCGGTGGCGACTGTTGCGATTAATAATAGTACGAATGCGGCGCTTCTCGCTATTCGTATTCTCAGCGCTGGCGATCCCAGGTTGGTGAAGAAGATGGAGGAGTATCTCAAAGGACTGGAAAGCGAGGTGATGGGCAAAGTGGAGAAATTGGAAAATGTCGGCTGGCACAATTACGTCGTAAAGAAATAGTCCGACCGCGAGAATGATGCGTGGGTACTAACAATATATTACGACAATCCAATTAGTTATACGTAGACGATCAAAGCAAGATACCAAAAACGAGAGAACAATGATGCGATGCGATACAATAAATAAAACGAATGCGCAAGTGTAATCCAGTACAACAATTTTGTTCTACAGTGCGACATCAAAGCCGATCACTGAAACTCATCATCAACTCATCCAAATCCTAAAGCTCATCAGCATCTGGACCCAAATCAACAAGTCGAAACACACCTTATCAAAAGCCTTCAGTGTCTTGAAGCTAGGCTCATAAATCTCCCTGATACTGGGATGCAACTCCTCCACCCCTCCTCCATTCCCAAACGGCCCAAAAAGCAATTTCTCGACTTCATCCACCGGTTCCCTAGGCACAGGTTTATTCATACTAGCATGTAACTCGATCAAAGCCATCATTCTGGAGAATCCGAATTCGTCCTTGGGGATAATAGGTCGTTTACCACCGCCTGCTGTGGTGGGTATAACGTATGCGCGTCCGGCTGTAGATGGTGTCATCGCATTGCTATTGCCAGAAAGAGGCGTAGGTGCTTCTGCTGGGAGGCCGGAAGGTGATGGTGATCGAACGGTGGCGGGGTTCGTAGGAGAAGCAGTCCGATACGAAGAAGACGCGTCGTCCGATCTCGTCGAGGCATCGGAGGGCTTTTGGGCGTGCTGGGCCAGAGGCGAAGGTCCATTCGACATACTTCTGTTCATCGCAGGACTCTTAATCGTCTCCGAGGTCATGGTGGGTGAAGGTGCGAAAGCAGGTGTAGGTCCTCTAGATTGACCTCCAATAGGCGTATCATAGCGCGAAATCCCGCTGAGAGATCCTGTGGGTGTTGCTGTCCTCGATCCGGGTGTGGCGCCCGTAGGTGTGATACTTCGATTCGCTGAGTTCGGTGCGGGAGATCCCCCTCGGACAGTCTCGTTCGTAGGCGACAGAACCCTCTTGACACCAGCAGGTACAGGACCAAGTTCGAATTCGGCCCTCGTAGCAGATAATCCCTCCGCATCAGACGGCGAATACGCAGAAGGTGAACTTCGTCCCGTACTTGTGGTATTAATCGTCGATGCCGAATGAGGAGGTTGACCAGCGAGATTCTGAGCATTCGGAACCAGAAGTGTGTTTTTCGTATCCCGAATCTTGTTCAAGACATTATCCAATTTCTCGTGATTCTTCACCAATACGCCTTCGAGAAGATCATTCCTCCTCGTCGCAGTTGCAGGACCTAAACGGGGGCTCTGAGCTTCTTCCTCGACGATTTGACTGATATCGTAAGCTTCGCCGTCGGGATCGACATATGAGTATCGCATTCGAGTATCATGTTCGTATTGCGTGCTTCGTAGACGGGCTTTGTCAGGAAGGACAACGTCAACTCCTCGCTCTGCGTTCTGCTGTGCGGAGAGAATAGCACGTTGATTCGCCCGAGATGCAGCCCGTTGTGCCGCGATAAGCTCCTGTCTCGACATCCCTTGCTGTGTTTGAGAACCCGGCAAGGTTTGTGCCTGACCACGGGGAGAAGTAGTCACTGCTTTTGACTCGGTAACATCGATAGAGGGAGTAATCATCGTATGATTGGTCGCGCTAGTCGTAGTTGGCGTAGCAGCGTTAACGGTGATATCGGAATGAGCGCTTTCTCGATGCGCGGTCTTCTCGGCCTGGGCATGACGAAGGGCGAATTCATCCAGTGGCACTCCTCCAGAAAGCCTTGATCTGCCTGTGAGAGAAAGGCGGTATCCAGCAACGCGTCTTAGGATAAAGGTTGGATCGTCAGGCTGAATGTCGTCCGAGGCTGCTAGAAGTAGCGTGCTATCGATTGAACGACGTTTATTCTCCATTGATCTGCGATCGGTCTGGCGATATGTTGGGGGACGGGGATATGCGTCAATGATTTTGCTCGTCGGCACGAGCGAAGACTCTGTGCACTATATCAGCAAACCTGTTTTCATTGTCCAGCCCGACGGTACGCACCGTGTCCATCAATAAGGACACTCAGTCCATATTTAACCCTCGAATGACTCCTTCGCTTGGTCACCTTGTCATCGACATCATCACCGCCATCTACAACACCCTCTAATATCCCGAACCGCTCAAGTCCGAGTTCAATGACTTCCGCGACAGTCGTGTTCTTCGGGAAAGAGAAGACCTTTCTTCTCTTCGTCTGTGAAACCGCATATGAGCCTGACTGTGAACGGTCGCGCAAAGTCGATTTGGGGACGATAGCCTCAGTCTGAGGGTCAAACACCATCCCATCGGGAAGATCTTCGGGGAATATGACAAGTTGGAGGGAGAAGCGAACAGAGGGAGAGGTGAACCTTTCTGGCGTGACAGTGCCAGTGCTAGTGAGGATTGCGTTGGGTGAATTGTGGTGAGGCGGTGGTCTGAGGAACGATGCCGATACGTCCGCTGAATCTCTCTCGCTAGCCTTCTCCTTCTCCCGATCACTATTCAGAACGATAGTATCATCTTCGCCTTCCTCTCCCTTGTCGACTTCGTCGTCGTCGTCGTCGAATCCTTCTGCTCCCTTCCTGTTCAGGTAGAGTTTGACGATGGAGTCATCTGTAAAATCGTTCATCCCGAGGCTCCGGATCGCAGGATGTTGACTCAGATTGCTCGACACCGAATTGATGCTGCCGATACTGCTTCTCTTCACCTTCGGCAGCTGCGCCGCCTCGACGAGTCCTTCGAATACAAGCAAAGGCTTTTCGTCAGGCTTCAAGGTAGCTTTGGATCCTTCAATCTGTTTAATGACAAGGTAGTAATCGTCCAACGATTCTCCCGCTGGCAACCTGAAGCGCTGCATCGCCTGACGAATCAGGTCATTTGAGGTCGTAGATTGGTTGAGTAACACGGTTTTGAACGTCGCCTCGGTGTGTAACCCTGGCCCAGCGAAGATACGGATGACATTGAGATCAGGTAACATGACTCCCTCCGAACCCAAGGCATTGGAGGTGAGGATCAGCGAGCCAGGTCGTCCTCCGGGAGTGTTACTGAGGTGAGCTAGGGGTCCACGCAAGTGGTTCAGAGGCGAACCAGCAGGGATCTGGGACTGTTGGGAGGGCTGCGAACTTGTCTGGACAGAAGAAGGTAGAAACATCGATGCGCTTTGCAGGGCGTAGCTCGGTGCAACGACGCTCGAGTTCTCCGGCGATCCCGGCGAACGAGTGAGGTGCTGTTGAGAATAAAGGGCCTGCTGAGCTTGATCTGCAGCCTGCATTTTGAGAGTGTGGGGCGACACCTGCTGCTGCTGCTGTGCAGAGCTGGGGGCGCCGCCAGGACGACGAGGGTCGACAGAGTTGCGAGATGCCAATGGCCCGGTCTGTCGAGGGGGAGTAGAATATGCAGAAAGAGGTGTACTTTCCGGCGGGATTCCAGTGTATCCCGGGCCATGGCCTAGTCTCGACGAATCTTCTGACGTCCTGCTGCTTTCTGTGGGCGATCCATCCCCTCCAGGTCCTCTTTTCCTATCTTTATCCTTCTCCTTATCCCGCCCGCTGTTTTCCTTGTTCTTGCCCCCTCCGAACAATTTGCTCAACATGCCACCTTTCTTCTTCTCTTTCTTTTCCTCCTTGTCCCTATCGTCCTCCCGGTCCTTTCTTAGCTTGGCGTGTCCACTTGACGAGACACTCAAGCGAGAGTCGCTAGACACGCTACGAGTGATCGACAGCTGCTCGGGCTCTCGTGGCTTTCCGTTGCCCTTGTCCAACCCAAGACGCTTGTTGGATCCATCGTCAACGTCTTCCCTGGGTCGTTTCAGGGAATCTGCGGATTGGGGCGTTGGAACACGGTCTTCGTTCGTATCGTTAAGAAGCTGAGCCGAGAGGCGGTTGGGATCCCGTGCGATAGACGGCGTCATGACTAGCTTTTTCGTTTCCGTCGCTTCGAGGGGATCGAGGAGTGTCGGACCCGTCGGTGAAGAACCAGATGATGATGAGGATTGCTGGGATTGTTGTTGGGCCATTTGCTGACTCGCGGCAAATAATCGTTCCCTAGACGTTTGGGTCCGAATGCTAGGCGCCTGGCCGAGTCCCAATCCCGCTTGCTGGGCTTGTTGAGCCGCACCTTTCCCAACAACTCCACTCTGCGCTTGGTTCTGGCCTTGCTGAGAAGGCTCCTGGATTCGCACCTGCACTTGTCTTGCCGGACCTTGAACGTCGACGGCCTTCAAGGATTGTCCGGGATCTGGTTGTGCACCATGCCCGGAAGGCCCACGAGCTGCCGATTGCTGAGCATGGAGGGCGGCTTCGTCGTCCCAGCTCATGTCGTCGTCGTCTGTCTCGAATGGGCCACCAGATTGGTTCAGGATTCCCTCATCCTCTTCGTGATCCTCGTGCTCGCCATCGTGCTCATGTTCCCCCATTTCTGAATCTTCTTCCCATTCCTCTCCCGAGTCCCAAACGGCAGGGGGGTAATTGAAGATGGATTGATCAGAGTTAAAGACGACCGATTTACGATTTGAGCCGTTTCCAGACGGCGGTCCGCGTGACGAAGTTGCAGAGCGTGAACGAATTTGTTGCAACTCAAGTTTACGTTCTTGTTCGTGATCGTCGAACAGCTCTTCTTGAGTAGCGGAAGCAAGCTGATTGCTGGATCAACAAGAGAGACAATTAAGCAAGGAAGCCACATACGTCAACATTGCGATGTTTGTTCAATCTAGCCAGCCTTTCAAAAGGTGTCTCAATGTTCTCCGCAGGGATATATCCAATTTCTTGGGTCTTCAGAACTCTCACAAGCCACCAGTAGCTGTTGCTGTCATCCATCAAAACTAGCGAGTCACCCTTGACAACGTTCGCCTGACCCTCCACTGTCGCCGCGAAACTATGCAGGGAGTAGAACAAGTCAAAGTTAATGGACTCGTTCGGGATAGACAACGAAGACGATGCGTCGTCGTCGTCAACATAGTCCACTCCGTCCATTTCTGCATCCGAATCGTCTTCTAGAACAGAGTGTTCTTCGTCTGACGTGTAGTTTCCATCTTGGATATGACCATGTATGTCATGATGTCCTTGTTGCTCTTCAGCATGGATTTGGCCTCGTAGATCGTATGTTTCCTGTCGCTGTGCATGTCGAATGGCTATGCCGTCAAGGCCTCCTTGGGTTTGCAACATGAGTAAAGAGCGTTCAGGTTGATGAAAAGTGTTGCGACCGATCCAGGATTATGTGAACATTAAGAGAATGTGCAGTCGTCGCCTGTGTGGAAGTCCAAGAACGTGGATCAAGAGGCGAGGCGAGGCAGCAGGAGGTTATTTGCGTCTATTTGTTTTCATTTTCCATTTTCGACTGAGGTTTTGACCCAGTCGTCATGCTGCACTCATGCATGATCAGCAGCGTAGCCTTGAACCTGCTAATTCCTCAGTGACAGCTAAACTTCAAAGCAAATTTATAGAGATGAGCTGCTACATATTCAGTAACTCAACAAGTCGAAAGCTATGCTAATACAATCATGTCATACAGTATATATGAGCGTCACAGAGCGTGTGTTGGATATCGATATCGTGTTTACCTCGACATGTCTCTTCAAGTTCAGGATTTAGTCCTCTTTCTACAATGAATAGCCTTTCCTACCCGTTCAGCAGGTCTTCTGAGATGGTGCTGACGTCGGGGCTTTAGTAAAGAATGTTAACCGAAGGATAAATCATATCCGATATGTCCGTTTGTTCGGTTATCCAGGTTGCATTGTCTTTCCACAGCTGACCACCACTCAAAAAACGACCTTTCACCCGCCACGATGTCTCCCACCCAGCATCCCACCCCTTCCCAGATGATGGTCTCCGGGGACTCAGATGCAACATCCAATAAACTCAGGATGGAAGCGTCAACCTCCCAAGGTCAATCCAAGGGAAAGTCCAAGTTGGTGGTGGCCGAACCCACCACTGAAGAAATCATCTCTAAACTCGACCGCAATGAGTCTCTCCGAAGAATAGTTCTGCGTCTTCTAGAGAATGAAGACCTTGTGGATGGTGTAGAGGACCTGCTACAATCCGGATACCTCCCCGAAAAGGAGGACATCGACTCTGAGTCAGAGTTGGATCCTGTCGAGATGCAGAGAGCCATCGATAATGCATTTGTCGAGTTTAACAATATTGGCTTCCCGATGCTTCAGGCAATGACCCCCTCCAATGACTATGACAAACTCAAGCGGTTCGAGCAAGCCCAACCTCTGAAAGGTGACGCACTTTTATTGCAGCGGAAGGTCCTCAGTCTCAAACTTCGTGCAGTCTATAACCCCTCTCCCTTCGGATTGCCGTTCAAATTCTCCATCTTGGGATATGAAGGCGAGGTTATCCGTTCTCACAAGTCCACCTACGAAGTGCACATCACTCAAGACGGGAAACCCGTAGACGCAGCACTAGTGGCTCCGAGCCATCTTCCCTTCAGAGTCTTCAAGAGCGTCGGTACTACGTACTACTGCGATTGCCAAGGCGTTTTAAAGCAGTCTTCCGATAACGGGACTTTAGAAGGTCTCTATTGGTTTTGGTCTGCCCCATCTGAAGCCCTCCATTTCGTGAACAGAGATGGAGGTGGCGGTATCAGTCTTGGGTTCAAGATTGTAGAAGAGTGGACCGGCGGGATTCTCACTGCTGATGCAGCCGCGGAGCTCATTAACAAGTCATCCGAGTGAAAACTCGTTCAAAGTTCAAATCCGTTCTCCATATTCTGTGTCATTTGAGACGCGATCGGTATAAATCGAGCTGGATTGTGATGTCGCATTTCAGACTCGTGAGACCGAAGTGTCAAAGTCGTCAGACTTCTCCTTGGGATCTTCTCGCTCTTTCGACCGACATGCATTATAAGGGCGGAGAATTTTAATGAAGTTTGAGAAACACTTATATAACTGGGTCACCTACTTCTAGTTGGGATGTTAAGGAGGGTGGGGCATCACTAATAGTCCTAGTATTTGAACAAATAGCATTCAGAATTCTCCAGAAACATGCTGTTCAATGATCACTTCCTCTACCGTCTTCCACTTCCAAACTGATTGTCCAGGGTTTACCAGTTCGTTATGATTGTCGTCTTCGTAATTCATCTTCCCCGAACCTATCAAATATCTTTCAAATAAGTCAATGATCAGTTCAAGCTGGTTTGTTTGAACGGCGTAGAAGTGATATCAATACCTTATGACGTTGATTAAAGTGGGTTCCTTGAGCATCTTCTCCCGCCAAGCATTGATATCAAGGCTTTTCAAGGTTATTCTCTCGTCGGTGGCCTTTTCTACAAATCCTGCTATGTCTTTATAGCTCACCGCTGCTCCTGAAAGCGTTACATGATCCGGCACGGAATCAGCGGTGGAAGGCTCAATAGCCAGATGTGACAACCGCGCAACGGACTTCGCGATATCGTCTACGGAAGTGTACGTGACACGTGTTGCGGGGTCTCCGACAGTCGTATATGTGAGATTTTCCTGGTCAAATCCGACTGCGAAAGTGGTGTTAGTTCACCGAATGTACCTGGATAATTCATAAAACTAACGAAGAGGCTGGGAAAACTCGATCAGAGTTGTCTTTGAGAAACAAAATTGAAACATACACCAATCCCGGAGTTGATAAGACCAGTTTCTGGAAACAGTCCCGTATATACTGCGACGACTTTGAGTAATCCGTTTCCCATTTTTCGGGCAATGTCCTGCTGTCCTAATTTGGATGTGGACACAGCAACTTCGAAGTCATTCTTCGAGTGATCGCTTAGACGTAAGGTTAATAACAAATTTCCAATCCGTCAAAATAAAAACGCCGTACTTCCCATATTCACTAGGAATGTAGACCTTCACTTTGTTCTTTACAAGGCCGCCCAGGATAATCTTGTGCACCTCGTCGGTGGTTCGACCAAGCGAACTAATGAATATATCGACTCCTCCTAGAGCATTATTCACACTGAGCTCGTCAACGGGATTGAACTCTGTTAATTCGACCGCTCCGCCGAGGGCCTTCAATGCTTGGGCTTTGGGAGACGAAACATCGCGAGTGAGAATCCTAACTTGACGAAAGATTTGGTCATAGGGAGGTTGCAGCACCGCGCGAGCTATCAGCCCTCCTACGAATCCAGTGAAATAATGATCAGTCGAGAATATGATGGTATTAAGTCTTGAGTACAGACCTAGGATACCAGTGGCACCAGCGATAGCAATAGTGTAGTTTCCTGACATAGTTTGCGCTTGTGAGAGTGAGACTGGTGGGAGAAATTTGATTGAGAAGTTGGGTGATGATGTAGTACGATCGGTAGCAGCAGGGCTTTTATAGCCATCGAATCTATAGCATAGCTATCAGAGACGCATCCAGGCGACTTTGCGTGCCGTGTGATTAGTCAGACCATGACAGAACGTCCAAGTATGCTTACTAATGTCCTTTTGGGGAGCGAAATGAGGAAACAGGCCGCGCAAGGAAGCGACGTGTGATTGAAAAATCAATTCAAAGGACGGTCTTAATCGGCGTCGATATAACCTGTAGCGACTCATGGAGTATAAGGCCGTATGACTAGCGCCAGAGAGCCAACATAGGTGACCAGGATTGACCGTTGAAATCAATAGAACGTCGCAGACGTACGCGTTGATTCTCTCGGCAGCCTGAATGTTGACAAGACTCATCGGTTCTGTTGTTTTTGTATCAGCTAAGAAATATCCAGATAACTTGAAGGTCATGAAGAGTGTCGATCTCTGGTGCATCATGAAAGAGTGACTTTCAAGAGTTCTAGGTTCAGACGACCCACACTCACCGAAACTATTGAGATAAATTGGACGAATGTTTCGACTTATATAGAGGAGGAGATCTAGCCAATTGAATTGACGGATAGATCAAGTGCTGTTTATTCTGCGCAGGGCGAATTATAGGACGAGCGAAAGCCTGACTCGGACCGAGGAGTCCGACGGCTTGAGTGCGACGCCACGCTATCATTACGTAACTTCTCCCAGCATGACTCATCAGGTTGCCATTCTTTGCAGCTTGGCCGCCATTTCCTAAATTCAAGACTTCTTGTGAATTCAGGGGGTGCACATCAAACTTGTGTGCATGCACCGGACACATGCAAAGCATTACAAATCCTGACCTGCCTACACCCTATTGCGTATGTTGCTCAACTCCTCTTCCGAGTCCACGATCCTTCGACTCTTCCGAGCCTTCGAGTCACAAGGATCCTCAGACACGGCCAGTCTCAGTCGATCTCATAAACCTTCCGATCATCGCAAATAGTGCTTTTTTGTGTGTTTCCTCGAGTGCTGGCTCAAAGCATCATCTCGAACAAGTCTTCTCCGCTATTCAACTCGGCACGATTGTCTCATGAATTTAATCACATACTGCTCGATATCTGTTATCGTGCCGAAGCCACTATATGTTATTCTATGATGAAATCGACCTCTCCAGGTCAGAGTCTACCCTGCTCGTGAAGGTTCTTAATTTGATCCTCGACGCTCTTCCATTTCCACAGGGACTCTCCAGGATTAACGAGCTCATTGTGGTTATCGTTTTCGTAATTCATCAAGCCTGCACCCGGAATGTATCTGCGAACCCGCGGTCAGATACGACTGTCTATTGTCAGCAAACGAGCTCCAAACCTCATGTAAGCGATTAATCCAGGACTGGCGATCATCTTCTCCTTCCATTCCGCAAGCTCGATACTTTCCAGTTTGATCTTCGTACCGGCGACTTTTTCGACCACAGCTGCTATATCCGCATAACTCACAACTGCTCCTGATATCCTAACATGATCTGGCACTGTAGAAGACGTCTTGGGGTCGATGGCTAATTGTGCGACTCGCGCAACAGATCGAGCAATATCTTGGATGCCCACATAATTAGCGCGAACGGTGGGCGGACCGACAGACGTATATGTGACGTGCTCTTGATCGAATCCTACTAGAGAGAAATTCAGTCTGAGCTAGCAGAAGACAGGAAACTCATACACAGTGGCTGTTGTTTCGTCCAGGAATATGAATATGAGTGAATCGAGCAATATAGCTTCACTTACCGCATATTGGGCGCCCACAATACTATCCTCGAGGAACAGCCCAACATATACAGCGACGACTTTCAGTTCGCCTCTCCCCAGCTCACGTGCAATCTCTTGATGATGCAATTTGGACTTCAGCATCGGAGCCTCGAAATTGATTTTTGCGTGATCACTTCAGATTCTGTCATCTAACAAGCGCTTGGATAATGTCAAGAGGACTTACACGCCGTATTCGCTGGGAATATAGACTTTCACTTTATTCTTGACTAGGCTCCTGATGAGATTATCCTTGGTCTTATCGTCGATGTTCCCCAGAATATTGATGAAAACGTCCACTCCATTCAAAGCTTGATCGACGCTTGCTTCATCCGAGGGATCAAATTGGGTTATGATTCCTCTTTCGCCCTCCTTCTTCAGGGCCTGGGCTTTCGGAGAAGAGACGTCCCGGGTCAGTATTCGGACGTGACTGAAAATCTGATCGTATGGGTGTTGTAGATGAGTCCGAGTGACCAAGGTGCCTAGATGATTGGCATAAACGTAAACTTGCAAGGTTGATTTGATACAGAAATGTGGAACCTAGATCGCCTGTAGCACCTGCTATGGCAATGGTGTATCTCTCAGCCATCGAGGGTCCGATAAGTCAAGGGGACGTATGTACCACCTTACATAGCCAATGCTGGATGTTCTTATAGAGCTATTCGCCGGTCTCAAGGATCCTAGGATCCAGTGTCTTTGAGTGCGGTACCTGCAGATTGTTCTCACACAACTCTCGTTCATGACTGGCCTTCAGATTCTCTCCGACTCGGATTGCTGTGAAGCAGCCCTTCTCGCCGTCCGTCGCCGTGGGTTTAAGGGTAGAGACGGTTGCAAGCCGGATTTGGACAACCTATAGCTAATTGAGAGGCGTCCTGTGCGTGAGAACCATGGTACAATGCTCTCTTCTTTTGCCATGTACTACTAGTATGTCATATGCCCATAGCCACGGCCGAGCCTGCCAAGAAACCTGTAGCTAGAGATTCAAAGTTCCCTGCATGATAGCGGATACTGTGCAAATGTAGTCAATTCTCCGGTTTTTTCTGGTAAGAACTAGGGTTCAAGAAAAACAAAAAGGTGCTAGAGTAACCGTTACCTATCACAAGAGTCACAGACACAGGAGTATGCCTGGTGTCCGCTACGGTACTTACATATCTACACAACTATATACATAGACCAGGCCTAAAGTTACAGAATAAAAGATACAATACTAATTGACGAATGAGATTGGGGATCCTAAGATTCCTAACCCTATTCAGTCTTTACCAGATCTTTCAAGCTGGCGACTTCCTCTATCCACGCATCTTTAGCTTTCCGATACTCTGTGTTGTCTTTCATCCGAACCACTTTTTGGCTCTGAGCCGCGAGTTGAGCCAATAATAAATTCTGATAGGTTGGGAAGGCCTTGAGACGTGAATATACCATCGGGATCTCGCTTCTGATACGTGTTTGAAGCAGTATCTCCAGGTCCGACCGTCTGGTCATCTTCTTCTCGTAGTGCCTCGTCAATTTAGAACCTATTGTGGCCACGGCAACTGTACCAGCAACCGCTCCGAGAGCGATCGGCCCTACAGCGGAAATAAATCCAAGGATTGGGGCTGCGATACACAGGATTTTGGCCAGAAACTCGAATGCTCTGTTGAGCCATCGAACGATGAAAAGCGCCAAGCTTTCTTGTTCACGATTTCGGCGAGATTGTTCAAGGGCCTCGATGCCACTCTGCAATGTTTGAACCTGTATCTCGATCTGTTTCATGTTCTCGTTCAAGATGATAGAGTGAGTAGAGATTTCCGATGTGAGCCGTTCGATCTCTTCGCATTTCGCGCGATCGTGATGATCGAGGATTCGGGGACATATGGAATTGGATGCGTGCGATAAAACGTCGACCATGACGGCCGCAAATGTAGAGCGACCTTGAATGATGTTTTCCAAGACCTCCCTGGCTCTGGTAGTCTCGTTCCGCAGAAGATCGACAGTCTTTACGACTTCCAAGGCTTCTATATTGGCGCTCTTTCGTGTTCTGAACGGAAGTATCAGTGACTGCATAGTTTTCATGGAGAATGACATACACCCTAATAACGCCATCCCACTCATCGAATGTATTCTGCATGGCTTTCAAATCATCCATCATCTCTTGCGCTGCCTGAGTACCCTTCACATCAGGCGCAATATCCTCTGCTGCTAGCTGATAGTCATCGGCGTAGCGTGAGGCGTCGACGATCTTCCCTTCCGTCTTTCCGCTGGAGGCCGAGTAACGTGATCGGGCAGAAGATACGGATGACACTGAGGATGATCTACTAGAGCTGGGCGAGGGAAGACCATCCCTTACATCAAGATGAGTCTGATTCGGATCCTCAGTCAAACCGATATGTAGGCGAACAAGTATTGCCAACCTTCGAATAGGGCTCGGGCTTCGGCTTCGCATTTCGGTCTCGACTCTGCCGTTCAGGTGCAGCGCGATCGGGTGCATTCGACTGTCCAAGGTCTGATTTGGTCCGGCGCAAATCATACTGCGACGTGGTGCCTGACCCCGACTTCTTTGCCTTTGACGTGTCAGGGCGCTTATTTTCCTTCGCTTGGGTTGAGGACTTTGGTAAAGATTGACGTGGTCGGGGAGGAGATAGAGGAGTCTGGAGACTGGCCTCACTATCGCTCGCACCACTCCAAGATGAGTAGGAATCAGTGGGTGAAGGAGGATTAGATTCGGGCTGAAAGACGTCAAGCCCGGTCGTTTGTAGCAATAGGTTATTGGTTGAGTAAGCCTTTTGCGAGGTCTTCCAGTTGGGTTTTGAACCATGACTGGGATGCAGGGAGACTTCACCAAAGTCGTCCTCGACGGAGATGCTGATGTTGGCCATGAGATACGGGAGTGAGGAGGAGGGAATGAGGAGGGGGCCTATAAAGCCCACCGACTCATTGTTAAGTAGCCGGACGGTAGAATAGCACAGCCGTCAGTGGACTGATATCCAAAGCCAATAGCGATCAATGAGTGCACCAGTCCCGGAGCACTTCTCACACATGCGCTATATCTTATCCGGTACGCGGTGCACACCTTGGATTAGCGCCGAAGGATATGCTGGGCCGCAGACGAAATTCTGCAATAACCCGAAGACTGACACCAGATATCCGCCCTGCCAGAGTGGCGTATATCGGTGCTACAGTGGCAGAGTGAGATATACGCAGAAGCTACATGAGAGATTATGACTGACACCTTCTAGGAAGCCGCATCGCCTTCAGGATCATGCCGAGCCAGTCTCCGCCAGATCTTTGCACGAAAGAACCAAACGGGTGGTGGCGGGGTAGCAGAAGCTCCGTTGTGGTCGTTCCCAGATTCCCCGATACAGATAATATCGGGCAAAAAGGGCGAATGAGGTAGGAAGAATCTATATATGCCTCGTGTGATCTCATAGGGAAGATTTGTGCTATGACGAGAATGGGAGACTGTCGGCATGAAAGCTGACGATGGAGATGTTAGTGGATGAACCGGGTGTGTAGGTTCATCAGCGGTTTGACTCACCAAGGAAGCCGCAGCATCGCGATCTTTAAATTATCCTCGAATCAGAAATTCGCGTGTGCCCGACCAAAAGAGTGACTTCAAACAAAGAAACCTCTTGAAAATGGTTACCGGATTTCACATCACCTCCTTGTCTTTTGAAGCGCACTGTTACGGCCCAACTTGAACATCCGACTCGCAGACAGTTCGAATTCATGGTCAAAAGGCCGGTTTATTCTGACCGGCAAGCCCGGTCATACTACCGGACCCACATGACCAGATTCATGGTAGACAAGCACTTTCGGGAGATGATTCATTTGAGCCGTAGAATCGTAGGCGCACTCAACGGCCAAGCAGAGCTGCAGCGCTGGCAACAAGGCTGGCACAAGCTGGCCGGCAGTACATCTTCGCGGGTCGGAGTCTGAACTGTAGCCGTCGCGACGTCAGGCAGCCGGCTATGCTGATGAACACGCTCTTTCTCTCCACCAACCATGAAGATATTCTCTGTTTCTGTTCTCGTTGCGCCTCCCGGATCTTCAGCTACGCTATTGTCTAATGCCTCTGACTTGTCGTCGTTTTCGTTTTATCAGAAGGGATCAGTGGGAGAGTTTATGACCTTCTTATCGAAGACTGTTGCCGAACGAACATCACAAGGGCAACGACAGAGCGTTCAGGAGAATAACTATGTGGCACACGTTTATAACAGAGGAGGCAAAGAAAGGCTTGCTGGTGAGCTTGAATGCAGAATCAAAGCCCAACTTGAACTGACATGCCTTTCTGCGAAGCCGTCGTCATCACGGATCAAGAATATCCTGTTCGACCAGCATTCTCATTGCTTACGAAAATCCTCGATGAATTCACCGCTACCGTTTCACAAACACAATACGATCCTAATCCGCCTTCATCGACCTCTGCTATCCAATTCCCCATGATCACGACATATCTCCAGAAATATCAAGACCCCCGCCAAGCTGATACAATCATGAGGGTACAGCAAGAGTTAGACGAGACCAAGATCGTGCTGGTACGTTGTCGCCAGTCATCAGTCCACTTCACTCGATCGCTCACATGGTCCAAAGCACAAAACCATCGAAACGGTCCTTCAACGAGGAGAGAAGCTAGATAATCTAGTAGAGCGATCGACGGCGCTCAGCGCTCAGAGCAAGATGTTTTACAAGACGGCGAAGAAGGCAAGTTTCCTCAGCGATTCCTTGATTTCGTGACTGACCGATTTACCGCAGCAAAACTCATGCTGCGTGGTTATGTAATACATCGGATCCTTTTTTCAGTCGATACCCTCACGCTCTCTTGGCTAATACGGATCCCTGTGTACATCAGATGTAATATGCGTTTGGTCTCTTGCTTACGAGCAATTCTCGTTAAAGGGATTGATGACTGCCTGCGCTGCTGCCCCTCTATGATACTCCCCCAAGCGGCCCACTATCCGGGCGTTTCAATAAAGCAGTCCACAACTTTCGACCCAAGGATTCTACAATAAAGTCACAAGAATATTAACCAAGAAAAACTTCAAACTAATCCGGACATGAACAGAGAAACCGAGGCAGACAATCTGGTACGAAAGATATGAAAGCTGGATTTTGAGTCGCCTTCCGCGGCTGCCAGTGAAGCATGACATCCGCTTGGAAATCACAGACCACTATGCCAATCTCTGTTTGCTCGATTTTATTAGTCCCGAATATAAGGAGGCCTGGTGATGTACACCTCGTGCCCTGGGCTTGCAGTTAAAACGTCATAGTACCTCGGTTTCCCAGCTTCATAGACGAAAACAACTTCGTGGTTCAACCGAATGAGCGAGGGGATCAGACCTCCGGGAGGTAGCCGATGCTTCTGAGGAAGTTCAGCACTTGCTCTGGCGAATAATGTCAGACCCATGATCTCAAAATAGGAAAATCAAAGCGAGCCCACCTGCTTTGGTCTGTTACCACAATTTCCACTGTCACAGTGGTAAGATTATGAATATTAATTGAACCGCTTTGGATCGACTGTCGTTTCATGAGATGATCAGACAGACGCAAAGCCAGTGCGGCGAGAGTCAACGTAGGATTCGCAGCGGGAGCAAAGGGAAATATCGATAAATCGCAAACGTAAACTCCATCGTATCCATATTTGAGTTTCAGATCGGTGTCAATCAATGCCTTTTTATCGTCATGATTTCCAAATGGGATACTGCCGAGCTCGTGACCTACAGCTCCTAGAGGTAGACGAAGTAGATCGTGGGCGTCGAGGGCGATAGGGTCCAGCGGAGTGTACTGAATAGTGGCGCTACCGGAGGACGTCGAATCGGTGGGCGTTTCGGAAATAAATTGAACACCAAGAGTGTCCGTGATGGTTCGCATGGTGTCCTCCACGATTTTCACCATGTCTTGCCTCCGGAGCTTGTCCCTTTCCTCTTTCTCTTTGTCAGAAGCGTTCGAGCTGATATTAACCTGGGGATTTTCCGCGTCGTCGAGAGACATACTGTTGCCCGTCTGGAGATCAGAGCGGAACATGAAGACCATGATGAATTGTGGGTGAGAGTCGTCTTTGACATGTCCCCTTGGGAGGAAAGAGGACGCGTCCAAAGATATGTTCGCGAGAGCGATGTCTTTCGTGGAAGGAAGGCGAACATAGGTCTGTAGCTTCATCGCACCAACCTTCGCCCTATCCTCCGGATTTCTCCAAACGAACGATTTTGACATATGGTAAATTTCATGATCGGTAATATGCCCAAAGTGATCGCCGAAGTCGTCCCCATATGTTTTTGGTTGCTTATCCTTCGCACTGCGTAGAAGGATTGCAGCACTGTTGACACTGCCTGCCGAGAGAACGACCTTCTTGCATTTTATTTCGTGACTTTTCCCAGCGGCATCGGTAACAACGACGGCTTCGACGGGCGACGGGGTTGAGGAAGAGACCTCGGGAAGTAGATGCTGGACCGTGGTATTGAGCAAGATTTTGAAGGGCCCCTTCGCTTCTGGGTCGTTCATGGCAAGCTCAAGAAGCTTGTCCACCGTGCTATATGCCCCCTCCGCGAAATCATAGTTATGCTCATCTTTGAATTCGGAAGCGATGCGCCCCCATTGCCAGTTCATATTCGCCACTTTGGACATATTCAAACGGTCCATGAGAAGTTGATGGATCCCGCGAGTGTCGGGATAAGAGAGATGCATGAGCTTCTCCGCTTTCTCGTAGTAGGGATGAAGAAGATCGGTTGCGATAGCTTTCGGAAAGTGCTCCAGACTGCTATCGTGAATTCTAGGCAGCTCATGGTCAGCAAGCCACCCTCAAAAAATGAAGCGAGAGGAAACCTTGGGATAAACAGACCCCAGACCTTGTCGATACTCTGTGTGAGTGCGCGAAGCACAGGAATCTAATTTATCGCTGAACTTACAGGGCTGCGACCACCGAGACAATAAAGAGGGCCTCCCCTCCAGTCCGTTCCGGACTTCTCGGTTAACTCCGTCAAGTCATTGATCTTGAAGACGGACTTGAACCGGTTATAGAAAGCGTTATTATGCTGGCCGTAACCGCCACGCTTAGTTGGCCGAGCCGCATTCAAGCAATGAGAGTGAAACAGGAGGCCCCCTCTCTCAATGAGCAAAATCCTTGGTGCCTCCCCGTCCTTTTTGTTTTTGCTGTTCCACATGATTGTTTCCTGAAGGGCCGCAGCAACGACTCCACCGCCAATGCCACTTCCAATGATGACGATGTCGAATGGCTTGGCCGCAGATTCCTTAGATGCTTTGTCGGCGGTGTAGGTGAAGTAGGCCTCCTCAAAGCTGGACGGAGGAGGGGACGGAACCGATTTGTCTGCCACTTGGGCTGCCCGGTTTCCAGATTCATGGCTAACGATGATCGTGTCAGTCACAAGTCAAACAGACGATGCAGATGCGATGGATGTCTCAACTTGTCCGAGTTTGATGAGCTCATATTCTAACACCGTCCCCCAGAGCGAGGGGGGGAAAGCAGGGAGTCAGCAGAATAGGTGCATGGAGGACTGGCAGAACTCATCGATTATAGGCCCGTACGGATTGAATGACGGTGGTTCCATCCAATCTTGTGCCATTTCAGATGAGAGATGGGGTGATCAGGGGTATACATCAAAGGACGGAATCTGTTGACCCCCGGTTGACTCTTTGGTGTGCCTACTGCGCAGAGCGCCAGTTATGGTTGATTAACTCTTGATGCTTCTGTTCCAAACATCGAAAGCAGCCCGCGGCAAACAAATGTGAGCCCGTGAGGCGTGAGCCAATTTCGATCAATGGTATCGCATCTTGTAGGAGGACTGAATAGCTCTCATACCCATAAAAGATGACTCTCAGGTCGAAATCCGCTTTCGTCATCAGACAGAGATAGCAGCGCAGCGCGAAGAAGACAGAAACAAAGATCGTATAATGAATGGAGAAACAGCATGATATCTTTACAGCCCCGCCGTGAGCCGGATGAAATAGAGGGTTCACCAAGATTGGGCTCTGTTGCTCTGATTTTGGGCTGGAGGGTGGGAGACAAACACAACAGTCTCGGAATTTACCGCGCTATTCTTCGGATCGATAAGCAGAATCGGTTGTGCCACAGCGCGCTTCAGCTCAATCAGCTCAAATCTCAGCTGAGGTCAGGCAAAGTCAGTTCTCGGACTGACGCGTCTACCAGTATACAGGACGTGACATATTGGCATCGAGGTGATATGTCTTACTTCCGTACGCCTTGATTACCTGTGTGGAGAAATGCAAACGAAGTTACCGGTAATGCGATTCGTCTCCATCACAAAGTCGGACACTCTGAGTCATTTGAGCTCAGGCACTACAGTCCAGACTGTCTGAGGATAAGGCTAAGGCTTCATGAGCTACAAACCAGGGGAGACCGGGCCTCTTTGAAACCGATGAACAGTGGAGAAAACTGATCAGTTGAACGGTTGGTAAATGGCGATGCGCTAATTCCCCTTGCGGGATGAATCAGGAGATCCCATCGGTAGTCGAAAATAGAAGCCATTTTTTAATTGAACGCATCCAGCGCATTTTGAGACCGTGAACTCAGCGTCAACGTCTTGGTCCACATCGTGGATCAACTTGGAAGTCGTCGGATTTGCGGATCACCGGAAGTACTCGGTCGCGGGCTTATCGCAGTTTTATTGACATCCCGCCCGGTGATAGCATTTTTGGTCCGTTCCAGTCAAATCACACGAGCCAGGGCAAGGAATTTTCGTGTTCCCCCATTCGCAGAGTGCTCATTCTGAACCATGTCCGGAGGCACAGCGACGACCCAGACAGTCGTTGTAGGAGTTCTAGGTCATTTTTCACAGTCATTTTCTATGAGATGATCTCACTCACAGGCTAGGATCGACCTGGATATAGCCCTGCAAGGTGCTTTCCAGGAACACTTCGTTATCTTATCGAAGATATCTGGAATCTCGTCATCTTCCTCCGCGACGTCCTCTAGAACTTCCTCTGTTTCGTCCGCGACTCCTCAGGAGTCGTCGGTTCAGACTAAGACGAAAGTGAAGCCTTTGCTCGTGAAGACGGTGCAAGACCTGGCAGCCTGTGATGCCTTGATCATTCCTGGCGGAGAATCAACGACCATCGCCTTATTGGCTCGCCTATCTGGTCTTCTCGAACCTCTGCGCGAGTTCGTCAAATCCGGAAAGCCAGTTTGGGGAACTTGTGCTGGGGCAATTCTTCTCTCAGAGGAGGTCCGTGGCACGAAGAAAGGAGGGCAGGAAACACTAGGTGGAGTTGGTATTGTAGTTGAGAGGAATGGATGGGGTTCACAGGTGTGTTCTTCCCAGTCGACGACGAGATGAAAGTAAATAAACATTGTTTCAGGTCGAATCGTTCGAAGCCTCTCTGGAAGTCGATGGCCTTCGAGATCCAAACCGCCCTTTCCTGGGAGTCTTCATTCGCTCTCCCCTGATTGTATCCATCCTTCCACCGCCTCTCCCTCCCGCCCCCGCCATTCAGGTCCTGGCACGTCTTACTGCCGACCATCTCCCCATATCGGATGACCCCAACATCGTGAATGACGATGATCCCACGGATCCCAGAGATGATCGAACAGTCGTTGCTCTTCGACAAGGAAGGGTCCTCATAACCACCTTTCACCCAGAGCTGACCAAGGATGATCGATTCCACGAGTATTTCATAAAGCAGTGTATTTTGGCAAAATAGAAATGTATCGTATGTAAATCCCATGGTTTGGAACCAAAGTTGAGCCGCTGAGCCCAGCGCTGGAGTCCTTTATTTGAGGCAAGTCTTGCTTGGAGTTGCTGCCCGCTGTTGCCGAAGAAAATGATTTGCATCCGGGACCCGATTCTTTCGTATCAGAGTGCCGCGACGCGACGTCGACCTGGAGACACTCTTTCACTGCTGCAAAGCTAGCTATCACTAGTGCGCACGACGGCATGGATTGTACGCTGTTGATCGCATACCATTAGTGGTGAGAATATTGCGACTCTCAATCTCCTATCGCCCGGCTCACCTAGGTTTCATAGTACACGAACCACCCCGAGGACTCGCATCGCAGAAAAATGAGTTGGTCGATGGTCTCTGACGAGATGTGCAAGGCTGTCACTGCTTCGTCCAAGGTCTGGACAATGCCGGAACTTGTCACTCTCATAGTCCGAGGCACATGATGGACAGACTGGGCCAGGCTCTGTCGATTGAACAAAGTGGCATCCGAGGCAGCTCGTGCAAGGCTCTACTCTGGACACTATTTTGGGGCAACTATTCGCCCCCTTTTATCAATATTAGCACCGATGGAACGAATTGGCGATTCTGGCTTTGTGAGTCACCTTGAGCACCACGAAAAATTAACTCATATTCACACAGATGTTCACCCGCCCCTTGGAGACGTCTGATTGGACGCGCTTCTTAGGGTATAGCAAGCACGTCATATATATGTACTTCTCAGACGATCACATGATTGCCCCGAAACCTTCTGTGTGATGGATGCAACGCGCCCTCCCCAGGACATATTTCCCTCGTTGAGGGACTTTGCGGACATGAGGGTATCACCTTGTTCAAATTACCTCCACAATATGACATTCCACAAGCGTCTTAGGGAGTTTCGTATCCGGAGCTGGATCGCCCCTCTCCGTTAACTGCAGACGCTGCGGAAGGCCGCAAACTCTCTCCGGAAATTAGAGTTGGGAACATACACGATGGTTCCAGATAAATTGACGATCGTTGAACTCCTCGCATTAATCCCAGAACTACACTCAATCGACACACTCTCCCTTCCATCTCTGTTCGTGACTTCAGACGTCTTTGACGCGCTATCACGCTCGGTGTCTCTTCAAGAGTTTCACCTGCTTTGCAGCGAGTTTGACAGGAATCCTCCTCCGCCGGACAACTCGCTCCATTATGCCTTTCGGTTGCTTGCCGATGGTTTCAGCAAACTCTGTTCGCTCACGATCGAGCATCGCTCTCCGAGGCCGCACAGTTTGTTGTTGGTGACAGGCATGAAGCCGAACATGACAAGACTGTCTGTGCAGTTTTCTTGCGCACCAGACTTTACTGGCCTTAAGAAGTATCATGCTATCTTGAGCGGCGGATTCTCTTCCCTCACGGAGTTGTTCATTACTGTATCTCAATCCGCCGAGAAGCACGAGATCTCGGACTCAGGCCATGCATTTGGGTTGCTCCAGCCTCTACTTGTTCTCGAGCACCTCGAGTATTTTTCGTTCAATTACAACGCTCCGGTATCTCTCAAGGATGAACACATTGAAAAAATGGCGCAAGCCTGGCCTCTGCTTCAATACTTCGTTTTCTGCAGCGACGTCTTTTACGATGTGCATCAAACAGAGCTTACGTTGGCGTGCTTGCTTTCGTTCGCGGAGCATTGCCCTCGCATCGACTTTCTCATGTTCGCTATCGACACAACTCTGGATCCTCCTCGCCAACCCACCGATGACACTGTGTTCCCCCCTAACTTCAGCACCCTTACTGTGACCAACTCTCCAATCCTCGATATTACATCGGTCGCAACTTACATCGCTGATTTACTCCCTATATCAGTTCGGTTAGAATGCGCAGTGCATCTTGATTTTGAAGGACGTGACATTGACAGATCAGAACGGTGGGAGAGTGCGACACTCCTTGTAGATGCACTGCACCAGGCGAGCGCACGCAGTCTAAGGCGCTCCTTACGTGCTCCAGTATCCCTTACCGCGAAAGCCTAAATGTACGACAGATTCGTCTGGTTTAGTAACGTCGTTAGCCCTGTGTTTGAAATAAAGCCCTGTGTTTGAATAAAGACAGCACGACAAGGCGCAACGAGGATGATCTAATCACGAGTCAGAGTCTACTAAAGCTGTAATTCATGTCCGCTAACGCCGAGACCTCTCCTCAACTCCGCCACCACGACACCTCTGGGTTTCACAATGTCTCAAGGTTACCTCCATATCAAAGCGAATATTTTTGGCTTGTTGAGTGGTTCCTTAGCTTATTATGCGTGTCATTCAAGGCCTTGCGTCTGATGCAGCGGCGGAACCTCTGCAAGCGTCCAAATCAGCCCAAAAATACCCGAGGAACACATCAGAAACTTACAGGGACCGAATGGAGTCGCTTGGTTGAAGCGATACATGCAACTTCTCAGCGACGACATCAAACACAGTAGGAACTGGAAGTGTTTCGTCTGCGGTACGTACGCTGCACTCCCACCACCGGCGCTAACGCGCTGCTGTCTTTTTCATACGGGCTGAATCATCTTTCCGTTGCACAAGGGAATCCATCCCGAGGTGTGTTACCCTCAAGTAATTAGAATTGATTTTTCCTCACTAATGAATCTTGCCTACTGGAAGAAAATAACCTGAACGTGATGGCCTGGATCCATTTGTCGTCCCCTCAAGTTCTGATCTTCGTTCGTGCATTTTTATGACCTACTCGAGCCATCTCATTCGACCAGGTTCACAACGCTTGCTCCATGACATCCCACAGATGCATGGATGTCATCGATGCCGAGGGTCGGGCCATGGCGAGAGAAGCGCATCACCCGTTTCAGCCTACGCCTCGCGTCCAACGACAACCTGGACCGCTTGCTGGATCATGTGCCAAATGTAAGAAGGACGAGACTGCCGCCGCGGACTCTGGAATCTTTCCATGCGACAAGTGCAAGCTCACGAGGTACGTCACTTCGTGTAAAAATGCACTGAAACACATGGAATCCTGTCTCTTCGCTTCGCTGTCACAGGTATTGCGGGTCAGTATTTTACTTCTTACTCCAAATTTTGACACTAAATATTGAATTTTCTTATAGAACCGAGTGTCAAACAGAAGATTGGTCTCGTCATAAACTGGTGAATCATATACATTCACATAGGCATATTCTATATCTGACATTCATCTTCAAGATTTGTGATGCTGTCAGAAGTGTAGCATGGCAGAACTTCGATTGACAACCTTCACTTCACGTATTCGTCCCAATTTCTCTTTTCTGACTCATTCAGATAATCTTCGTTGCCCAAAGTGATCGCCCAAACGACATGGTCTTATGATACGAATCTCGAAACTTAGTTGATCCTGCTGCTTCCAACATGTACTAGTATTAGTATGAAAATACGATAACCGCGCACAGTGCGATGATTCTCATCTGATTTTTCACTTATGATCCAGTCTCATATTCTCTTCCTTGGCTTGTCGCTGCTGACCTTGAATGTCCCATCTTGGCCTTGGACCATGGTGTGGGCTAAGAGATGGACGGCAGCATTTCTTTTCCGATAAGCCCGATGTGCCTGGTTCGGCGCGTCTTTCGGGTGGAGCCGAAAAATCCTTTGCTCGCGAGCCACTTGTGCAGGCTGCAAGGACGCGTCTTTCTTCACATATCCTTTCACATAACGCGCAACTAAGGTCTGCCACCCCAATGTTGAGCTCTTTCGTTCCCTCAACCAGCTCAACTCGTAGAATCAAGGAGGTCTCACTCTAATTTCCCGATTGGACGGGTGCAGCGCCTAAATCCAGGTGACAAGAGTGCGCATTTTCTCATTCCGTCATAGAGGCTCCTTTCGAAACTTCCATCTTGACAGCGTGAAGCGGCGATTCCACCTTCCTTGAACACAGCTCACCAGCCTACGTATCATGGTCAAAGCCGAGGACAATATTTGCCCGGTCGCGCCGAGTCCTAGCGAGTCTGCAGCATCAGAACTCGATCCATCAGCAGAAGCTTCAGAAGATGTCATTGTAGCGGTTTCCGCAGAAGATATGAGCGACATCGTGACTGGCAGAAGAAAATACGAGTTCATGTTGACGAATCAGCCACAAAGCTTCGTACGCGTCTGGTACTATGTACGCAGTCCTGTCAAATCTCTGAAGTATTGGGCCGAGGTCGGACCGGCCAGACTTCGAGGAGATGGACGATCACCTTTGATTGACGATGGACTCCTCGCCGAAGAATTCAATACCTCGGGGGCGCCAATCTTTAACTCGGCTTACCGGATCCTGAGTGTTTGGGAGCTGACGGAGCCCATCGCGTTTGCTGCCCTCCGAAAGAGGTTTTCAGTCTCTCTACAAAAGGGTCAGGGCGTCTTTCGAGCATTGCCCAAAAAGCTGCATGGCTTCGTTGTTCCCTATGATCAAATCCTGGTTCAGATAAACATACGAGAAGAAATTATCTGGAGGATGACAGAAGAGGAAAAAAGGATCCTTTATCGTATTACAGACCGACGTCAACCTTATTGTGAGGAAACAATTATGCTGTCACTGTCTCTCTCATATCGTTTCATAGGTCCTCCAATGCCCGGCTAGTACGCGGACCGTCAAGAATCTCCTTCCACATGTATCACGAGACCCAGTCTCATTTCCAACTCTACATATTATCCCTCTAATCATCTTTCATTCTTTCATTTCGACCACAAAGACAGCTACAGACGGCAAACAATAATTTAATTCTTGTTTATTCTCGAGCATTCAACCTTATTCTACAGTTTATCAATTGCATAACGGAAGCATGTCACAGCACTTGTGGATTTGTACATAATTTTGTAAACTGTCCTGTTGACCTCCTTCTTGTATTACCCTCCTTCTCTTCCGTCGAATGTCCAACGTCCCAGATCAGCGGTGATATATTCTAGTATCGGCATAGGAGCACTGTGTCTCCGAATTTTCCCGATGATTGATCTAGAGTGTTCCTCTTTCAATATCAGCATTCTTGAATGGTTCACGACGTCTCCTTTGCCCAAGCATTGGGATTTTCTCTTAGCACCAGCTCTACAGAGTCAGAAAAAAAATGCGTGAGAAAATCATTTACTAGGATTCGAAAGAGGATCGGGAATCGGATGAACAAGTCTGTCGCGTGCCTATCTATATATCCAGTGCCTTTCCGATAACTCTTGGAACAACGTTGTATCAAGTTCAAAAATGACTACTTTACCACCAACATCTCAAACCTCGCCGGCTACCCTCCCACCCTCTGTATTCACGCTCCCGCAAACTGCTCAGCTGGAGGCACTGTATACGATCATCCGCGATAAAGACACCAACAGGGGCGACTTTATCTTCTACACTGATCGTATCATTCGATTGCTCGTGGAAGAAGGGCTTAATCACCTCCCTGTGATACCTAAAACGGTGGAAACACCCACTGGTGCTACGTATGAAGGAGTCGGCTTTGAAGGGAAGATTTGTGGTGTCTCAATTTTGAGAGCTGGGGAGGTGCGTGGATATGAATGACCTGTAGTGTCTCCGCAGAATGAAGTGACTGATCCTTATGGTTTTTTTCTAATAATAGGCGATGGAGGCGGGGCTGAGGGAGGTATGTCGTAGTGTGAGAATTGGGAAGATCTTGATTCAGCGGGTGAGTGATTCCCAGTAGATCAGGGGCCTGTCACTGAGATCATTTGTAGGACGAAGAGACGGCCAAACCAAAACTCTTCTACTCCAAAGTAAGCAGTGACATTGCCGTCCTTATCGACATGCGTACGAAAAACGTGTCTGCAGCTCCCGGAAGATATTGCGTCTCGCTACTGTCTCTTACTGGATCCCATGCTGGGTGATTCACGTTTTGCGTGAACACATTCATGTTTCTTATTCTGTCTGAAGCCACGGGAGGGTCTGCAATGAAAGCAGTTGAAGTTCTCCTGGAGCACGGCGTTCCGGAGAACCGGATCATCTTTATTAACTTGGTATGCCTGCTATATTATGGTCAGCTCAAAAGGGGCCTGATCATTGCCGTCATTTATAGATCGCTTCTCCTGAGGGTCTCAATACGTTTTGTTCAAAATATCCTCAACTCCGAGTCGTGCGTAGAATTAAAGATGTGCCTGTCGCGACAACTGACACTAACTACGTGTGTATAAAGATCACTGGATGGATTGACAAAGGTCTCAATGAAAAGGCCTACATCATCCCGGGCCTGGGAGATTTCGGTGAACGACGGTACGAGCGCTTATTGATTATCCAATCCGACTTGTGTTGATCTTGGGTTGCAGATATTGCATATAGCGCTGGTTCATCAATTTAATCTTCATTCGGGAAAAGAAACAAAGAACAATTCACTCTCACATCTGATCTAGCATTACATTCATCCATTTATGCAATATCTCTCTTCATCCTCACAGTGCTCTCAGCTTTTGCAACGTGATCGCGATCCAGCAATCGTGAATTCAGCAATTTTGCCAAGCTTCTACTTTCTCCTCCAAGCCTTCGAAAAGCACTCGCGCACCGATCTTCTATGCTGCAAATGGCTCAGGAAATCGATCGAAGTGTCTATGCATGACCAACGATGACATTTATCCGGGAATACGACGTGCTAGCCTAGTCTAGCAACTAACATGATTGTGCATGAGAAACCTGGACTAGCCAAGTAATGTGTTACTAGCTAATGATGCAGGCAAGCCTGCAAGATCAAAGCACCCACATGGGATGCAGATGAGCGTAGCAGGAGGGAAATATGAGTGAGGGGCGAGAAATAACGACAGTGAAATGAAAGGAACGAAAAAGAAAAGATTGAGATTGAGAGAGATTGACTGATCACTGATGTAAGACGAAAACCAAAAGCTCGGGATGACGTGACGCAACGACGCTCAAGTCGCGGCCAGTAGGTATGTTGAAGAAACCGAGAGAGAGCAGAGAAATCGAGAGTGAAACTGGAAGCAAGGGTATGGCAGCGCTATATGGCATACCGGTGCCACAAGCGCTCTGTACGGGGAAAAGATCGATGCGGACATACTCGGCAATGCGCGGCATTGCATGCCCGGATAATGAGGAATGGAATGGTTAGACTAGAATTGTCGACCATAGAACTTGGAAGCCGCACTCGCATGGCGACGATAAGCTTTCATCGGGGTAGGCGTGGCAGCCTTGCTGCTCGTGGTTGTGGTGACTGAACTGGAGGTAGGGACGGGACACATGTAGACTTGCTGAACGACGGTGGTGGTGTATACTTCGATCTCTTCTTGGCCAGAGGAGCCGCTGGGGGGAGGCGTAGAAGTCGTGCTGTGAGATGAGGAAGTGGAGGTGGAGGTAGAGACGGTCGCCTTCACGGACGAGGAGGTCGTCGGGTGAGACGACGAAGACGAAGACGTATTTCCTGTGCCCAAATTAACCTTGGACGAAGACGTGGTGGTCTTCACCGAGGAGATTGTCTTCGAAGAAGTGGAGGTAGGTGAAGAGGTCGAAGTGGTCTTGGTCGACGCAGAGACAATCACAGGCGAAGAGACTGGGGGAGGCGGGGCAACTGCAGCTCCGCCAACGGTGGCTGAGCGAGTGCAGGATTGTGTAATGTTCACAGCGCCGCCGAGTGTGTCTATCAAGCTCAGTCAGTTGATGTGATAGCCGAAACTTTACGGAGGACATACAGAATGATAGTCCGTCAGGGCCTCCACACAGCTCATTCGGGGCACCCGTACAAGCCATTGAACAACGACCGTCATCAGTCTCTCCACGACCGCTACCAGACAACGAGTTGGCACCGTAGCCTACATTCATCGTCAGTGCCACACTCTCCAATAGAAAATAGGAAGACATACATTCACCGCCGTACTCAAGACCACAATACTTATATCCCGCGCTCTTGCACAGCGCCAAACAGGACTCAACGTTCTTGGTTGCAGGCTGGAGAGTGTTCGAGAGAGTACGAGGAGAGCCGTCGACGTAGCAGCCGGTATAACCGTATCCGCTGGCCGATGGTACGATCGCGGCGCCTCCGCTGAGTGTGCACGCTCCGGGAGGCGGGGATGAGCCTGTGTACGCAGTGGGTGGCGACAAGATAGCGGGAGGAGCGGCAGTGGACGGGGGAGGAGTGCCAGCGGTGTAGGTCACTGGGTTGTTACCGGGCAATTTAGGAAGTGTCCCGAGCACTGCGAAGAAGTATTAGAAAGAATATGCATCGTGTGAAACACAGATACCTACCAACTTCATCGACCTGGGGGGTGATGTGGCATTGGGTCTTCTGATCAAAGTCAAAGATGCCAGCGTCGACGCAGCAAGTAGGGTCTCCATAAGGATTACAGTGGCAGTTATCGACAGCTTTCTGGAGAGTTGGGATGTCCCATCCGTTGTAGAAGTCGGCGTGGTAACTGTACCCAGTCGGATCGCCGTTTGCGTATACAAAAGGTTGGGATGGGTTCATGGCTTGGCTGCGGACAGAGTCGAAGTCGTTGGATGCCCAGTAAACCTAGGAGCACGTCAGAGCCCATCTGGGAGTGAGTTAGATAAAACGTTACCTCCATGAAAACACGGGGAAGAGTGATCGGGAAAGCGCCACCACAAGTTCCAGAGTCAGGACCGCCGGAAGGGAAAGAGACGTGCGATTTATGATCCGGGGAGTCGACGTTCTGAGCGAACAGAACGGTGAGTATAAATGCGTTCAGAATACGCTTCCAGCCGTACCTTGCCATCCCAGCACATCGGGAAATTCTGAAGACCCCTTAGCTCAAGTCCTCGTGCACAAAAAAAGTCATATCACTTACAATCTGGGCACGAACACCACCTACAGCCATAGCTTGTCAGATAAGAAGCAATGAGATCTGTCGAACTACTCACTAGGGCACTCCTGGGCAGGGAGCTGGTTGAATCGAGTCGAAGTTCCGTCGAAGTTCAAACATAAAAAGGTGACGGCCTGCTGGGCGTACGACGATGCATTGTAAGTCCTCAAAGAAGGGTCGCCGGTGATCATGCGGAAGTTCTCCGGGAAGGCCGTTGTGGTTCCAGGCGTATCGCTGAACAGATAGTACACAACTGCACCACCAGACAAGCTGCTAAAGCTTCCGTTCTTCCACTGGAAGTAGAGATGAGGGAACCAGTAGTTGCTGTGGTCTTGAGGGATGGGAACAGAAGTACATTTGCTGGCCCGGAGTTGAGCGGACGTCACGTTGAAGCCGAAATTGCTACCGCCAAAGACTGCGGCGAATGGTTAATTGGGACGTCTCTCACTTCAGAAACAACGCACTGGTGTGGGCATGCGAGGAAACTTGATTGGGGGAAACGATCGGATCCATTCGCTCGGAAGCTATGAAGTTATCTAGACGAAAAAAATCAGCATCCGACGGGATCACAAACAGAAATCAGTGAAGCTCACTAATGCCCATGAGCCAGTATGCGTGTGTTGTACTGGCTGCCATAAGCGCTATAAGCGCAGAGGACAAAGATGAAAACATAGTGGCGAGCGATAATGGGAGGAGGGGACAAAGGAATGAAAGGAAGGGGAAGAAAAGAAAGAGGAAAATAAAAGTTGGGGATCATACCGCATGCCCGTTGATCTTATATAGGATTTTGAGGATAGAAACCGGGAGAACGTTGGGATATGGATCTTGTTACAAGGGGTAAAAGTAATATAGCGTGTTCATAGTCGTTACTATGATCGGACCGGGTAACCATAATTGGCCGACGATCCTGCGATCAGCTTCAGGCACGCATCGAGTGAGTGTAAATGAACCAGCCAGTGACCGAAGGTTAACTTGATTGGGCCATGAGATAAAGGCTCAAAAATGAGATTTAAGCGCATGAACTTCTCAACTGCAGGAGGAGGCGGAATCAAATCGGACGGTCGTGCAAACATGATCACAAGGAATTGCCCAATCAAGATCATGGCAAGCGAATTCATGGAATATTCGGGTTTCATAGACCGCTTGGAACATTGCTACGAATAAGCCTTGTCATCAAAAAGGCTGCCGACAGAACACACGTTCGGCCCCGTATGCAGAGTCGATCTCATCCCCGAAACTTCTTTCTTTGAATTGAAAGCCAAATTGCGGAACGACAACGAAAGTGCCAAGATTCTCATGGTCTCCAGGCAGCTCTCCAGGCATCTGGTAGCTTTCTCAAGCGCTAGGCACACACAAGCTTGCGAGATGGTCTCGCTCGGCTTTATGAAAAAGACGATATTCCCATGGTGACCAGCCTTGCGCATGGGGTATGGAAGGGATAAGCCGTTTTCCCATGAAATGAGACATCACAGTGAGATTGCAGAGTAAGACTCTTCTTATGTATATATGGGCGAGTGTTGTAATCAGGCTCAGTAATTGCCGACTGGAGAAAGATTAGGAAGCAGGGTTAGGGTAAATACAAAGTTGCTCGAGCCTGCCCTAAACAGTCGCTTTAAACTCCGCGCAGCATCAGCTCGCATCAGGTACCGCACAGCCGCCTGATCCAAACCCTCTTACGACCTTCAACTACAAGTCTCGTTTCTCTTTCTTTACCTATACCACCCTTGTTTCTAGATTGAACAAAAATGGAAGAAGAAGTTGCCGCTCTCGTGAGTTTAACGCGTTTCACGCGACTTACGTCTTAATCATTCTGTTATCAGGTTATGTACGTCTATCCTCAGTTTTATGCGCAGCAGGCGAGCTTATTTGCTTGCTTCCAGTGACAATGGATCTGGAATGTGCAAAGCTGGCTGTGAGTTGTCTTGGTACTGCCATTTTGATTTCCGGATGCTGAACGATCTCCCTGGATGTAGTTGCCGGTAAGATCGACTATGATCGAATGAAAACCCGTTGAGTCTAATGAAACGCAGGTGATGATGCACCCAGAGCTGTCTTCCCGTGAGTTTCTTATCCAAAACGCTCTGGCGTAATTATTCATAATATTCCTTAGCTCTATCGTTGGTCGCCCGCGTCATCAGGGTGTGATGGTGGGCATGGGGCAAAAAGACTCCTACGTTGGGTACGCTCAATCCGGTTTATCTTAGCGTTATTCAGCTAATCGATCGCGATCAGTGACGAGGCTCAGTCCAAACGTGGTATCCTTACCCTCAAGTACCCTATTGAGCACGGTATCGTGACCAACTGGGACGATATGGAGAAAATCTGGCATCACACCTTCTACAATGAATTGCGTGTCGCCCCCGAAGAGCACCCCGTGCTTTTGACCGAAGCTCCCCTCAACCCTAAGGCTAACAGGGAAAAGATGACCCAGATCATGTTCGAGACTTTCAACGCTCCCGCTTTCTACGTCGCCATTCAAGCCGTTCTGTCCTTGTATGCATCCGGTCGTACTACTGGTATCGTTCTCGATTCCGGTGATGGTGTCACCCACACTGTTCCCATCTACGAGGGTTTCGCTCTTCCCCACGCTATCCTCCGTCTGGATCTTGCTGGCCGTGATCTCACCGATTACCTGATCAAGATCTTGATGGAGCGTGGATACCCCTTCACCACCACCGCCGAGCGTGAAATCGTCCGTGACATCAAGGAGAAGCTGTGCTACGTCGCTTTGGACTTCGAGCAGGAAATGCAGACCGCTGCACAGAGCTCAAGCCTCGAGAAGAGCTACGAGCTTCCTGATGGACAGGTTATCACGATCGGCAATGAGCGTTTCCGTGCTCCCGAAGCGCTCTTCCAGCCCTCCTTCTTGGGTCTGGAAGCCGCTGGTATCCACGAGACCACGTGCGTTATCTTTGTTATCTTTATTTTATTTCGTGGCATTTACCTGTGGTTTTTAGCTACAACTCCATCTTCAAGTGTGATCTTGATATTCGTCGCGACCTTTACGGCAACGTTGTGCTTTCTGGTGGTACTACCATGTACCCCGGTATCGCCGACCGTATGCAGAAGGAACTCACCAGCTTGTCACCAAGCAGCATGAAGGTCAGTGTCTCTTGGTCCAATATTTCCTGCAGCATTGTTGAGCGGAAGATCTACAGGTTAAAATCGTCGCTCCTCCCGAACGAAAGTACTCCGTCTGGATCGGTGGATCTATCTTGGGTATGTCTCTCCTTATATACCCCAGCATCGTGACTAACGAGCGGTTGTAGCTTCTCTCTCTACTTTCCAAAATCTCTGGTGTTCGAAGCAGGAATACGACGAGTCCGGTCCTGGTATTGTTCACCGCAGTACGTATCCTTTCCCATTCCTCCCCATCTTATCACTCACTTTCTCCTTTCTTGCAGAATGCTTCTAAGTCACGCAGTCGTAGAAATAGTACGACCGTAGTAGACGTTGAATTTGATAGGAAACGATTGCTGGATTTATACTCTACTTTCTGTCTTAAGCTGTGCTCGTCTCTTAGGAATATTCAAATAATTGGATGTAGTGTCAAATGTGTTCCAACGAGTCTTCAAGAGCGTGATAGGATCGACACGTACCTCTAAGCATCGCTACAATGCACAAGAATGGAGGTCGAAAAATCGAATACGACTGAATTTGTTGCGTGTTCGATCGAGGTACTGGTGACGAGTTGCCTTCTTGTGGTCGGGATTAAATACTTCACGCCCTGAGTGCAAGGGTCAAGGATATGGAGATACTAGTTGCATCATGAAAGGGATGCTGAAGATGGGGACCGGTACTGATCCACCGTCCATTGCTTTTTTGCATCATGGGCGATAATGAATAGAGCCTCGTCAAGGGCGGTGAATTATATGCAAGATAGCGACATGCAGATGAGATAATATCATTCTAGGTTTGAAACAAAGCATCTAGGAAAGCGTCAGATAATGACCGGAGAGAAGATCAGAACTAGTGACCTTCATCGATGACTTTTGCCCTTCTTCACAGTCGTAAACCCATCTTCATCAACTTTGTCTTCTTCCTTCTCCTTCTCCTTCTTCGCGCCATCAAGAAGCATCGGTGCCTCTCCGTCTTCTTCGTCTTCGTCGCCTTCTTCATCGCCACTGTCCTCATCAGACCATTCATCGTCGTCATCTGCCACCTGCTGCTGGAACTCGACCTTCTTCTTCTTCAACGCCTCCTGCACACTCTCCAACCTCCCGACCTCCTTCTCCGCCTCGACTCTCGAGATCAAAATCTTCCCCCAGAGACCCACAACGTCCTTAGCAACCTTTTCCGCACTTCCATCTTCAATCACAGCTCCAAATTCGTCGTCCATGACCTGCAACAGCATTTCCTCGATATAGATTGCATCAGGTGCATGGACTGTGATGTCTTTTTTGACAGAGGGGGTGTTGAGATATTCTTCGAATGGGTCGATGAGGATGGATGCCATCCATCGTCTTTTTTCGGCTGATTCTGCGCCACCCCAAGACTCTGTAACGGCTAGGCGCAAGGCGGGCCATACGTCCAGTATAGCGATTACTCCTCGAGCGAAGAGGACGATGCGCGGGTCAACGGCCGGTTGCGCTTGTGATGATGATGATGACGAGGCCATGGGGGATAAGGGACCTGGTAGACTGTAAATTTATTGTGGGACGATGTGGTGGTCAAGACGAGGCAGAGGTGAGGCCAGCCAGATGACTCCTTTGTCAGAAATTATTTTCGACCGGCGCTTCCTTGAGAAATGGTCGGACTGAAGCGCTGTAGAAATTTCAAAGTCCGCCAAAGTTGATTCCGTTTCGTCCTCGCTAGTGAGCACTTTGGCGCTAACTTCGAATGGGCTCACCATATCATACATCCAATCAGCTTGATAGATCCAGCAATTAAAAATCAGGCCTTCGCGTAGCTCCTCAATCTTCGAGCGATGCCGGAGCCACGCCCCTGTGTAGTCTGTTCGACGCCTACGAAAAAGAAATGCACGGGCTGCGCCAAAGAACCCTACTGTAGCTCCAAATGCCAGAAGGAAGATTGGGTGGCTCACATTATGGAATGTGGAAACTCAGGACGCGAAGTTACATCTGCCGATCGCTTGATGCTCGACATCAAAAAGAAACAGATCCCCTTCGAACGATACACACGAGAGCACTACGGGTTTAATTTCGTGCCTATCGATCTACCTAGTCAAAGGAAGCTACCCGGTGTTTATGCAGAAATGGTCACCAAATTCGACGTAAACGCTCCGATGTTGTGGAAGTGGGCTCAGGAAAATTCGATATCTGAGATCATCGAGAAGAAATACCTTTCGATTCCACTCAAAATTTCACTCAAAGAGAGACGTTTACTGCCACACTACTCTTTCTTCCTCAAGCATAAATCCTGGATTAATCCTAATCCATGCCAAGGCAAATTTCCCCAACTCCCTGGCGAAGATGGTCGAATCCTGAGGGAATCATTCCGTCGAATGGGTGGAGATTCTAACGAGATGGATACGAGCGTCATTCAAACGATATCCATGAACTGGCCCCCAAACCGCCGCCACACATGCGAATTCTACTTCAACCTCATTGCATATATCGATCCTCTCCCAGACATGCCAGAGATGCACCTCCGCTTCGGCTATGTCGTCTGCGACAAAGCAAGTGCGAAGGAGCTCTGAAAGATATATCGCCAGATGATGGATGTCTGCACCTGGGAAGAACTCTCGGAGGCCCCAGTGAACGGATCGATGGTCTCTTTAATGGATTCAAAAGGATTCAAGGAAGCGCGAGAACGTCTCCCCATCTGCAGGGAATTTGAGGGATAGATGACTAAAGACCCCCCCCCCCCAATTTATAACACCGTATGGCTCCTCAAGAATCATCTACTCGCCGACGACGTTATCGGAACGGATATATGGGAACGTGTTTATGGATTCCACAATTGCGTTGACGGGATCGAATTGAAGAAGTTGAAACTGGTGTATAAAATCTTTTTGCTTGCGCCTGGGGCCAAGCCTTTGGAGTTATGGGATGCGATGCTCAGTGAACGGGTGTTTGAGTATGCCGAGGAGAGAATATCGATGAAGGGCAAAGAGAGGGCGCTTTATAGACGCTTGATGAAAGGTGATCATTCGGTGCCTGTTATTGGGTATATGTTCAATCTTGTGGAGTATCCGGATTCTGAGTAGAGTATATCTGTGAGTGTGTCTCAATGCCATCGAAGTCTTTCACTGATTATATCGAAGGCAGGCAGTCCTATGGACCCACATATATCTTTATTTGATATTACTCTCGATTCTAATAGATACTTATGACGACTTATCTGGATTCTGTACTTCCATCTCGAGGTCTAGAACAAATGACTGACATATTTCCGAGTTTATGGGAGCTCAGAAGGTAATGAGTGGCACAGAATATTGTCATTGGTAGTACTGCGGTCGTCTTCGATTAATTTGCATCCTCATATTCAATTTCCTGTTCGGCTTTGGCTCTCAGATGGAGATATCGGGTATTCCCGGTTTCCCTTAACCACCTCACTCCTTGCCTCATTCGATTCCAAAACGTCGCACTCGTCCCTCGAATAGGATCAACATTCTCACCTAACACTGCTACTGAGATGAGCTACACGACTGAAAAGGCTAGCGCTGGCGACCAATCATCACTTTTCTCCATTCGTCGAATTTCTCTTCCAAGCATCCTAGGGTCGCCTCAGGCTGTGACGCGTAGTCGGGGATGACGCACCATCTCCCCCTTTGCTTAAGGGCTCGGAGTAGCATATCCATATGGATAACGATTTTTATCTTTCCGATTCTCTTCGCCTGAACTCGAGTTCATCGTCAAGTTTGAGTCCGGAGAACTTGAATCTGTCAATTCCCCAGGCTTCGTCAATCAGCGACCCTTTATCCTGCTGCCATGTCAAAATCAACTTCAAACTCGGACTTCATTGCAGATGCGAACCTTCCACTTTCGATGACAGTGGAGGATCACTGGCTTTGCGAGACGTTCGTCGTTGATCGTGATCGAACGGGCTATCAATACTCAATACTCGGGAATCGATATACACCTATGCACAATCATGATATTCCTCCATCATCTTCGACTGCAATAAAATCGAAGGCTCGAGCTGTGTCGTTGGTATTCTTGCATGCCGGAGGGATGGTTAAGGAGTCGTTTGAGCCGGTTATCAAACTTCTCTTCAAAGAACATCGGGAAAGTGAGATGCGCAGTGGAGTTCGGGTGATCGTTAAAGAAGCTTGGTCAATTGGTGCGCATCTTACATTCTTTATAATACAAAAATGTCCTGATGATGGAGAAGAATGTCCGAACCACGGTTGCAGTGCTGCGTTCAATACTTTCACAATGCGTAAAAGACCGGCGTTATCATGTCAGTATTCATGGTCTCAGGAAGTCACACTGCGGGATCTGATATGTTCATAGGGTCTTTCTTGGATTATGCAGAGGCCGCACACGTCTTCCTTACAAATAAACCGGGCGGACATGATCTTTCTACCAGAAATTTGGTATTAATCGGCCAATCCTTAGGAGCCCATATCATGCAAGTTCATAGACCTATTAAAGATCCGATCTTTGATTAAAATTCTCACAGACCCTTCATTGCTCAAATGTCCCCAAAGCTCTCCATCCACTCCATAGTCCTCGCCGAACCTTCTCTCAGTTTGCCCTGCCACGAACGGAACATGGCAATGAAAGTCTTCTCAGAGACATCACTATGCAAACATAATATATGGGAGAGTCGAGATGCCGTAAGACGGCATTTCGAAACTTATCGAATTAGCAAGCATTGGAGTCGTGATGCGAGAGAGACTTTCTTAGAGAATGGGATTGTGGAGGACCCGGTGCTTTGTTCTTTTGGATTTAAGGGGGTTAGATTGGCCTGTTCAAGAGAACAGGAAGCTGTGCGTCACCCTCTCGTTTTTAACTCAAAATCACGGTTGATAATGAGACTTGCATAGTCGATGTACGTGTCGGTCGCCGAAGATGATGAGGGATATGATTTACTAGCTGGCTTGTATGCGAGTGACATTCCAGTGCACTACCTATACGATCCGAACCCTCCATCACTGTACGTATCGTGATAATCGTACTGTATTCTCTTCGGCTCTGACTTCTTGATTCTCAGTTTAGCGTTCTTCTTGCCTGCGTGGTTTTCATGCAAGGGACTAAGGCCCGACACAGTAAATCCTGTTCAAGGTGGCCACATGGTTAGTGACGGCTAATAAGAATACATTTGAGCTTAGCTGATCTCAGTGCGATTTAGTTCTTTCAAAGTAATCCACAACACACAGCGAAAGCTATTGGTAAAACCTTGAGACACGAGCGAAGCTCCAGTGCGGTCGCCGCGAAAACGGTCGCCAGGATGTAATTCGAGAGTTTGTTAATATTATCAACAGCTGTAATTTATTAGTGTTTTCCCAATCTTCCCCGTCCTTCCTGAACCCGAATGTGGTTCCTACATGCACCGTTCCTAGGCGGATATCGTAGACAGTCAAGATTCAAGATTCAGACGAAGATCTAGATCTCGGATATCGCCGCGAGTATCCTGGCTCAGATCCTCGCCAAAGTTACTTAGTAGCAACGTTGAAGCTTCCGAGAACAGCAACCGTTGGTGAGCGCGGATGGAAAGAGAGCGCGTGTGGGGCCTCACTCACTGGGCTAAGACCTTGAAAACCCTGCTAGGATGGCGGACGCTTTCTTGTCCAACTGAGTCGAACAAGCAATCAAGGCAATTCATATTTCCGAGTAATTCTCCCTCGAGCCCTAGGCCTGTTAATGGAACGGGTCTTATCTCCCTCCGTTCATCGAAAGGACTCGAGATGATCGCGCTCGAAGAGCAAACGCCACGAACGGGGCTAGACAAGGAGTCGATCCTCACGGCAACCATGCGGCATCACAGATAAAAAAAGAGTCTTTGAATTACGGTAATTTACGCGACGCTTGTAGTTCGGAAACAGGGACGAGGAACAGGTCCATTATTTACACGTGGGCAAGGCTAGAAGATATAAAGCTGGACTGTCGACAAGTCGATCGATTTCATTCTCGACCTCGTCCGTTCTCAAAATGCCGGAAAACTCTCTATGCCGCGAGACTTTTGTTGTGGATGATAGACCTGCTTATCCCTATCGCGTCCTTGGTAATCGATATACCCCCAGCACGACTGCATCGTCCACCCAACGGTCAAAAGCACACGAGCAACGCGTTTCGCTAATCTTTTTGCATGCCGTTGGCATGTTCAAAGAATGCTTTGAGCCGGTCATCGAGAATTTATTCAAGGACCACTCAACGCTCCAAACTCCCTCTGGTAAAAGTGTTGTGGTGGATGAAGCATGGTCATTGGGTGCGTCGTCTCTAAAGAACGCTTGATATGAAGGCAATCATAACTTACCCAATATCTAATGAACAGAATGCCCTTGTCATGGTCAAAGCGCAGTCATGAATGCCAGCGACATTGCTAAGAATCACAACGGCGCATGTTAGTCCCTCACTACCCTGTTCATACGGCGCACCATTCAATTTTTGCAGGGTCATATAAGGAATATGCAGCCTCAACACACACGTTTTTACGAGGCAGACCAGGAGGTCATGATCTGCTACAGCGCAAGCTCGTTTTGGTTGGCCATTCTCTCGGAGCATGCATCATGTACGTCGGAGAGATTCGTTGTGGATTATTCAATATCTCACGAGACGACTTTCAGACCTTATTTGCTTCAGATGGAGCCTAAATTTGACGTCCATTGTATAATCTCCGCAGAACCCTTGAGGGGCCCTGTTTCCAAAAGAATGGATAAAGGATCGAAAGTCTTCTCGGATATGGCCCTCTGTAGACAAGACGTCTGGCTGAGTCGCTCTCAGGCTAGAACATATTTCGAGTCACATCCGTTTACGAAGAGCTGGCATCCCACCGTTCGGAAACTTTTTTTAGTACGTAAGGAGGTCAACTCTGATAACGTGCAAGTGTCTGAGAAACTCCTCAATATAGGAATTTGCCCTTGCTGATCATCCAGCGTCCAAGCTTGCAGAACCTTACCCTTTCAAAGGTGTTATGTTAGCGTGTTCTCGAGAAAATGAAGCCGTGAGTTTCAAATCTTTGATGCCGTGGCGTGATGCTGAATGTTGTCGGAAAGGCAATATATAGATCTTTAGCTCAGGATAATGAAGGGTATTATCTTATGACCGCCCTTTACGCCGGTGGGGTACCGCTACACTATATGTACGATAAGAATCCTCCCGCACTGTAAGTCCCGGACGAGCGTCGAGCAGACTGTATTTCTCACATATGAAATAGTACGGGATTTGTACAGCCTGGACTGCTTCTGTGTAATGGGCTCAGACCCGCAACCGCGCATGCTGTCAATGGGGGACATATGGTCAGTAAAGTCTCCCTTGGAACTTGGCATGGCAATTAACAACCGTGAAGTTCTTTCAAGCAGATCCAGTCGAAGCCTCCGATTTGTTAGCCAAAGTGATAGCTTACGAAAAGATGGCTGGAATTTCTACTGCCGTGGCGAGACTGTGATTTTGGAGGTCGTTTAGTTGGAAATAGTATTAGGTCTCCAGGTTTATTTTAAATTTTGCCGACGGGAAGAATGTAGATACTAGAAAGTGAATCTTCTATAGTTCAATACATGCGACCCATCTTTTCTCTGGAAATACGTTCCAAGTGGATCAAGAACTTTCATTATTCTGTTCCTTAAGCTTAAGGTCGATATGGGTCCTTTCGACCGTTAAATCCGCACAAACGGCGGCACTCCGAAATTTCCCACGTTTCTCACCGCAAAACTTTCGCGCTGCATTAGCTACCGCTCCCTGACTTCAACCACCATGCTCAGTCGCCAGACTCTCCGTTCTGTCTCTGCTGCTCGTCACTTCTCTTCGTCTGCCTCTCGCCAGACGAAAGTCGCCGTTCTCGGTGCTGGCGGAGGTATCGGACAGCCCACCTCATTGCTGTTGAAGCAGAACAAGCTCGTGACGAGCTTGAGTCTCTACGATATCCGTGGAGCTCCTGGTGTTGCTGCTGATGTTAGCCACGTCGACACTGCCAGCGAGGTATGACTTTCCGACTATCATAATCTCAGTCGCGGGAGATAACAAGATGCTCGCAAATCATAGGTGAAGGGATACGCTGCCGATCAACTCGACCAAGCCCTGGATGGTGCAGAGGTCATTGTCATCCCTGCTGGTGTTCCCAGAAAGGTCGGAAACATACTTGCATTCCATTTCGACCATGTACTGATGGCATGCTTCCTTTTCAGCCCGGCGTAAGTATCTAATATCACACTATCTTATTTCCTCTGACGGCGTCTTAGATGACCCGTGACGATCTTTTCAACGTGAGAATTGTATCGTGTCCTTGAAAGCAACTCTTGACCTTCAGACTTTAGACCAACGCATCCATCGTTCGTGACCTGGCAACTGCTATCGGCCGTGTAGCACCAAAGGCTCACATTCTCGTCATCTCAAACCCTGTCAACTCCACCGTCCCCATCGTCGCATCTGTGCTCGAGAATTTGAAGGTCTTCGATCCTCGCCGCCTCTTCGGTGTGACCACCCTGGACGTCGTCCGCGCCTCTCGTTTCCTCGCCGGAATAGCAGGAACTGACCCCGCCGATACCCCGGTCACCGTCGTTGGTGGACACAGCGGTGTGACCATCGTTCCTCTCTTGTCACAGAGCGCTGTCGGCAAGGCCGTCAACGGAGAGGCTTGGGAGAAACTGGTTTACCGTATCCAGTATGGTGGTGATGAAGTTGTTAAGGCCAAGGACGGTGCTGGTTCCGCTACTCTCAGCATGGCATATGCTGCAGCCAAGTTCACCAACCAGCTTTTGAGAGCTCTTGGTGGCGAGAAGGGAGTCGTTGCTCCTACCTTCGTCAAGAGCCCCCTCTTCGAAACCCAAGGCGTTGACTTCTTCTCCACCAACGTCGAACTCGGAGTGAGTGTCGCTCTACGTTCATGATAGGCAAGTTAGGTGCTCACATTGTACAGGTTAACGGTGTTGAGAAGATCCACCCACTCGGCCCCTTGTCGGCTGAAGAAGAGAAACTTATTGAAGCCTGCCTCCCTGAGCTCAAGAAGAACATTGCCAAGGGACAATCTTTCGTCTCCTCTTCTTAAACGACGAGCGTGTACGTTGCTGACTTTAGAGCACTTCTCTAGCAAAAATTGCACTTCTTTTCTCACTTTTAACCCGAGTGTCCCAGCCGCTGGCTACAAATTGAAGAATGCAATAATCAACGCGATGTATATAGACCATTAGCTGCAGAATGTACGAAACAAAAGAGCATGAACACAAGCGGGATTCAGTCGCTACAGCTTTGTAAAACACACCATGTACGATCAGGTGGAAGGGATGGTGAGGTAATGCAACTCCGTAGGAGCTGTCACCTCAGCCGCGGTGACCTTTATTTCACCGCTCTTTTCCACCAGGAACTCAACGCTGACTTGCGTTTTGGTCGGGCTCTTGAGCGGGAATGAAACCGAAGCCAAATAAGTCTCCGGCATTGTCTTTTTCGTGCGCGACTCAGCGGGCTCGTCCTCCTCTTCCTCCTCATCATCGTCTGCGTCATCAACCTTTTCAAATTTGATGAGCTCCACATCAACATCGTCCTTCGCTTCCCAAACCTCGAACGCGAGGATCTTTTCAGAACCTTCGAGATGACTGGGGTCAACGTCGAAAGTCACTTTGCGAAGTGCAGGTATAGGAGTATCAGCAGCTATGATAGTGAGCCACGGTCCCTTGTTCTCTTCATCAGGACCGGGGAAAAGGATACCGAGAGGCTTTTGAGTGGCAGTCACATTGATGAGATCACTGCCTTTCTCGAATGCCACGTGGAGGGAGGTCGATGCGTCCTCGGCAGCGCTGATTGAAGCAATAAGACGGGCCTGCAGAGCTGCCCCGCGTGCAATGATCTGACTGGGATCGTCTCCGTTTCCGCTAACCTCGGTCGTTTCGGGGAACTCAAGGGCGACGCTATCGCGCAATCCAGGGAGAGCCGCAGTACTGCCAACGAAGACGACTTCATCCACGAACACCGGGTCTACTTGACACTGCGCAAGAACAGCTTTGATAGCGTGTCCGATTTTGTGATAGAGTGGTTTCATCTCAACATCGAAACGAAGACGATTGATCGTGCCCGTGAAGTCAATACCATCCTTGAGCGACTCTACCGAGCATGAGGCAGCACCAGGGCTGGCACTCAAGGTGCGCTTGGTATGTTCGACGGCGATTCGAAGCTTGGCTTCTGCACGAGCATCGGCGACGGTAGGAGGAGGAAGGACAGAAAGAGGTGTTTTGGTCTTCTTTGTGAACTCTTTCGCGAACCAGTGTATTAATCGATCGTCGATGGCGTTTCCACCGACAGATGTATCGTGTGATGATCCAAGGGAATATGCGAGGCCCTCACGGATAGCCAAAAGGGACAAGGTAACGGAGGAGGCTCCCACGTCAAGGATGAGAGAAGTGCGATCGGATTCGAGGGTGGTAGCACCGGTGGCTCGGGGTTCAGTAATGAAGACTGAAGCGGCACCGGCCTCGTCAAGGAGTTGCAAAACTTTGATGCCAGCGGCGTGGGCAGCTTCTACCAAAGCATCTCGAGCGGAGTCTTCGAACCAAGTTGGGACGGCGATCACGGCTCCGTCTACTTTCTTCCCCAAAAAGTCCTCGGCAGACTGGAGGAGAGTTTGCAGGAACATGGTGGTCACTTCAGGAACAGTGAGGATTCTTTTCTGCTGAGTCGGTTCTGAACGTGGTGTCGGGGCAATGGACGCAGCAGGGGTGTTGGCGCTGGATTTAGGTGCGGCGATGGGTGCGGGAGCGGGTACTAGGACAGTCACTTCGTATGCTGGTAGATCTGACTCAGGGTGTTTGATCACCGGGGCAGAGGTCGTGCTCTGATCAACAGGAATGTCTGAGAACCTAGAGAGCACGTTTATCGAAGGGGAGAAAATTAATGCAAGGCTGCGTACTTTTTGCCCAGAAGGTTTCTGAATCCAACGATTGTGTTGGCAGCATTTTTCACAAGCTGAGGTTTGGCTTGGTTGCCAATGTACTGATATCAATGAAAAATAAGCATTCGGCCGGTATTGGATCAAACTGAGGTTACGCACCACTTCTTCACCGAAGAATGACACAGCACAAGCAATCTGGCGTTCTCCATCTTCATTAGCGATGCATTCGGCTTGATTCTCCTATAGGAGTCGATAAGCACAAGGTTCATGCCCTTTGGGCGATGGCCAGGCAAAGGGTAGGCAAGGCTTGCCTTCGTCAGGACAGCTATTGAAGCAAAGGAGTTTCCAAAATTGATGCCAACGACGGTGCTAGGTGCCTCGCCGGGCGTTGTTGTACCAGTTGCAGTCCCGTTAGGCTGGGCCATTGAGGACGACGAGCGCGTTTGAAAAAAGAAAAATTCGGAAGGCTGATTAGGTAAGCATCCGAACGAGGTAGTAAAACATCCTCCGTTACCTCCGAAATTTAGACCCGACGACCTTGTCTTTCATTTCTCCAAGCTACTCCCTCGAGCTCGGAAAATAGCCTTTGATAATCCTAGACTCAATACGCTACAGATCCATCAGCATTGCAAGCTGACGTCGCTATGTGATCAAGCAAAGGGTCAATACAATGTCGGGATTCGTCTCGGTGAGTGTGTTATCTTCCATGTCGGGATTTTGAGCACGCTGATGAATCTATCGTGTTTCAAGATATAGGTACAACCAGTTTGAGGATCTGGCATGGACTTGGAACGATATGTATACTTCTACAACCATGCGTCCAGAACCTATACGCTTCCCTCTTTGTCGTATTTTTCATGGAACTCCTCCTCCGACCAGTCTTTCCCATCGGAAAGCTTCATCCGCCCGTTGGAGGTAAAGAACTTGCCATCAGCGCTCACCAGAGAGCTTCTGTACTTGCCAACAGCCTTTGACTGGACTGCGGCTCCTTGACCATCCTTCGTGGAGGGGGCTGAGACGTGATCCCATAAGTTGCCTAATCCGAATGCTACTAAGGGGTGAGTCTCAAGTATTCAAAAAAGGATAAAGAACTTACGTCGCATGTTATGGTAGATCGCTTCGGCGTTGGAGACTTCGTATGTCTCATGCCACAGTCCGATCTTGGTAGAGGTGGCATAGTCCTCACGTTGCATGCGACGGAATCTCATCCACGCTTGCCAGTGAACAATGTCCTCCTTGTGCGCGAAGCGGCGAACGTGATCATAGGAGCGGAAATAAATGACAGCCTGCGAGATATCGATCAATATCCACGAATGTCATTGCCTAGCTGTCGAGCTCACCATGGATACATTGTTCTGCGGTCTTTCGGACTGAAGGAACAGTTCCGAGTTCAGATAGCCCACATCTTCCTCCGGCTTGGCGGTCTGAAGCTCGTTAAGCATCTCCGCGAACATCTTTCGGATGAAGATATAATCCTTGTCGAACGGCCCGAGAGGTCCATCACAGCGAGATCCAACGAGCAAAACCGCGAGCTTGGGCTTCTCCGGCTCAGGAGTAGGATCCCACTCTGACGCGTTGGGATCTTCGACTGATGCACCTGGCTGCTTTCCAAGATGTTTGGTCGAGGCGAAGTCGAGATATGCAGCGGTCTTGCCCAGCGCGACGTCCTTGAGATGCGGGTTCTCTTTGAGACCGAGATTGATGAGGATGAAGGGAGTGAGGGTGTAGAGGATCAGGATGGCGCCCAAGACGGCGGCGATGAGGGATGGCAGAACGAGGAAGGTGACCAGTTGTAAACCCATCCCGATGCAGATGAGCTCATTGAGCGTGAACAGATCTCGAGCGTACACCTGGGAAGTCGTCAGCCGTTAATGCTGACGCGAATTCGGTCCAGCAAGACTTACACTGAACCCTAAGCGTGGCTTCAGAGGTCTAGCGTCGCGATCGCCGGTGATGAAAACTGGTCCTTTGGCCATTGAGGAGTGTGGAGAAGGTAGTTTGAATGTGCCTTTCATGGATCCCCCCGCTCATCTTATATCCCTGCAGGTCGAACATCACAGCGAACTTTCTCGGAGGGACTCACGAACGCATCACTTGCCAGCGCGCAATATTGTTACGGGAATGTCTATGTTTTCGTCTTATCGAGCGAGAACGCCTTTGGTGAGCCTGGTTCCATGGTCGATATCGGGCTTCTCTCTCACGTGTGTCAGACAGATCTTAATCCAAAGGCGGAAGTCAACCCGGTTACCGAGCTGGATATAGATGTTCGCCCTTGAGTCGCTCGAACTCTATCTCACGGAAGCGAGAGATTGTCTGAGAAGAGGAACTTGTTCCCGCGTATATTTGCGGTGTCGAGGAGGCCGAGTGATGTCGCAGCGGCTTTGTGGCATTCGTGATTGGGGCGAATGGTCAACAACCCCACGGGGTGAAAATTCCCTGGAGAGTGTATTGCTGTCAGTGTCGCAGGGATGATGGCTTCATCCGAGATTTGGACCGATCTTGTTGTGTCTTGAATTCTTATAAACTCTGTTGCACTCGACGATGATATCTGGCTTGTTCAAGTCTGCTTCCGTAATCCATGAATTGATTTGAGTCGGGAAAGTAATCGAAACAGCAAGATATCGATAGGGCAACTGAGACGTTGTAATTTGAGCCCCTACAGTTAAACTGGCAGAGCTGGTGGCTTTGAAGTGCTCTGTGCTCATCGACTCTGAAGTCAAGGGGATGTTGGTTATGCGAGAGCGGAACGATGGTTGCGTAGCGTTTGGAAGCCCAGATGACACCACACACCACCCCTTAACGCCGTTATATCCGTTGTTCCGAAGTTTAGCCGATGCCGGTAGCCCAAGCCGAGCTCGCTTAGCGCTCTGGCCTCAACGAAATGGCACTACTACCAACACACACGACGCCAACACGTTCGTCCGCCCAGCTAGTCCTCGCACTACTCAGGTCCAGTGGTTCGTAAATATGATTCTATCATTCACCTACGACACCAACCCGGATGGCGTTGGGGGCGGATGGGCACTGGCTGCAGAGAAAGGAGGTTTTGGGCTCGGGTGATGGATGACATGGCACTTTGAAGGTGAGCTGGGTCACGATTATCAGTGAGTACCCAATAAGACTCACAATCACTCTTATTATAATCTCCACCTCCGCGCCAGTGCCTCTTGCATTCCTTTGTCGTTGTCGACCTCAACTTCGGGCCTTCTCGCATCGACCTCCTCCAATATCTTCGTCTTTGTAATCAATTCTTCAAGTTTATCCTATCTGCAATCATCCTCGTAATCTCAGTCACCCTCTGTATCCGCTCCGCGGCCTTTTCATGCATATGTCTGAGACTCGCCTTTGCGTACACCTCTTTTGCACGAAAGCCGTACGATACATGTACTCAGCCAGTTTTGTCATCTTCGATTACCCACGCATTGTCAGCAATGCTCTGGAGCACCTCAAGATCTATGTGCTTGTTATTCAAGGTCAAGATTTATTTACAAGGGCATTCTACGTGAAGACATTTCTCGCAATGTCTCGGGATGACGATTGGAACTCCGGAGCGGCTCAGGTTGGCAGAGTGTACTTTACCAAGCCAAGAGAGGCTTCGTGTAGCCGTGTGAAGGGCATATTTGGGACCAATCGTGATCAATTATGGTAGTTCAGGTGTCAAATCTCAATTATTCCCAAAATCTGGGTAAAATATTAATTAAATGTAAGCCGGTGGTCTCCCATTTGGAAGGCTCCGGACCACCCCACACACCCCCTACCCCTGTTCCGGAATTAAGGTTCCGGTATCCCCTTGTCTGAAGTTCGAAGCTCTAGAGTCTACTAGAGACTAAGTCTAGAGTCAGTCGATCGTTTTTACCATTTTTAGCTACAGAGGCCCCGGGTTCCAGACCCGTGCCGCATGCCGGCAGCGTGTTATGTCAGTACAAGTAATGTTGCCTCAACATGTAGCTTCTCTCGTGCCGTCCATTCACTGCTGCCCACTGCCCAGTCGATCAAATGGCCCTCAACGAAAAAGCAACAGCACTCAAGGAACAGGGAAACAACTTGTTCAGTAAACAGAAGGACTATAGAGCAGCGCATTCGAAGTACACTGCGGCAATAAAAGAAGCGCCCGACAATGCAGTACTCTACGTCAACAGAGCTGCTTGCAGTTTCATGCTTAGGAAGTCGGTCTCATTCAGATCATTGATATAACACGGACTGATTGTTCGGTAGATGGACGGATTCCCTCACCGACGCTCAAAAGGCATGTTAGGCGGCTTTCCACAGTCTCGATCTCCCATCAATATTTCGCAACTTTTACTCAAGGGAACCGAACTTGATCCTTCTTATCCAAAAGCCTGGTATCGACTTGGCGTAGCCCAGAAGGTGACTTGAGTTTGCACTGGAGCTTCGTGCGTGATCTGACAACATGATACGTGACAGAACCTCGGACAATGGGAGCAAGCCAGTAATTCTCTTCTGAAAGCCAGATCTATCTTGCTGGAAAGCCCGAACTCATCTGCCGATCAAAAGATGCTCTTGGAAGTTGAGGCAGCCGCTCGAGATGCAACTCTCCAAGGGATGGCAAAGCAAAGTGCCCCCGAAGAAACGAAGAAATTGGTTAATGAAATGACTTCACGAAAGGGAGATTTGGTTTGGGAAAGGGCTCGCAAGCTTCTTCCACGTGCTCAGGCAACCCGACTTCTCGAAACTAGTGTAACATCTTCATGTCATGCACATCTGCCGACTGAACTGACTCGAGCACACAGGTCTGGACTGTCTGTCAAGCTGAAGACGAACTGAAACAAGCGATCACAAAGATCACAAAATTGGTCAAGCGGGGTCCGATGATCATGGGAGAGTTACAAGTGAGTCGCTGTGTTGCAGTGAATTATACTGGTCGCCGATGGATTTTGGAATGGTGAGGCATTCGAGGTTCTATCCAACTGTCTGATCACGGAACGGCGAGCGTTCTACTTGGACCCAGCATGGGCCCGCAAGCTGGAGGATCAAGGTACGCGATTTCTTACATCTCACGCGCTTTGCTAAAAGTCTCCTTTAGCTACTATGGAAATAACCAATTGGAACGGTTGGCCCTGGCCTCTCGTGAATGATCCTGCAAAGGTCATGGAACAGGCAAAAGAGCGCGTTCGTACTAAAGGATGGGAGTCTGCCCGTCCGGCGCTCTCCGTATCTGTTAGGTGAGTCGGCTACGAAGCCTCCTTTGCGCACCATTCATATAAGACAGAATTCTGATTGTGCGCGCTTGCCTTACGGGGACTGGTATTCTGGGGACTCCAAACCCATCCGCGGGTATTGAGATGCTAGAGAACGCCCTCAAAATACTTTTGAAGGGCCGAAATGTCTGGAGTGCGGTCCCTACTGCGGATAGAGGCGTTATCTTTGAACAAAGCTTCATCCGCGGCGTTCGAAGACTTCTCCTCTCAATTCTACAAGATACATGCAGACCCGGTGCACAACGAGAGATTCTTCCTGTGTTGGAGCACTTACGCGCTGTTGCGAGAGATCAGCTAAACGACCTCAACAATCAGAGCCCAGACGGTTCTGATCTTACCCCAGGTTTTATCAATGGATTTTTCACATATCCTTTGGCCGAAGCAATCAGGTTTGTTTTTCAATCGCTTACTAGACCTTTGTCATAATATTCCGGATATTAGTGCCGAGGCAGTTTACCATCAACGAATGGCTCTATTTAACGGAGAAGATCCTGAAAGACCACTCCGAATGGACCTTCCACCAGCCGAACGAAATGCGGATGACCAAGTCTATCATTTGAGGAAAGCCTCAGAACTGTTCCTTGAAGGAGCGAAGAAATTTCCACCGGATGATGAGAAATACGTCCGTGAGTCATTGTCTGCTTTGCATAAAGCATGGTGCCCTCAGTGATGTTGCACAACAGTGAATCTCGCCTTGGCCGTTCTCGCACTCGGGGAATCAGGAACCACATGGGCAACCATAAAACCTATCCTAGAGAGGATTCAAACTAACACTCCGTTGATGCTAGCAATCTGGCAGAATTCGGCTATGGGTGTAGACGGCGAGTAAGTGATGTTTGCTGATCTCTTGGCGGAATTACGCCTGAGAAATTCTGAATTTGTAGGCGCGACTCGATCCTCAACTCAATGACTACCCTCTCCGCGAAAGTGAGAGCAAAGATCCAGGCTGGCGATATCAATGATCAAACTGTTATTCGATTCCGACGACCTCGAATTCTTCGTGGTACCGAACCAGGACAGTGGGAGTTTTATTAGTCAGCGAGAATTGGACGCGTCGCGACGCGACAACATGTACAACTTGTCAACAAGTACTGTACATCTTTTGTTGATTTTCTTGGGAAAACAGCCACAATTTGGAACGTTACGCGTTTTGCGATCCGAATAGTCCATTGAAACAAGTGGATGAGCTTGCGCTTTGTAGCAACAAAACTTCGTCGCTCTGTGCGGCAATCAGTTGCCGTCGCTTCATGTAATTTACGTACACCCCTAGGTCCGCGCCTTTTTAAATTCGGCTCATCGCGAACGTGCTTTGCTTCGACCACGTCGACCTTTTGCAGCAACCGTCCTGTAAGCTCGAGAATGACTCTCAGCAGCCAACTACGAAGGCAAGTACCCTTTTTAGATTAGAACAATCAATCACCTAAGACCCTGTCCCCAGATGGTCAGAGACGAAGATTCAGGACGCGATAGCTGCCGGAGAGGTTCGTCAATACTCGATCAGGGAGTCTGTTCCGCGCCTAACCTTGTGATCGGCGTTCCCGTTAAAAGAATATTCCTGTCACTGAAGAATATATTCGCGCCTGGTATCGACTTGGGCTGTATCAGACGGTCAGTGCAGTGTCATAGTGAAGCCTCTCCATATAAGTCTTATTCGTTTCATCAGCAACTGGGTCAGTGGGAAGATGCTAAAGTGTCTCTCGACAAAGCGCGTCAGCTGTTATCCGTTCAAGTAACGCCCGTCGACAAGAGTTTGCATCAGAGTGTAGAAGCAGCCACACGGGACCTTGCACTGAAGTGTTCTGGCCCCTCAACCGACGATACGTCTGGCGAGCAATTGGTATGGTACAAAGCGCTGATGATTCTGCCGCTCGTGGAGTGCAGTCAAAGACGAGACACCAGTGTACGTTGCAGGAGTTTAGCGACCGGTGCCGCCGATGACAATTTGTGTTTGTGCTGATCAACGCTTCAGGTTTGGACGATATGTCACGCACAGGATGCTTTCGAAAGGGGTATCGCGCTTACACGCAAGATTCGACAGGGAGATGATGGTAAATTGACGGGTGAACTCACTGTGCGCATATTTGTGATACCTCAAGTCGTCCGTCTTAGACTCTGACGCCTCGGATAGGCAATCGCCCAACTAACCAATGCGCTTCTCACGGAGCGTCGAGTTGTCCAGTGGCACATCAATCACGAGCTATCTCGCCAGATTAAGGATCAAGGTGCCTAAGTGAAGGTGGTCAAGACAATTGCCGAAACTTAAGTTCTTCACAGTGAACTTTGAGGTGTCCTCGCTCCAAGGGTGGCCCAGTATTCGGGATACGAATACGGTTATTGAGCAAGCAAGGTTTCGCATACGCGCGACGGGATGGGCCTCAGTCCGTCCTATGCTTGACATCTCCGTACGGTGAGCTTGAAGCTGATGGTATGCTCGCAATGATCTGATGAATCTCCAGTTCGGCCATTCTCATAGGCTGCCTGCAATGTGGGCTCGCCGGTGATCAGAGCAGCCCTGCCAAGAAGCTTCGATCTGTAGGAATTGCCGTTTTAGAAGACGCGCTCCGGTTGCTGTTACAAGGTCAAAGCGCATGGAAATCTGTGCCGATCAACGACAAGGGACACATCTTTCAAGACCTATTTGTTCGAGGTGTCCGAAGACTCGTCATCGATGCTCTACAAGACTTTTGTGGCATCGATGGCAAGGCTGACCCTGAGATCCTGCCTGCGTTGCACAATTTACGCAAAGAAGCTATAGTTCAAGTGTCCGACGTGGAGGCACATCATGTGGACTCCTTGAATCCGTGGGCACGAACACCTCACACAATCAACGGATTTTGGACGTACCCACTGGCCGAGGCTCTCTGGTAAGACTCCTCATTACCGTAAAGACTTTGCTGACCCGTTATATGTAGCGCACAGGGCCTGTATCACCTATGGATTGCTCAATTTCCCGGCGAGGGTGGACCTATATCTTCAGGTCCAACTCCTCCAGATACTCAGAATCCGGCTACACCGGAATCTAAGAGAGCCCACCAGGAGTTTCACTTGAAGAATGCAGCACAGTTTTTCTTTGACGGAGGATATAAATTCCCAAGTGATGACGAGAAGCACGTTTGTGAGCATCTACACCTTCATCTTCTTTTGTTTCATCTGACTCAATATCGTGTGAAGACAATCTGGCACTGGGAATAATCTCTCAGTGCGATGCTGGAACCAATTTATCACAAATCCTGCCCATAATCAACAGAATCCGGAGTACTGTCGAACTTATGACGGGAATATGGAAATCTTCGACTTTGACTAGAGAGCGCAGGCCAGTTGCTTTAATTAAGTCCGATATTATTGGGCCATTGACTTACATTCTCCACAGACGGAACCAGCTCTTGACACTCGTGCTCTGTCTTCCAGACATAATCAAGAAAAAAATTGAGCGCGCCGAGATGGAGCCGTTGTCTCAATTTCGGTGCTGCTTGAATGAGAATGGATTTTGGCAATTTCACTGAAGTAAGAATGACAAGCTATGGATGAGATGTCGGTCCGTAAAATGAAAGCGGAGGATTTTTTAGTAGTAAACGAACGACTGTCATATATTCATGAGCTGTACTGTATCACATCTTAGTATACATGCTTGTTCAATAAGAGTATTGCAAAACCAGCCGAGTTGGTAATCACGAGGTCCCAGTATTCCCTTTGATCACCGATGGAGCATACACGTCTCAAGTCATCAAGAGAAGGTCTTGAAATAAAGCCTCCAGGCAATGAAGGATTCCGGAAAGCCACACAGTAAAGTAAGCTTTGAGGCCTCGAGGGTATCCTGCCAGTCTTGCTGCCAGTGGATGCGAGTGAGCATAGGGTGTTGAAACTCCGAAAGACGCGTTCTCCTTGCGCGACCAAAAATCAGGCAGCTTCACGAAAATGTCTATGAACATCTTTGGCGATGAGGTACGCCTTCAAAGGCTAACACAAAACACTTTTTAACCTTTCGCAAGGCTACCGAAGAAAAAGCAGAGTCTGCCCGCCTCTCTTCTTTCGTCGGCGCCATGGCATTGGGCGATCTGGTCAAATCTACCCTAGGCCCCAAAGGCATGAACAAAATCCTCCAATCTGGTTCATCAGGAGATGTCAACGTTACGAACGATGGAGCCACGATTCTCAAAGCGATACAACTGGACAACGCTGCCGCTAAGATTCTGGTGAACATTTCGAAAGTTCAGGACGACGAGGTTGGAGATGGAACAACGAGTGTCTGCGTACTTGCATCCGAGTTGTTGAGAGAGGCGGAAAAGTTGATTATGGCGAGAATACATCCTCAAACCATCGTCGAGGGATACCGGATCGCCAGTGCTGCGGCATTGAAAGCATTGGAGAAGGCGGCAACCGATAATAGGTGCGTCTCATATCAATTTCTCTATCTCGTTCTAATGGCTGATTGTGTCATATCAGCTCAAATCCCACTAAATTCCGCACCGATTTATTCAACATTGCACGGACAACATTATCGTCGAAAGTCCTGTCCCAAGACAAGGAATATTTTGCCAATCTTGCGGTCGATGCTGTTCTCCGACTTCAGGGATCAACAGATTTGGAGCACATTCAGATCATCAAACGTGTGGGGGGAAAACTGACTGACTCGTATCTGGACGAGGGTGCGTTTTTTGCCTTTTTCGACATCAAGTGTATAAAAGTGACACCAATTCTGTTTCTCAGGGTTCATCCTCGATAAAACGATAGGTGTCAACTGTCCCAAACGAATGGAGAATGCTAAAATTTTAATCGCTAATACTTGTACGTGATGATCTCTGACATCTTGACCATCTTCTGATTGTTTGTCCTCAGCTATGGATACTGACAAGATCAAAATCTTTGGGGCTCGCGTCAGAGTCGAAGGAACAGCAAAGCTCGCTGAACTGGAACGTGCTGAACGAGAGAAGATGAAAGACAAAGTTAACCTGATCGCCGCCCACGGAATCAATTGCTTCGTAAATCGGCAATTGGTGTACAACTATCCCGAGAACCTTTTGGCCGAAAAGGGGATCATGTGTATTGAGCACGCTGACTTCGAAGGTGTCGAGAGACTCAGTCTGGTTACTGGAGGTGATGTTGTCAGTACTTTCGACAATCCAGATAAAGTCCGGCTAGGACGATGTGAGCTGATCGAGGAGATTATTATTGGGGAGGATAAGGTGCGACAGCCTTATATTACTGCTATCAATTGAAACTCATCCATCCTCAGCTTATCAAATTTTCGGGCGTCGCCGCTGGCCAAGCATGCACAGTCGTACTCCGCGGGTCCTCGTCACAGATGGTTGATGAAGCTGAGCGTTCCTTACATGACGCACTTTCAGTACTTTCGCAAACCGTGAAGGAGACACGAGTGGTTCTGGGAGGGGGCTGCTCCGAAATGCTCATGAGTTGTGCCATCGAAGAAGAAGCTCGCAAAGTGGCAGGGAAAAAGGCGATTGCTGTCGAAGCCTTTGCACGAGCCCTTTGCCAGATTCCCACGATCCTCGCCGACAATGCTGGATTCGACTCTGCCGACCTTGTAACACGGTTACGAGCAGCACATTACGAGGGTCAGAGCGATGCGGGCCTTGGTACGTGTTCCATTCGAAACACAGCTCTTACAAGTTTGCTGATTGACCTTTTATTGCCAGACATGGATGAAGGCGGAATAATCTCGATGCGAAAATTAGGCGTGACCGAAAGCTATAAGCTCAAGCGCCAAGTCGTTCTCAGTGCCAGCGAGGCTGCGGAGATGATTCTCCGGTATGTCCGAATCTTGTTTTCGAAATCTGCAGAATAAATACTCACTACTTTCACTCTCTTCAGCGTTGACACCATCTTACGTGCGACGCCTCGTAAACGCGAGGCCATGTAATCACTGTCGTTTATTGCTTTGAATAATGCATTAGAATTATCCTCTATATTTCCTTGCAGTAGAGAATTACCGGAGCCGGGGTTGCCGGATTGAGTGCCATCATCACAGCCAACGTTGTCCAGCGCATCACTTTCGTTTCCTAAACATCCAACGCCAGCAGTTTCTTCTTACTTCTCTTCCTTTATCTCGTCCGCCTCGCCGTCGACCCCAACCTATTTGGCAGGGACATCTCGTCCATCGTGCCCGTCGAGCTTCCGCAGCAATCTGGCTCTTCAAAGGAATATACCTCTGAAACATAGTGTTTCTTGAACCATGTCTGGAAACTTTCGTTCCAGAAGGCCAGCCTCGCCACCTCTTACAGCTCCCAGCAGCCAACCAGCATCTACTCCCCGTTTTCCCCCAAAACACGAAGAGTTTTCTGATGCCGACGAGCGAGTAACTCAAGCGCGACGCGATCCAAGAGGACATGCACCACCAAGAAAGCAGCAGCCTATTGGAGGATTGAAGCTGACTGGAGGAGAGTTCAAAGTGCTGATAGTTATCTGTCTGGTGGCGTCCGCTGTGCGGCTCTATAAACTCTCGAAACCTAACAGTGTCGTGTACGTGATTTACGCATTTCTCGTTACTGCAGACAGCAGATTGACTTTTCAATCCACCACAGCTTTGATGAAGTGCATTTTGGAAAGTTTGCTGGAAAATATCTCAAAACGCAGTACTTCTTGGACGTGCATCCTCCCTTAGCAAAACTGCTGATTACTCTGGCTGCTTTGATTGGCCGCTTTGATGGAGACTTTGACTTCAAAGAGATTGGAAAGTAAGCTTTCCTCCATTCAGGACGCCTTACACGAGGACACGTCTGATCCACCCTTGCAGACTTTACGAAAATACGCCCTATGTCATGATGCGAGCGCTTCCTGCTATCATGGGCGTAGCCCTTGTACCCATTACCTACCTGACACTAAGAGCTCTCGACTGTCGCGCCACAACAGCCGTACTCGGTTCACTCTTCATCACATTCGAAAACGGCCTCATCACCCAATCCCGACACATCCTCCTTGACTCTCCTTTAATATTCTTCACCGGCCTCACCACATTCCTCTGGGTTGGATTCACCAACGAGGATAAACAGAAACCATTCACCGAAAGCTGGTGGCTATGGCTGACGCTGACAGGCTTATCGTTGGGAGCTGTTGTCAGTTGTAAATGGGTCGGCTTGTTCACTATCGCTACCATTGGACTGTCTACGATTCGACAGCTATGGATCTATCTGGGAGACTTGAAAGTGGATGCTAGAACATGGACAAAGCACTTCTTGGCAAGAGCTTTATGTCTCATCGTTGTCCCCATCCTCTTCTACATGTCCATGTTCGAGCTTCATTTCTTGATCTTGCAAAATTCGGGAGATGGTGATGGATTCATGAGCGCAGCATTCCAACATACACTGGGTGGAAGAGGGATGGCAGATACGTATACTGGTCAGTCGTGATCAGATTATGTTGGCACTTGTTCAGAACTTAACTTGCCTGATCAGACGTCGCGCTTGGTTCAACAATCACACTGCGCCACCTCAACACTCAAGGTGGCTATTTGCATTCCCATGTCCACAATTATCCTACTGGAAGTCACCGTATGTTGCGAAGATTACTTCCTCCTTGTGCCTCACCCAACTGAACAATGTAGAACAGCAAATCACCCTCTATCCCCACAGAGATCAGAACAACGACTGGCAGATTCTCCCCACCAACCCCTCTGGATCCGAGGAATACGATTGGGAACACGAACCCCTGAAATACATCGCCAACGGCATGGAAATTCGTCTGGAGCACGTTTCCACCAAAAAGCGCTTACACAGCCACGACGTCCGACCTCCCGTCTCTGACGTCGATTTCCAGAACGAAGTTTCAGGATACGGATTTGAAGGATTCGCGGGCGACGCTAATGATTTCTGGGTTGTTGAAATCGAATATGGCGATAAGAAGCATAAGGAGAGCACGACGCGAGTGGAACCCCTTAGGACCGTTTTCAGACTTCGACATAAACTTTCTGGGTGCTACTTGTTTTCGCACAAGGTCAAGCTTCCGGAATGGGCGTATGAACAGCAAGAAGTTACTTGCAACAAGAACGCGGTGAAGCCGAATTCGCTGTGGTTCATCGAGACCAACTGGCATCCAAATCGTATGTTTCCTTATAATGTTTCTCTTTCGAGTCGAAGCTGATCATGAGCGCGTTTCTCACAGTGCCTGAAAACGCGCCAAAGCTCAACTACAAGAACCCAGGATTCTTGAAGAAGTTCTTCGAACTTAATCAGGTCATGTGGACCACCAACGCAGGCTTGACTGACCGTCATACCTTTGATTCGCGCCCTGAGGCATGGCCTACTCTTCGAAGAGGAATCGTAAGCTGTTCCCATGCCACGTGTCATGTACAGATGTTGATTGCTTGAGCAGAATTTCTGGATGAAAGATCATCGCCAGATCTATTTGCTCGGCAATGCCTCGATTTGGCTGGCTAGCACCCTCGCTGTCGTAGCTTACTTTGCCGTTCGTGCTCTGTTGATCCTCCGAGAGAAACGCGGTTTCAAGGACTTCAACAACAGTACGTTCCTCTCCTTCGCTTCCATGTTCTCGACTCATCGCGACGCTTGTATTATAGCTATGGTCGTCAAGTACGATCAAATGTGCGGATTCCTCTTCATAGGCTGGGCACTCCACTACCTCCCATTCTTCCTCATGCCCCGCCAACTCTTCCTCCACCATTACTTCCCAGCACTCTACTTCGCCATCCTCCTCCTTTGCTCAATCTTCGACGCTGCGACCTCCACACTTCGCCCTCGAACACGGCTCCAAATTGCTGCGGTTCTGATCATCATCGCATTGTGGAACTATGTGCATTTCAGTCCGCTGGCTTATGGAACTCCTTGGACGAAGAGTAAATGTGAGAAGGCAAGGTGGATCAAGACTTGGGATTTCTCATGTAATGAGTTCTTCAATGACGTAAGCTCTTTCTCCCTCATATACGGGAACCGTGTGCTGATACGAGTATCTAGTTATCGGATTATAATCACTACACACCAACAGTCGCTCCATCTCCCGTAACGACAATCGGCGGCGGCGAAGGCGGTCGTGCGCCAATAGTCGTAGACGATCCCAACGCCATCAAAGCTCCAGATTCCGATACGACGTTCGCAATCAACCAACCCGAACCAGGCCGCGACATCTTCGAACAACCCGCTCCGAATGAAAAGACGTCGAACGTTGCTCATCAAGCGAAAGAGACTGATCGGGAATTACCTGCGACGGAAGAGAGAAAGGTGGAACAAGCACCTGTTGTACCGCCTCCGCCACCTCCTCCGCCTGTGGGTAAAGTAGCTGGTGGGACTACGGCTGAGCCTAAAGTGGAAGGTGATGCTGTGGGTGTTAAGGGGGTGGCTGTCGAAGTGACTGAGGATCCTGCGGTTGTGCCTGTTGATGGCCCGAAAGAGGAGGCGGCTGCTGAGAGGGAGAGGGTCGAACAGGAATTGTTTGGGGATGAAGAGAGTACTACGGCTTGATTCTTGTCTGGGGAGGGAACTTCAACTGCAAACTTTTAAAAGGCTTCGCCATTCGTATTTAATGCTAGTCTTTGTATGGTCAATCTTGATAGTATCAACATTCGTTAGATATGCATATTTTTAGAACATGCCACATCACTCATACAAGCCAGGACATTGGAGACAAGTATATGATTAGATCATATATACAAGACACGAATCACTCGAAGACGATCGTGATATCTGGACCCTTTCGATCGAGCCATTCTCTCCAGATTTGCCGGTATTTGGGATGATATGCTCCATCTTTCGAGGATTTCGCCATGTTATAGATCTTTTGTAGATCGCGATGGCTGAAAGACTTCATGAGGCGGATCGCTTGTCGATGTGTTGGATGATTCTACCCCCAACGTTAAAAATCAGTTCCCAGTACCTCGAGTTTACTCGTGAATATAGACGTACTGATCCAGGATAAACCATTCGATGCCACTTGCAAAACGCCCTCACAGGTATCGAATAATCCCTCGCCTCAATATCACCCTCATCCGCCCTCTCCAACTTCTCCCTCCAATAAGGCGTCAACCTCGGCACATGATACAGCACAAGCTGAGACACGAAAATCGACTCAGCACGATCGAATCTCTCATCCCAGAATGAAAGCAGATGACGAGATCTCGCGGACCATAGGACGTAATCTTCGTTCGAGTGGATATCTATGAAGCTCGTTGGCGGAGGGCCTGGGTGCGGAGAGTGGGTGCACCATGATAGGACTCGGCGGACGAGAGTGTGGAGGAAGGAGAGGAAGTGAGGATAGGTGTGTGGGATGAAAGGAGCGATTAGAGGCGTGTGGAATGCGGCGATTATTAGTTTGATCAAGAGTTTTGCGATGGGCCATTGTCGTCCTCCTAGATTGTTCCAGAGCACTTCGTATCCTTCTTTCAGTTCTACATCTAGCGGCTTTGGATAGTTCAATTTCGATCGCGTTTGTTGTAGCTCGCGATGGATTACTTACTTCGAAGTAGGCCAATTTATCCATGATCTCGCAAGGTTGTTGTATGGTAGGGTAGGGCGAGGGTGTTCATTGAAGTCAGCTCTTAAGTGAAGTCTTTTGAGACCTGTTGTAGACCAGCGGGACTCCTGCACCAAGACGCATGTCTTCCTGCCACGAACAGCACTTTTGCGATGCCAGCCGGAAATTTAAGAAAGGTTGCTTGGAATTTTTTATCACTTGCATATTTTACCCGTTGGTGCCAGTATGAGAATCAGAACAAACATGCTGAACGGCTTGAAAGGTAGGAAACTGAGAGTCGACAACCAGAGGCATCGACGGCAGATGCCGAACGTCTTCTCCTGCTCACTCTTGCTCTCGTTTGGAACTAGTTCCTGCTGCGTCCCCTCACAAATCATGCCCACACCTCCAAAAAGTTTCAAACACCTCGCCAAGACCGATGGCCATGCAGAATTCGTTCAAGCTGCGCCGACACTCATTCGGCACTAAACACCAACTGCGCTCCGCAGATTCTTGGCCTTCTCTGAATCCCCGAACATGGTCATGGATGCCGAGAGAGTCATACTCTCTTCTCGACCGAAATGATGATTTCCATGACACCACCGTCATCAGCTCTGCGCATTGTCATAGTCGTCAACTTCGAAATCCCGAAACAGACGCAAACGCAGACGCCAAGGACGAAGTCGCTCTCCTCCCGCGCAGACTTCTCTGTCCTACGATGCCCAGAGAGCCAAGAACGTATCTATAATCAGAACATTGTCCTACAAGGATATACGCTCGTTTGGAATTGTTGCAGCATGACTGCGCGAGGCTTTTCGCAGTTGTGGAGGGGGTATAAGTAGAGGATGAAGTCGTCAACAAGAAAGACATCGAACAAAAACTCCTCGTCGCATCGCACTCTCGCACCGAGAACACTTACAAGTGCTTGAAACTCGAAATGGAAGACGAAATGACTCCGATCGTGATCGACAATGGGTCCGGGATGACCAAAGCTGGCTGTGAGTATCTACTTGAAACTTGAAGTTTCGACCTTGGATCTGATTATGAGTAGTTGCTGGTGATGATGCTCCTAGAGCTGTATTCCCGTGAGTTGTATCTCTTCCCTAATCTCTCCTCATTTTCTTCCCTGGTGTTACCCAGTGCGATTGTTGGAAGGCCCCGCCAGGTATCCTGGATGGTCGGCATGGGCCACAAAGAATCTTACATCGGGTACGCCTCCCCATCCATCTCCACAATCAAAAACTCACGACCCCTGTAACCAGCGACGAAGCCCAATCCAAGCGCGGCGTCCTCAAACTCGCCTACCCAATCGAACACGGCATAGTAACAAACTGGGACGACATGGAAGCAATCTGGCACCACACCTTCTACAACGAACTCCGCGTCGCCCCCGAAGAACATCCCATAATGCTCACCGAAGCCCCAATGAACCCAAAAGCAAACCGCGAAAAGATGACTCAAATCATGTTTGAGACATTTAATGCTCCAGCATTTTATGTCCAGATTCAAGCTGTTTTAGCTCTTTATGCATCTGGAAGAACGACGGGGATTGTTATGGACTCCGGGGATGGAGTTACGCATATCGTTCCTATCTATGAGGGATTTAGTCTTCCGCATGCGATTGGACGACTTGATCTTGCGGGCAGGGATTTAACGACTTATATGGCTAAATTGTTGCAGGAGAGGGGATATCCGTTTACGACGAGTGCGGAGATGGAGATTGTTAGGGATATTAAGGAGAAATTGGCGTATGTTGCTACGAGCTTTGAGGATGAGGTTAAACTTGCTGCGGAGAGTTCGCAGCTTGAGAAGAGTTATGAGTTGCCTGATGGACAAACTATTACTGTTGGGAATGAACGGTGTGTTCCTTTTCTTCTTTCCTTTGTTTGTTCGAGGGAGTTGAGCTGATGCGGCGGATTGTAGATTTAGGTGCCCTGAGGTTTTGTTTAATCCTGCTATGGTTGGCAAGGAAGCATCTGGTATACACGAGAGCTTGTACGTATTCTTCCACTCAAGCATCCGCTCCTAACTAACCCATCATCACAGATACACTTCCGTACGTCCTTACTCACTCTTCCCCAGCGCCGAATACTAATCTCCACATTCTCAGATCATGAAATGCGACAACGGTACGCACTCATCCCCCCTTTTCTTCTATGATTCTGACCTCACCAATAACAATGACAGATGTCCGCCGCGATTTATACCAGAACATCGTCCTGTCCGGCGGAACGACTATGTACCCCGGTATAGCCGATCGTCTCAATCTCGAGATGACGCGTCTTGCTCCTTCCGGCGTCAAGGTATCTCCCTTCGAACATATGTCGCCTCAAATGATGACTGACGCTTCATTTCGCAGGTCAAAGTCGTCGCTCCTCCCGAAAGGAAATACAGCGTCTGGATCGGAGGAAGTATCCTCGCTTCCTTGTCTTCATTCCAGAACCTCTGGGTGTCTAAGCAAGAGTATGATGAGATGGGTCCTGCTATCGTTCATCGCAGTACGTCCTTCTGTTTCTTTGGGAGTGGGGATTTGGGGTTGATGGTTTTTGTAGAGTGTTTCTAAGTTGCTTTTGGATTTGGATGTGAGAGAGTTTTTGGGAGCAGGATTTGTTGAGGGATTGTCGAAAGCTGTTTAGGGATCGGTTTGGTCGGGTTGTGGTTGGTAGTTGAAAGGTTTTTGTGATCAGTCTCGGTTTTTGATGTATGCAGAAAATATACGTTGACTTGTTGCTTTGATCTCGTATGGGCCATGTTCTTTCTTGCAAAGGGATCTCAATTTACTGCAATGATTCGACGACATCTGCAAGCTCGGTTTCCTTCCGATTTCCGATTTCACGCCCAAATTTTCGCAAGCGCCCGAGCTCCAGAGAACAAAGGCTTGCAAATGCTAAGTGCAGTCGCAGCACGCAAAGCTGCGCAAGCTCGAGCATTACTTGAAGCTCAAGCTCAGCCTGCCATCAACCCTGACGCGTCCAGCCATGTCGTCTCAGGACCAGGACCAGGACCAGGACCTTCGTCTTCGAAACATACATTAGAGGATGTCGATCTTAGTCCTCCGCGTCGAGAGAAGAAGAAAAGTCGACTACAGGCGAATCAAGATACGTCGTCATCCCAATCCCCCGCCGACGGTCCATCGAATACGAATGGAGGACCTTCACGAGCTCGGAATGGAGGACCAGGAGAGAGCTACACGGATGCAGATATGTTACGCATCATCGCATCTCTCGACGCGAATCGAGCAGATGAAGAGATGAAGGTGACGAAGAAGAAGAGAATGAGGATGAAGAAGAAAAATGATCTGCGGTATTTCCAGGCGAAGGAAAAAGAGACGTTGAAGGAATTAGCGAGGATGGACGAGGGGAATGACTCTTCGGGTTCCTCCTCTTCTTCTGATGAAGACGACGACGCGATTTTATCTGGAGATGTACTCGACTCGGATGTCCTCGAGCCTGCACCAGTTCCTCAGCCCAAATCGCGGGCTCGAGCATGGTCCCCAAGTCGTCCACTGCCACCCTCCGACGAAGAAATGGAAATCCTCTCAGCAAACTCCCGTCCCCCATCACCCACAACCATACGCGCAAAATCTAACTCTTCCTTACTCTCAACCTTCACACCAACAGCCACCACCTTAATTTCCCTTCCCTCAAGTGCCGGATCCACGGCTCGTCGATGCGTAATTTTCTTGCGACCCGGGGAACAAATGACGCTTCTCGGAGTGGCTAGTTTAACGGTCGTCGCTGGCAAAATCAGTGTCGGCGAAGTGACTCTATTACCCTCTCTGAATGCTCGACCTATCGAGTTATTCATGCCACGATGCAGCCCCCTCTCCAAAATCGTCGCTCTCCCTTTGTCTTCATCTCCTGCTGAAGACATAAGAACGACGACTATTACTCCGTCCCTCGAAATCCCTTCAAGTGTTGTGAATCTCATAAAGAACCACGACGGCGCAGTACTCCTCCTCTCCGAACTGCAAACAGGAATCGAAGGTCTCGGGAACATATGTAGAACCTTCGAAGGCACATTCGACCCTCCGCCTGGATATCGAGATTCAATAAAACTAGGTCTCCGAGGCGTACAAATGGTGCGTTCCCATTCCTCCACTTATCAACATACTAATCTATTCAAAAGCTGCGGACTTCCCATCCGCACCTCGACACACTAACAATCCCCCCCTCCTGGAAAACCGCCCTCTCAACGCTCTCCCTCTCAACCTCCTCATCTGCTTCCAAATTAACAACCACACCCCCCATAATCATAATCCGCGGCCCCAAATCATCCGGAAAATCAACTCTAGCCCAATACACACTCAACACCCTCCTACAAACCTACTCAAAAGTAGCACTCCTAGACACCGACCCAGGTCAACCACTCTTCCCGCCTGCCTCCCTCATATCACTCCACATCCTCTCTGAACCATTCTTCGGCCCTTCTTTCGCGAATTTGAGAGTTGGAGAGGCGACGAAGGCCCATTTTGTGGGAGGTGTTAGTCCGAGGAGTGGGCCGGGTGTTTGGAAAGAGGGTGTAGAGGATTTATTTAATACGTGGAGACTTGAACATGCGTTCGCTCCTGTTGACTTCGACGGTGATTCGGATCCTGATTCGAATTCTGATGTGGATATGGATGCGGATGGCGAAGGGGGAGAAGGAGGGGAGGGGAAGATACGAGAGGTTGTTCCGCTCGTTATAAATACGCATGGGTGGACGAAAGGATACGGAGCTATCCTCTCGTCATTCTTACAATCCCTCGTCGAACCTACGCACATCTTTGAATTCCGCGACTCAAACACACCTCTTGACACCCTCCCTGCCTCCACCCCTGCATCGAATGCGTTAGGGGGGAAGGGAAAGGGACCGGTAGTGCATTATCTTGACCCTTCGACTTCAACGATATTATCATCCCGCTATACCGCCACAGATTTCCGCGATATATCCCTTTTATCATACCTCCATGCCCTACCCTCCTCCTCCCATGATAAAATTGACGCTCATCCGCGGGTTCGATGGCAAACCCAAAAATCCCTCTCCTCAATCCCCCCATACGAAATCACCCTCTCCCCTCCGCCTGGAACGAGAGGGCCGATTGAGGGAGTGTATATGTTAGGTCCTTGGGCAGACGACATCGTCCCTTCCGAGCTTTACACAGTGCTAAATTGCGCGATCGTAGCTCTCGTATCTTCCCCCTCCTCGTCTATCGAGCCTTCTCCTTCCGGGCCTGATGGTACGACGAACGTATATGTGCAACGCAGACCCGCGCCTCAAGCCTCAGACTCGAAATGCCTAGGACTCGCTCTAATCCGTTCCGTAGATCCTCAAAATCACCTCCTCCACGTCCTCACGCCTGTCCATCCTTCGTTCTTAGGGGAATGTAGAGTGCTGGTGAAAGGTGAAATCGAACTTCCCATCTGGGGATTCTTACGTTTGCCGAGCGAAGCGAGGCCGACCGCAGGTCGGGCGAGAGCTGGGGATAATGAGAGGGATAATGGGGATGGAGGTGAGTGGGGTGAGGGAGGGGAGGTGCCGTTCTTGGAGTGGAGGGGTGTTGTGGGGATTGGAGGGGAGAAGAGGAAGTTGAGGAGGAATCTGATGCGGAGGGGTCAGATGTAATTTACCAATAATAACCGCGGTGAAACAGCATGGCATAACCCTTCACCACTCATAGTCTTTCGATAAACGGTCACTGTGATGCGCTCGTTATATATGATGATTGAAAGTTCTGTGGAATTTGATGTCTGGAGGGAGAATTGCCTTATATGGTAGATGTAGCACTGAAGATGGTATCTCCGAGATCTCCGAACTCCGATTTCCGACAGCCACAGCGACCAACTTGAGACTTAGCCGTTCTTACAGATTGAACAACTTGGAATTAACGTCGGACTTCAGTAACCGCCAGTTTATGGATCATGGCAAGCTGTATGGTCTCACGGGATTCTACCTTTTTACGTAGTGCTTTTACGAGCGCTCTGGGTGCGAGCTTACCTTTGGTCTTCAAGGAAAATCTCTGCCATTCCTATATATTAGCACCATTTATATTCAGAAAACTCCGTTCATTTTCATTAAGTTTCCGTGCATAGCACGCATTGACTTCTAGGTAATTGAAGCTCTAAACAAGGTATCTCCTGTATCCGATATCCGATCGCTTGTCTGCACGCCGTGCACTTGCGCAAGCTCATGCTCTGTTCACACCAATCACTACGCCAGGAGTACAATACCTTTGCGTCTATAAGCTTCTCATTAGGACGCGGAAGAAGTCCTTGACATTGCTTCCGGCACACCATGGCTCTGTTCTCCTCTATCCCTGTGGACGTCCTGGCGAATATCTTGTACGATGCACGGCTCCAGGACGTAGTAGCAGTGGCGCAGGTAAATTAAAGTGATTATCATGTTCTGCGGCTCACTGATACTGGTATTCTCAGGTCTCATCAAACTTATACGCCGCAATGAAGAACAATCGCTTCCTTTGGACAGATGCTTACGCGCACGATTTGAAGTTCCTTCCGCTTCCCACTGGTCATACGATATCCACCATTCCCGTTCAGACGATCTACTCAATTGCTTTGCGATATTTCAGCATAGCAGAAGCATCTCAAGATGCTGAAGTTGTCATCAAGCGATGCTCTGCGATTGAAGGACTCGAAGGCTCGGAGTTTCATGCTTTCAGACTGCGTGTCTTCTCTGTACCGGGTGGCAGATGGACCATGTATCAGAGTGAAGAAGGATTCTTTTTGCAAGACCATACTCACATCAAGTTACCTGTTAATGTCAAGGATAAAAGGATCCTTCCCGTCAACATTGACTTTTGCGCGCACGTGGGATGTCAGATTTCGTTCCAATCGATGGGAGAAGGGGTGGTGCGTTGTTTGCAGATTACGGTTAATCCGGAGGGGCATATATCTCAAGCGGCGAACTCAAAGTATGTCTTTCTACGTGTGCAGTCGTGCGTCGTTTTTGCTCAGCCGTTGACACATTCTTCTTCAGCAGCCCACATGGCATTTTGAACATCTACGACATCAATTTCTCCCAGATCGAAGATCCACTCGTGGAGGATCAGATGCAGGCGCAGGTTCCATTGAGTCGGCATGCGCCGATAAAGGTCCAGGAAATGGATGCTGTGTGTGATGTGAATGGCTCTTTGATCCTTTCGATTCACGGCCAGTATCTCGCCGTCGCCAACTACGTCTCTCGAGTCGGTGTCGTGGCCGGGATTGAAGGTGTACAGGGATGTGACGTAAGACAAGCCTGTTAAACGACTCTTCAAAAGGTCGCTGATGAATCCTCGTCAACTCCCCGAAAATAGTATTGGATTACCGCTGCACATTTTCACCCTACTATTCCAAAGATTATCATGGACGTGGACCGCGGTCGTGAAGGGGACTATCCCCCTCATCATGCATTGTGGCTCGTCGACATCCCTCCCGCTCTCATAAGGGACACTCGGCCATCCGATGACGCTAAGTCTTTACTTGACCCCGACATTACCTGGGAAAAGATACAGATCAGAATTACTCACTCGTTTTGGATTCCATCCCTTTGGACCCAACGAGCCAACAATGACGGAGTTGTCCCGGAGACATATATCTGTGTCCATGAGTTGAGGATCACCCACGGTTTTCACGCGAACGAAAACGTCCTTTTCGCGATATGTCTTACTCCTGAAGGCAAAATGGAAGCAATAGCAGTCGGGTCATTCCCGAGGGACTGGAGAGAAACCAGATTGCAGCGAAGGGTCGTCATGAGTTCTTTGGGCTCACAAAACCAGCTGGCTATTTGTTTCCTTTGCCCTTTGGAAAGAAGACTGAAGAAGAAGACTCTGAGTCTTCCGGATACGGGAAAAATTGAACATGTCATGATTCGGGGACTCGATCCTCTCCACGGTCAAATCCTTCTCGAACTGACCATTAGGAATTCGTTGACTGGTGTCTCGGAGGGACAAAGTTGTGTCGTGCAATATTGATGCACTCCATAAGCGTCGTGTTATGTGCCTCATTGTAATCTTGATCTGTGGGTGGTTTTCACGCTCGAAATGCGATTATCTCGACCCAAGATATACGCACCGAGGTGCATTCACCCGCAACCATGACCAAGATCACGGCAAAGTCTGTCGGGATGTCGCGACGTCTCTAGCCTGATTTTGGAATACTAGTAATGAGTGCGCGTCCATTCGGATTATCTCTATAGGTTCTAAAGTGCCTGACGTTCTGCGCATAGAGCACATTGCGGCTCTGGGTAATGCACATGAATGCTCTATGAGAATCTGAGGCCGCTTCCTCGTAATCATTCTTGCTCCGCAATTATTGCTCGAATTACCTAATAAAGAGAATCCAGCGCCAAATAAGGTATCTCCTATGCCGGACACCCGATCGCTTGCAAACTTTAACAAGCTCCGATTCAAATTCCGCGACTATCAACCTTACCAACCTTACCACCGTATCACGTTCACCACGATAGCTGCCTGAAACAGCTGCTTTCCCTCGATCCTGGCCTGTATCTGGACTTCAAAAGAGGTCTGTGACCCTCCTTAGTGGCGATCGCGACTCGCGAGCGATGGCTTCACTGTCTCGCTTGCCCGCTGACATTCTGTCAAATATTTTGGAGGACGCAACCCTAGAAGACATAGCGTCAGTGGCTCAGGTAATTGACTTACTTCGTGCAAAAGACCACTCACATCAATACCGATATCCACAGGTCTCCCAAGAACTATACGTTGCTGTAAAGACCAATCGGTTCTTATGGACGAATACTCCGGATCATGAGCGCCTTTCACTCCCTACTGGTCATACAAAATCCACAGTCCCAGCTCACACGCTGTTGCCAGCTGCTTTGCGATATTTCAGCATAGAAAGGGCATTTCGGGATGCCGTCTTTCCCATCAAGCGATACTCCCTGGTTGGGAAACCGCTGGAAAGATCGAAGTTGGGCTGTCTCGTGCATATGTCCATTCCAGGTGGAAGGTGGAGCATGTATCAACGCGGCCGAAATCTATATCTGCATGACCATAACCAATCTAGGCTGCATGCCAATGTCGAAACTGCCGAGAATGGCTTGCGCGTCGACACGGACATCCAGCCTTACCTGACGTCTCCTTTGTTTGAATCGCTGGGAGAAGGTGTAGTTCGTTGCATGTACATGTCAGGTGAGCGCGAAGGCTATGGCTCGCAGGACACTAGCTCTCAGTACGTGTCTTCACGCATTCCGTAGTCGCTCGTTTGTACTCAACGTTGTCACGTCAGGACTCCGCAAGGCATTTTAAAAGTTTTCGACATCAATTTCGCTCAACTTGAAAACATGGTTGTCAAAGATCTGAATCAGGTGCAAGTTCCTATGACTTGTCATCCGCCGCTCAAGATCTTGGGGTTCGAAGAACTGCAAGACGCAAAGGGCCCTCTGATCCTCTCTATTCACGACAAATATCTTGCTGTCGCCGACTACTCAACTCGAAGCGGAGTCGTAGCCGAAATCGCGGTTCCAACCGCCTTGAAGGTGAGATGCACGAATCGCTCTCACTCCAGTCCTCCCTTCTGACTGACCAATTCACAAAACACAGTATTCTCTCATTGGCGCACACTTCCACGCCACCCTTTCCAAGATCGTGATGGAGGTGGAGTATATTAGAGGTATAGGGGAAAACGCAACTCGTGATCAAGCACTGTGGCTCGTTGACATACCGTCCACTGCCACAAGCTCCGCTCGCCACCGCCAGGACTTGGTGTCTAGCCCTGATATTACCTGGGGGACGATACGGATCGACATCGCTCACTCGATCGCGATGCCACACTCTTGGGCTCGAAAGTTCAAGCGTAAGACAAAGATTCCGGAGACACATATTTGTGTCCAGGAATGGGTGCTGCCCAAGAGCCGTTACGCGGACGAAAGTGTCGCTGTCGCAGTCTGTCTTTCTCCGGAAGGTGGATTGAAAACATTCTCAATGGGATGTTTACCAAGAGATTGGACAGTCACACGAACAAGGCAGAGATTCATTGCAAGTTCTTTGCTCTCACCCACCCAGATGGCCATTTGTTTCATTTGTCCAATTGACCGGATATTGAAAAGGAGTGTTTTGATACTGCCGGACATGGGCAGAAAATTTGAAGCCGCCGCGATTCGTCATTTTGATCCTGAGCACGGTCAGATCGTGATGGACTTGATGAGCAGGCACCGATACGGGTTTTCGGAAGAGCAGCGTTGTGTCATGCAGTTCTGATGCATTCATTCAACGGGCTCTCGAGCTTCGGACTTCATTAAGTCTGCATTCTTGCTGGTGGTCGGATCATTAATAGAACGCCTTAAAGCCGAGTAACGATCACCATGGACCGCCTTCATGTGTCTTTGGTAGTCCGGTAGTCAAAATGCCTCAGGGGAGGTATAGAATTAATTTACTAAGGCAAAGGAGTGTCATCTTATGGAAATCAACACCTAGATACGCAGTCATGATCTCAACATCGTTTAGTCCAACCGTCTCTTAGCCCTCGCTTTTCCTGTCAATTTTATCGGGGAATCCGGCCTGTACCCGCTCCCACTACCGATATCTTCGGACACGATTTTGACCACGGCATAGATTAAAAAGATAAAGAGAGCCACGACGATCAAACTTGACCGGAAGGGATGTGCCACGAATGCATCACCGATGTAAGAAGACGCGTTGTTCAATTTCTGAAGTTGGATGCCGTTAGGACATTTCTGGCAGGAAACGGAAATGGACGTACTCGAGCTAGTCTTTCGAGGAAGTTCTCGGAGTTGCGTGCGGTGAGCTTGCCATCGACAGCATCTTCAACTGCAAAACTGATGGCCGAAGCAGAGACCTCGATCGGCTCTCCGTCCTTGTTGGTGGAATAATAAAGTAATTTCTGTGATTCGCTATGCGTTAGTTGCTTGTTTGGACGAAAGAAGATAGACGGTCTCACCGAATGGTCGGATATGATAACGCTCGGAATCATTCTCTCCCCTTTAACACCATACATTCCTTTCAACCAAGAGCTCCACCTCGAACTCGCCTCCAGATGCACCCATAAAACCTCCCTTTTGCTCCTCAGCTTATGTTGCTCAAGTCGTAGTCGATACTGCGACTCAGCGTTCGCGAGGATCTTCTGCCCTTCTTGAGCATTTCTGGGCTCTGTCCCGGTGATCATAAGTACGATGAGAGGGTCGAATCGGGCCTGCATGATTGATTGGAAGTTTTCTGAAGTAAGTTCTGAGATGAGTGGGAATCTGTTCTTTTCGACAAAAGTGGAGATTTGAGCGGCTGAGGTCGTAGGATGGATAGCCAACGCAGAGATAGGTTTTGATGCGGCCGATGATGATGTGACGGATTTCTTGAACACGAGTAGGACTGGGTAGTCTTCTTCAGCAGTGAGGTACGCTGAGCGGATTTGACTCTGCGTTGTCGTGAGGATTTGGAAAGGGGGAGTCAACAAGAGCGTGTTGCCAACACGGTGAATCAGATCCTGCAGCCATTGTGGATGAGCATTCATAAACGAGAACGGAAGTAGGAGACGTACCAGCTGTTCCTTATCCTCATCACTGTGAATGAAGAGGAAAATCACGTCGTTCTCTTGGGAAGCCTTCGACAGCTCCAATGCGGATTCGACTTCTGTCACGGAAGGTGCAGTCACTTTGTCAACGAAGGCTTCAAGAGAGTCTAGATTCCGTTTTCCCATATATTCTACTTTGTAACCTTCTTTGTAGCTAGTAGAGCGTAAGTCAATATCAAAACACGTAGATGCCCGAGATGGTCGACTTACTAATACAAAGCGGGATATGCGTTGACACCTTGCTTTTTGCACACTGATGGGTTGTCATCACAATTGATTTCGGCAATGCTGAGCTTGTGGGCAAGGTTGGATGCGAGCTCTGACCAAATAGGCGCGAGCTTTTTGCAATGGCCGCACCAGGGGGCGAAGAATTTGATGAAGACAGGTCCAGCGCTCAACGCTGATGTGAAAGTGTTGGTGGTTAATGCAAGGACAGAGCCATGGGGGTTTGGATCAACAGACGAACGGGTCTGAACTACGAGCGACGGTGTAGAAGTGGTCGTATCTGATGTTATTGCATCGTCTGCTGCGGCTGGTGGCGGGTTCGCCGACTCGTGTGATGATGGCGGTTGTGCTGGAGACGGGGGAGGAGGGGCGTTTGCAGATATGAAGTGAAGGATATCGTCATACGTTCGCTGCCCCGGATATTCCAATCCTTTGACTGCGTCCTTGTAAAGGAGCAACGTAGGATATCCTCTGATCCCCTGTGCGTTGCAGAGGTCTCCTTCTGAGATACAGTTTACTTGTCCCATTTTGATCCCCTCTGTTCGCACATTGTCATGACTCTCGTCATCGCCGTTGGTGATCACTCTTTCGTACAGTTGTTCCCAAGTAGGGGCGAAGTGCCTGCAGTGACCACAATAAGGAGAGAAAAATTCCACGAGCCATGTTCCATTGAGAAGTTCGGGGGTAAAATCGGACGGGGTGAGCTGAGGGGAATGTGACTCGATTGTAGGGAGTGCCCAAGTCGACGAGGCGGAAAGGGACACAGAGAGAAGAGCCAAAAGAGAGGCGGGCAGCATGAAGGATCTTTGATTATGTAAGAATGGCGTGGCACAACGTGAGCGCTTCAGATAGGTTGGCTGACATAATCGTCAACTCTTCCACTGACTCGCACAGCCACGCAGCTTTTCACCCGCGCCCCTCATGCAGCTCTCATGGTTTGCAAGGCGAGGTTCTTCTTATCGCCTTCTACCCGTACATGCGAAGCTGCCCCCTTAGGTCCCTGAATTAGCAAACGGATTTGATACCTCCAGGGACCGTTCCTATCCGAGTCCCACAACGCCACACACAAGGTCCTGTTTCGAATTACTCATCCACAGCCTTTGGTCCGCTAGTACTGCAAGGACCTCGACTAGTTCTTACTTGGAAGGAATGGCGCAGCTATGGAGCTTCACACGTGAACCAGACGAGAAAACGACACAATAGATTCCATTGAATCTGTAGATCACGGCATAACCGATCACACAATATTCGTTCTCTTTCGCGACTTCTTCATAGAACTCGAACATAAAACATCAGAGGCATATGTAGCACTGACTTCTTTACTACTATCGCGAAGGTACGTGGACAAGGGGTCCACCAGTTTAACAAGCGTCACAGAATTTTCTCTTACCATGATGTCACAGCGGTCTGTACGTAAATCTTTTGGATCACAATCGTGCATCGGACTGAAAGATTCGAAGATTAGAAGCAAGGGGTGAGAGAAAGCAGATCTTGATCGGGGCGGTGAGGTGCGCTCGTCCGAACTTTCAATACAGAAGGTGGCCGTACATTCAAAGAGACCCTTCCGGTTCGTGGACTGATGCCCTCATTGGTCCTCATCACCATACCAGCAGGGCCCGCATACGCGTGGGAGGAGAACTTCACTCAAGTCAGTCCTTGCCCCAGCTCGGAGGCGGGATACACGCAATGTTAGAAAAATGCATATCACAAAGGAAAGGGGCTGTTAAAGGGTCCAACGGAGGGATGAAACTGCGGAATGTTACCAATTACGCCTTCAAAAAAAACGTAGGTGGATCTCAAAACTATCACACAACATTTACAATCAGGGTTTTCGAGCAGAAGCTCTCAACGGAGACTCTATACCATCATTCCGTGAAAGTGACCTCTCCTAGAGAGTGTCATCCCAAGGGTCAAATGCGGAAACAGATCTTTATCCAAATAGGATCTACGTTCATCCTATGGAAGACACCCCTGAACAGACACCTCGAGTCTATGTCGTATTATTGAGAAGGGAAATCGTAATGATAAGGACTCGACAAGTGGAGTTGGCAGAGAACGGTCCCTTCAATCTTGACCTCGACTAAACATTTTTCGGAACGTGGAGTGCCGAAACCATCAGCTTGATGGCCGTTCGCCATTCGTGTGACACCTGATAGCCCGCTCGATTCAATGAAGATTGCTCAGATCAGACTGAATGAGGAATGCCGCATCGAACACTTGGGCTGTGGCCTTCAGGGTTGCATCACTTGCCTCGACGGAACGAATCCATGGGAGTCAAAGAATTCAATCGAGATTCGATTTACAGTCACCGACCAGTTTCCCGGAACACCATGACGTTTCTCCACTAGTACTGTTCTCGAATTCCCACTGCCATACTCAAGCCATTCGAACGACGATGGTGTGTTATATAGCTAGCTTTTAGTGAAGGCGATTTCCCATACGGGCCATACCTCCATCGACTTAAATCCATTCTAGACGCCATGCAGCCTTTCCTCGAGCAGATCATCCATACACCATCATCTGGTCTCGGGATTACTTCAGTCTTAGTGTTCGGCTCGTTGCTTGTCGCACTATGTTTTTGTCCAATCCAACTTCGACGATTCCGGCGAAGACCTCCTTATCCACCGGGGCCAAAGGGTATTCCGATACTAGGAAATGCACTTCAGATCCCTACCAAAGCTCCTTGGTCTCAATATCGTCAATGGGCCGAAATCTACGGTATGCTTCTGTTTTTCCTCACATCAACCGCTGAACGCAGGTTCGTTTAGGTGATATCTTCCATCTACGCATCCTTGGACAGCAGGTTATCGTTTTGAGCTCACTCAAAGTCGGGATGGATCTGTTGCACAAACGCAGCGCAATATATTCCGATCGTCCGGACATGTCTTTGACACGAGATCAGTGAGTATTCCGGAACCCCCACACCACTCTGAAATCTCATTGTGTATAGCGGAGGTTGGAAGTTCAACCTAGGTTTCGAGCCTTATGGAGAAGAATTCCACCTTAAACGTAAAATCCTCAATCAGTCCTTCAATCCGAGTGCCACAAAGAAGCATTATGGCTTGATGCATGACAACATCAAGTTATTTATTCAGAGCGTTCTGAATAATCCGTCAAAATTTCAAACATACAATCGAATGTAAGCCTTGATACCGATAATTAACCCAGAATGTCTACTCATAAGCGTCCCCAGGTATGCCGGGGCAAATATTATGATGTTAACGTATGGCCACCAAGGTAAGTGAGTTGATTGTCTGCTGCAGGTCAAGGCTTACTCGGTTACACAGTTCTTGACGAGCACGACGAATGGATAAAGAGCGCTCACGAAGCCGCTGCGACTCTCGAAGTATTAGGGACCCATCCGATCGATGTGTGGCCAATATGTGAGCTAAATTGATGACCTATGTTTTGAGCTGTGTTGATGCAATATTAATCAGTGGGTCGATTACCATATCGTATCTGGGGAAATAAGTTTGCCGACTAGTACGTTGTCAAAATGAAAAAGGCGACCTATCTCGCCTCTGTTGTTCCTTATGAGATCGTGAAACAAAGATTTGTAAGCAAATAATTCCTCTTCGCTTTTGAGCCAAGTCAACCTAATCAATTGATATCAAAGTTCGACGGGACTGCTTTGCCCTCCATGGCGACATCTTTGCTGGAAGAAAACTTGCAGTCCGACCAGACCCTAGCAAACGAGATTAGCATCAAAGATAGCCTTGCGGTAACTTATATAGGTAGGTATTGTACTCCAAAAATTGATGGTAATTCACTGAGATGCATTTGGAGCTGGAGCCGACACGGTTTTTGTTCCTTTCAGACGGCTTCCTGCAGCCTTCTAACTGCTCACTCTGAAGACTGTTTCTAGCGTCGACACGTTCATTATTGCAATGCTTCTCCATCCTGAAATACAACGAGAAGCGCAAAGGACCATCGATGAGCTCCTACAAGGAGGACGACTGCCTTTGATGGATGATAGACCATTCTTGCCATACATCGAAGCGATATTGAAGGAAGTGCTGCGGTGCGTCATTTATCACACCTCGTGGCTGTGAGTTTGGCCGAATAAATTTCCAGATGGAAACCAGTGACGCCTGGAGGTGTGTAATCCCATTATGGCATTCTTGAAAAAAAAATCATCCAAAATATTCTAGGTGTTCCACATCGTTTGATTTCAGATGATGAATACGAAGCAATGTACATACCAAAGGGCACGACCGTCATCTTTAATTCTCTGTGAGCGATGTCCAGCAATCCTGCCCTGCGTTCGGCTGAGGACGGGCAGAGCGATGTTGTCGAACCCAAAGGATTATCCGGATCCATCTACGTTCAACCCAGGAAGATTCGTGGAGCCCGTCGACGGAGGTTATGTTCTTAGATCAGATATAACTGACCCACAAGAGATTGCTTTTGGATTTGGGAGGAGGTACGTCCACATGTATTAATGGTCAAACTGATCGTCCTACTCATGATATTACAGGATATGCCCCGGACGTCATTTCGCAACTGCGTGGATATGGCTCACAATCGCCAATCTTCTAGCCGTTTTCGATATACTCCCGGAGCATGATGCCAACGGTAGGCCTATAATGCCAAGCCTGGACTATGAGGAAAAAATCATCAGGTATAGTGAACTCAACGTCTCACTGATTTCGATACTGATGAATTTTGTATCAAGTCATCCTAAGCCATTCAGGTGTTACTTGAGGCCTCGATCTGACAATCATTCAGCGCTTTGAATTCACGAATGAATATAAACTTGTGGTGAAGGTTGAAGACATATAATGTCATATATATTTAATCCTCAATCAGACGTTGTATCAATCTCCGAAGAAGTAAAGACCCGCTTTGACATACAGCATGGAGGCGTATATTGTGTGACCTGATAATAACTAGGTTGATATCATCATCTACTGTCGCGAGATGACCGCCGAAAACCCCTGAGATGAGAACCAAGTGTACCTCGTACTTGTGCTATAAAGTGAAAAGATCGCACATTTTCATTGCTCATCAGGGCTCATCGATAGGGCTCGGTCCGTATGGTTAGTACCTCAAAAGATCCGAGTTAGCTGGAAATCGATAGAATGTCTAAAATTTATCAGAAATCCACGCAAAGAGAAGGCCGACTGTTCGGGCTCGGCAAACATGTTGAGCTGGGAAACGCGGACATTCGGCCCGGGAGGAAGCCAGGAACCCGGGAGTTTGACGCCGTCTGAGCAACTCTGCACTAACTCGGACTCGACTCGGACGTCGACCAGCCGTCGCAATGGGCTCATTTTTTGCTTGCGAAAAATCACTGACTCGGACTTTCCTTGCACTATCTGCCTCAGAATCTTTAGAGTGACAGATTCTGTTTTTCTGTTCGTGCAGAACTCTGGTCAGATCGGTTTTGCTGCACTTCTGCTTGTTACGTCCATCGCCGCAACGAACTTTTTTCACAGCCTATGCTTCTTCAGTGTCTATCATTCAAAGCTCATCCTCCAAGATCCACGAGTACGCCAGAATCCTCATCCAGGCTGACAGCGCCTGGTATGAGCACTCCCGCGAGCAACCTTTACTGTGATGTGGGAGCACTGCACGAGACGCACCAGAACGCCTCTTGTTGAAGACGGAGAACCCGCCTCGAGGATCCAATGGCATCCGTAGCTTCATATAGCGACCTCTGGTTCAGATATCTTCTTTCGCACATGAGATGCACATCTCATGTAACTCCGTAAGCAGGATCTTCTATTGACGTGAGCTCGCTTGTGCTCACCGCGCGAATCACCAGGGTGGGCGGCGTTCCGTTCTCTGTCTTCCACCTCTTGCCATCTTTTTCAACGTTGTTATTGGTCCCGGATGACATTGCGGAATTCTGCATCGCCCTAACCCTCTGTTCGGACATAACCTACTATGGCCCACTATCCTCTCGCCGACAAATATTCAGAAAATCTAGGCAATTCAGATGTAGAGACCATGAAAATACATGGGTATAAAGCTATGCAGAGCCAGCCGATGTCTGTGTAGAGAAACACGCACGTGTCAGGACTGGACTTCCTCAAGGTTCTCTAGTCAGGGAATAGGCACACTCCGCACTCCCTCCATGTTATCCGGTACTCCCATTGACCCGAAATCGAGAACATTCCAGTGCAGATCCCCGTCACAAATTTGAAGGAGTGCAGTGGGAATGGGTGATTCTATGAATTGCTGTAATTTCGAGGGGGAAGATTTATCATTGGAAGAAGCTCATCGGTTATTGGAGTGTGTGCCTTCCTTCACAGCACGCTCGAAACAGACCAACCTTCCATATGTTGAGATCGTGACACGATCTCACGACCCTCCGGATCCTTTCTATATATTCCCTCTGGGATATTGACAATCATCACCTTGAGACACGGTTCCCAAGCTTGGATACTCAGCCCCCCGATCATGCCCTCCGACCTGATAATACTCGGATTATTATGCCTCAGCGTAGGCTCTTTGATATACATCGTACAGCGACACCGAAGCCTTCCCAAAGGCCTTCATTATCCTCCCGGTCCTAAAGGCCTCCCAATCGTGGGCAATCTTCTTCAAGTCCCTCCGAGTTTGCGCGTGCAGAAATTCCTTGATTGGGCGAAAATATATGGTACATCTTCGCATAGACGATTGCATTCTACTTCATAGCTGATTTTCCATTCGTTCAGGCGATATTTTCTACCTCGATTTGATGGGACAACCTACTGTTGTCATCAGCGGCACTAAAGTCGCCCTTGATCTTCTTCATAAGCGCGGTTCCAATTATGCAGAGCGTCCGGGAATGTCATTATCGCGCGATAAGTCAGTCGAATATCTTCTGCCATGCTAATTCTTCCTTCAACTTACCCATCATAGTGGATGGGCATTCCTTCTGACGACGGACTCGAACGGAGAGTTGTTCCATCTCAAGAGGAAATTCATCAATTCGTTCTTCAATCCAAGCGCAACCAAGCAACATCACTCAGTGATGGGCGACAACATCCACGAGTTCATTCAAGCTCTTCTTAAAGACCCTTCCAAGTTCATGACATACAACCGAATGTAAGTCACTCGCTTAGCATCCGGCCGTATCTTACTGAACGAATTTCAAGGTACACGGCTAAAAATATTATGATGTTGGCATACGGCTATGAAGGTACGATGCTTGAGCATTTACTTAATGATTGAATATAACTCAAGAGCTGTAGTGACGAATGAACACGACAAAGCAATTTTCAGCGCTGAAGAAGCCGTCACCACCTTGGAAAGCCTCGGTGCCCACCCTATCGATATCTTGCCTTCGTGTTGGTACTCTTCTGCGATTAAGGTGGCGAATTTCTCTGACCAAACAGCTTCCAGTGGGAAGATTGCCTTATTGGATTTGGGGCAAGACTTTCACGAATCTTTTGGACAAGATGCGTAGAACAACACACGAAGTCGCCGTAGTACCATATGAAGAAGTGAAGACTGCATATGTGAATGCCCCTTCCTTCGAGTGTTCCGCTAATCATCTGATCGACGCTGATCTGTACAGTTCAACGGGACGGCCGTGCCCTCGATGGCAACGGCTCTATTCGACTCACACGCAAAGTCAGACAAGACGGTCGCGCACGAAGATGCCATCATCGGTAGTCTCGGAACGACCCTGATAGGTGGCGGTGACACTGTTCGTTTCCCTTCCTTCATTTTTGTCAATTATGAATCTAATAAGGCCTTCAGACGCCTTCGAGCTTGAATACCTTCGTGATTGCTATGATGCTCAATCCCGATATCCAGCGTGAAGCTCGGAAGGAGGTTGACAAATTATTGCAAGGCGAAAGACTTCCTAAATTGGAAGATCGGGATTCATTGCCTTATATAGACGCCATATTGAAAGAAATCCAACGGTAAGATGATTAGCTTGGCTCTTTTTTACACTCGTTTTAATCGAAGTCTTAGATGGAAACCGGTCGTTCCCAACGGTATCCGATTTTTCCCTCGATGATTTCTATGTGTTCTGAATGATGCATTTTTAGGAGTCGCTCACAGAGCTACGCAAGACGACGAATACCAGGGCATGTTCATCCCGAAGGGATCCACAGTAGTTTTCCACGTCTTGTGAGTATATGTTGAACGCTCCGAAAATTAAGTATCGCTAAGATTATTTAGGGCCATCATGAACAATCCGAGAGACTTCCCAGAGCCCGAGAAATTCCTTCCTGAGAGGTTCTTGAAGAAGGAAGGAGACAATTACACCCTTCGAACGGACGTCATTGACCCCACAAGCGTCGCATTTGGCCTCGGGCCAAGGTATTAATTCTTACTTCACATTTCTTTCCAGAAGACTCATCCAATCTTTCGAAAGAATCTGTCCTGGCAGACACTTCGCGAACACGTGGTTGTGGCTTGCCGTTACCACCCTTCTGGCGGTCTTTGAAATATCCCTCGAACTTGACGATGCAGGAAAGCCCATAATGCCAGATCTAGAATATGTTCCTGGGCTCGTAAGGTGCGTAATTTGATTTTTCTGCGTGGAAGACAGATTCATCATTGAATCGATTTTCTAGTCACCCTAAGCCCTACAGGTGCTCATTGAAGCCTCGACCTGAAATGCTGGCATGTCTCCGAGCGAATGACTTGATCTATCCTTGATTGCGAAGATCAATTGCATGTCTATGTAGTTCGACTGTGTGATTGAATCAGACTGCCAGTGGCGAATGTGGCGTATTAGAGCTTCATGATCTTGGCGTGCGATTACTATTTTCGGTGACTGTACTCTTCAAGTACTAGTAGAAGGTGTTCATGGAATGTAAACTTTCTTGGTCAAACGGCGCTCGACGACAGTATTGTGCGGACGCCCGGGAATGCAGCCTATCAGCTAGGCTATAGCGGGAGCTTGACATGCAATGAAATCTCAGCAAGAATATTACAGTGGACAACTTGGGTCATTTTCAGCGTGGCCCAGGTCCTGGAATCGCACCGGAACTTCTTGCCACTAAGGCCGACTCGGCCCGGCTGAGAAGCAAATACCCTGGAAACTCTCCCATGTGACATGTCCACATCCAAGAGCCAAAACCGATCTTTGAGAAAGCTGCAAGAAAATGCAGTGAGGGACAGGAACGGTTCTCACCCTGGGCTTCTAGAAGCTGGGGTCGCGCCGGATCTGAGCACGGAGCTCATCGCCAACTTGCCGCCGAGCAGTCGACTAAGCCCGACTTGAAGACCGAGCTTGAGGTGTGCCTTCTTCAATCTTTGGAGTGAATGGTTTACCGAACAATCAATGAATCGGTGAGAACTTGACGTTTTCTATTCAGTTTGATTGGCTGACATTCATCAGCTTTACGCAGCTCCGAAAATTCTCACTCGTGATGTTTTGACGTCATATCTCATATAGGGTATACATCGACCTCGAACAAGCCTACAGATTCTGCGCCCAGGGAGATTGCTGAGGTCGTTCTCCAGCTATTTCTAGAATCTCAACAATCAGTTTATTTTTCAATCAACCCCTTCACCGCGACATCTAGGCTCAAGCACTCGTCCAACACCGACTCGTCATCGCTCGTTGGATCAATTCTCGTGGCTTTGAGACAGCTTCATGGAGATGGCCATGCCAGTATCTCCTTCTGTAGTGGCCGTTGTCGTATTAGGAGTTATGATTTACGTATACAGTCGGAGTCGACGGAGTGGATCGAGGCGCCTACCATACCCTCCCGGTCCAAAGGGCGCGCCATTGATAGGAAATGTGTTGCAGATTCCTTTGAAGGGCCCCTGGGTGAAATGGGCGGAATGGGCGGCAGAGTATGGTGGGTTGATTTATCAACACGCTTCGCAGTGATCTAATTTCCCTCCAGGCGATATATTCTACCTCAACACTCTCGGACAGAGTCTCGTCATCCTCAATTCCTATCAAACAGGTCTCGATCTCCTGCTTAAACGTGGGGCAATTTATTCCGACCGACCAGGTATGACGTTAACAAGAGACTAGTCAGTTACTCTCTTGGTCGTAGGAGCTCTTCCTTGACTGACGGCTTTATATCAGCGGGGGATGGAAATTCAATCTTGGTACAGAGCCTTACGGAGAGGAATTCCATCTCAAACGAAGATTCATCAACCAGTCTTTCAATCCGAGCGCTACAAGGAGATACTTCAGCATGATGCATGACTATCAACGACTCTTCATCCGAGACCTCCTAAAATCCCCGACGAAAATTCGGTCACTCAATCGCATGTAAAGCGCTCACGTTTCTCTACTGCCGTTCTGAGGTTTGACAGCATCAAAGGTACACAGGAGCTAATATCATGATGATCACATATGGCCACCAAGGTGCGATGACCTAGCACATCGTTCTGAGCTATAAATAATTCTGATGTGCTGTAAAGTGCTGGATGAAAACGATGAATGGATCAAACGTGCCGAAGAAGCAGTCGAGACCTTGGAGACCTTGGGGGTGCATCCGATTGACCTATGGCCAATCTGTGAGCGTTCTTGTTTGATCCTGAGTTCGAGTGTGAGCGTGCTGATTTTGATGCAGTGGGTAAGCTACCATTCCGAGTATGGGGCAAGAAATTTGCGGACTACGTAAAGCACATGAAGAGGGCAACTTACGTGGCTTCCACTGTGCCCTATGAGATTGTCAAGGAGAAATTCGTATGTGATACTCGTTGCTCAGGCTTTACGGTACCTGACAATATTATAATAGTTCAACGGCACAGCCATCCCTTCCATGGCCACAGCGTTATTAGAAGAAAATCTCGGGCCCGAGAAGAGAATAGAAAACGAAGAAACCATCTATGGGAGTCTTGCTGTGACATATCTCGGTGCGCCCTTTACCTGCGAGGTTCGGATCGATAAAGACGAACTGACCACCGGCACCTGCAGCGGGGGCCGATACGGTGGGTACTCGAGTACATATGATGAGTGTGATATCAGAAGCTGAATCTTCTACAGACCGTGGCTAGCATCGACACGTTCATTATTGCTATGATATTGTATCCGAACATCCAGCGCGAAGCACGCAAAACGATTGATGATTTACTCCAAGGCGAACGATTGCCTAGTCTCGAAGATAGGGCGGCACTTCCTTTAGTAGATGCAATCATGAAGGAAGTTCTTCGGTGAGCAATCGAAATGACATGCATTCTCTTCCCTAATACGGTTTAGATGGAAGCCGGTGTTACCAGGAGGTGGATCACAACTAGCCCTTCGTATGAAGCACAAGGTTTGAGCAATTGATTCATAGGTGTTCCTCACCGTTCGATCGAAGACGATGAATATCAAAACATGTTTATTCCGAAGGGATCAACGGTTGTTTTCAACGTTTTGTGAGGCTGTTTGAAATCTGAATGCAGACACTGACGATGAACAGAGGGATGATGTACAATCCGAAAGATTTTCCTGCTCCTTCAGTCTTTTCTCCTCATCGTTTCGTGAGTCATACCGGGAAGGGTTATACGCTTCGAAAGGACGTACCGGATCCCGAAGCTATTGCCTTCGGATTTGGTAGAAGGTATGCACGCGATCTCATCATGATACCACGACTGATACTTGAGCCAGGATCTGTCCCGGCCGACACGTGGCAACATCCTGGCTATGGCTCACGATCGCGACTGTTCTCGCTGCCTTTGAGATATCGCCGGAGATGGATATTCAAGGGAACCCTATAATGCCGGACCTTGACTACGAACAAAGTATTGTCAGGTACGTCGATGGTCGACTGTGGTTCGAGCCACTGAAATCTCACGAACGTACCATATGCATGTAGCCACCCTAAGCCTTTCTCATGCTCCTTAAAACCTCGTCCAGAGTTCACTTCGTTGCTAGCGACAGTGTGAAGCGTCCAAAGTGACTCTTGAATGAATCAGACAATGATGAAGAAGTAGCTTCAAGTTGAATGTTGAATATATCCATTATCCAGGGCGGTTTTGATGCAAATTTGATGCCCGGCCCCGGCTATCGTGAATCTATAATCTGTGCGGCGCATGATGTGCTCTCGAAAGACTTCTGAAGTCCCAAGCCTGCCGCAAATGGTGCAAATCTGATGGCGTCAAGGTCGATGTTAAGGTTCGGACATGGTTCGGATGATTCGGCCGGAGTGCATCCGAGCACTATGTTTACATAAGCCTCACATCCTGACCTCGCAATTGCTCGCAATGGTCAGGTTCGCGCCTTGGACATCTTCGAAATGTTCTTCCATGTATCAAGGGCTATCTCAATTGACCTGTCAACAGAACAGCTGTATTTTCTATCCTTCGCCGCCGTAATTCGTGCCCTTGTCCCAAAATGCGAATGATGTGGCCTCAGGCTATAGTTGGCGAGAAGTCAAACCGGCATCCCATTGCCAGTATGGCGATCGTGAATATGATGACCGTTAGCTCTAGTCCTTGGTTTTGAAACCGCTTCATCCAACCTCTCCTTCAGGTAACGTGCATCTTCTCTCTTCCTTTAAATTGCGTCAGTCTCATCATCACACGTAGACCAACTTCCTCTCCGGCTGTTAGAATTCGTCCATGGGACGGTCATCAGAAACCTGCGCCTGCGCTGAGAAATTTATTGTGAGTGCCAGTTTAATGCCACCGAGGTCGTGCTGATGATTTTTACTCTGCAGCGTTCCAAAAGCTGTCCATTCTTATGACAGGCTCTCGCGCCATCGCCTGGAGCCACATGCCCCCATACGGTTCTCTCATCCCTCTCCAACGCACCCAATCAGCAATGTCCTTAGGTCTTTTTCTCCTCTTCCTATACGTGTCTGTCCCGCGTGGCAAGTGGTCCTGACACCGACAACGGGGCATGTATCCCCCTATTCTCGACTTGTAGGGTATCCCGATTTTCGGGAATATCTCTAAAATTCCTCTTGTGACAACTTGGATCGGATTCACCGGATAGGCCGCTGTCTATGGTTGGTTCCTCACCCCCGCATTACTATTTCTCGTTATTGACTGGCTGGTACAGGGGATATGTATTTCTGTGAGCTTTGGGAATGAAGATCGTGGTCATCAACCCTTGAGAACTTGGCTTTGATCTCTTACCCAAGCGAGATGTAATCTATTCTAATCGACTGATGATGGCTGTGACCGTTGACAACGATTCGTCTCAGCGGCGGCTAGACGCCGTATAGGCAGGACTATACGGAGAAGACTTCCCCTTCAAACGCTATATGATCAATCGATATTTCGATAGAAGCCCCCCGCAAGATATCAGGGCATGCTCGCCGAAAACCCGACAGCTCTTGCATGTCCCATGCTGGAGCATTCTACCGAGAAATCCGGGTGCAGAGCAGAATGTAATCTGACATGCACACTACTTCTTGTCATCGTTTAATCTCTATGTGGGCAGGTACGCAAGCGCCAATATAATATGGCTCGCTTACGGTCGTAAACGTGCGTTTCCCGTGTATCCTCACGCAGAGCCTCTTGCTAACGTCAATCTATTCACTAGCAACGACGACGAGTGAGACGTTAATGCCAAAGAAGCATCCACACTCTCGAATGCATTGGTGGTCCTGGTGTTCATCCCATTGACATAAGGCCCGTGCGTACGTCGAGCGTCTCTGTCCGCTTATGGATGGCATGGCTGACATGTGCCCAGTCCGCAAGTTGCATTTACGACTCCAAGGGAAGAAGTGCGCAACGCGGCTCTTATGAAGAAGACTGCTATGCGGACGACAGCTCTGCCATGCCGTATGTCGTAAACGCAACATATGTACGTGATCAACATCATTGTATATGCCAAGTCTGGCGCTCATATTATCCCTTTCATTCTCGTAGTTCGATGCGATTGCGTTTCCTTCCATAGCCGCGGGGCTAATCGAAGCAAATTTGACCCCGGCTGGCACTATCAAGCACGAAGATGGATTGCTATTTTCGAGATATCCCTGGAGCGTGACAATGAGGGGAGGCACATAATGCCAGATCTTGAGTATGTCCCTGGGCTTGTCAGGTGTGCGACATTACTATTTGCCATTAAGGACTCGAAAGATTGATTAATTGAATCTTTCTAGTCACCCCAGGTCCTTCATCGAAACCTCGACCGGAAATGCTGCTTGTCTATGGGCATCTAACACGATTTATTCCTGATTACCCGTATCACTTAAAATACTTAGATACTGTTAAACTGCGATTGTGATGTACTGGGCCAATCCTAGGCTTCGCGGAAGATCTCGTAGACTTTTGTTATAAACCTGGGATATCTTTTGATTGCGCACTTTATGGGAATGAAAACGGTAGACTGCCGACAGCTAGCTAACCATCGTCAAGATTACCATCGTCTGCTTGATCGTCTGGCTAGCGAAAACTGCGATCCTGTAATAGGACTCGCTTGACGACTGCGCGGATGCCGATCCTGGGAACGGCCCGCATGTCGAGCCAACGCTCCGGGAACAGCCCCCTGTTTCCGAGTCGACTCCATTCACCGTGAACGCATTCGAATTTTCTGACAACATTCATTTTCGAGTCGCGTGCGGAGACCACTTCTCTGCTCATTTGTCTGACCTGCTGAAAGGAACTTCAATGGATTACAGGCACCGCCCCTCATCTTCCTTGGCATAATGGGCTCACGATACACAGGCTGTGTTCAAATGAATGAATCGAAGAGCGCACAACACCACGCAGTGAGAAAATCGGTTAATATTGGTGGGTGATTAGATGACTGATCTAGAAGATTTAGGGATAAAATCAGGCGCTTGCTGGGAAGAAACACCGATTTTCGGCTTCGATTACATGTATTATTGATTTCGCTCGAGGCTCGAGGACACTCAATGATGTATTTCATCGCCCGACGACACTATCGTTTCCAGCTGCTCAAAACCCAGCAATAACTGTTCGTTCCGCTTGCAAGGCCGATGGAACTCGATAACCTCACATCGAGCTGGCCGTGGAAGCATGCGTCTCTTGACATAGCATCCGTTGCAGATCGCCATCTATCCTTCAAACTCTTTCCGTTATGGTTATTACCCATCGTGATCGCACTGGGTGTCTTCTCTATCCGATCCCGGAGCAAAGGCAAGAAAGGATTCTACGATCTTCCAGGTCCCAAAGGGCTCCCAATCTTAGGCAATATACTTCAAATACCTCTCAAGGGTCCCTGGTTCAAGTTGACAGAGTGGGCAGCCGAATATGGTATGCCCATGCCTTCGCGATCGCGAATCCCGCCAAAGGCTTATTTATATCTCATGTTTGCGTTTCAGGGGACATGTACCGTCTCGATATGATGGGTCAAAAGGTGGTCGTTCTGAACAGCGCCCGGGTTGCGCACGATCTACTACACAAACGAGGCACGATCTATGCCGATCGGCCGCAAATGGAACTTGCACATCAGTGGGACCTCATTTTCTTCAGTCAGGATTATATGCTCAACGCCTCATACGCTCTAGTGGCGGATGGGGATTCGCACTTACACTTGATACGTACGGAGAAAATTTCCACATCAAGCGCAGGTTTATCAATCAAACCTTCAATCCAACTGCAACAAGGAAAAGCCTGGGAGTAATGTACACCAATATTCGACTATTCCTCCAAAGCCTCCTCCGCGAACCAACAAAATTTCATTCTTATCATAAAATGTCAGGTATTTCTCCGTTGGACAAGGTGCCGAATTTGTTGCGTCCAATCCTGACTACGTGTATGAAGGTACACAGCAGCGAACATCATGATGGTGACTTACGGACATCTCGGTATGCGTTGTTGCAATAGTCTGTTATAAAAACGATGCTGACCATGAGCTTTATTATCAGTTGAAGACGAGAACGATGAATGGACACGAAACGCTGAAAAGGCGCTTACAACCCTGGATACGTTGGGTCAACATCCGATCGATATATGGCCAAGCTGTAAGCGTTTTCAGTTTTTGGGACGCATGAAATATTGATATTAGTGAAAATTGAAGTGGGGAAGTTGCCTTTTGCCATCTGGGGCAAGAAATTTGTCAAACAAATGAAAGAGATGAAAGAGGCGACCCATACAGTCTCCGTTGTGCCATATGACATCATCAAAAAAAGATTTGTGAGTTCGATTCGAGTGCACGTATCACTAGCTACATATGCGAGTTGCATTGTCAGTTTGACGGAACGGCTGTTCCCTCAATGGCCACAGAATTATTGGAAGAAAATCTGAGGGCCGATGGTACCATCGCACATGAAGAGCTTATTAGTGGAGCTTGTGCCATCACGTACATAGGTGAGGACATGATTCACACAGAGAATATTTGATTTTTACTGACGTGAATTCGATGCTATGCAGGCGGCGCCGACACGGTTTGTTATTTGATTTGATCCAGAGTCTTCAATTTGACACCCGTATAAGACCGTGTCAAGTCTTGATACATTTGTTATCGCTATGATCCTCAATCCTGACATTCAACGTGCTGCTCAGAAATCTGTGGACAAGGTGTTACAAGGAGAAAGACTACCCAATCTGGATGATCGAGCGTCGCTACCATTTGTAGATGCTCTTATTAGAGAGATTCAACGGTGAGATTTTGCTATAGTTTTAGAGGACTATGCTTATCAGAACGAATGTAGATGGAAGCCGGTCATTCCGGGAGGTAACCATGAAATTCTTTGCTCGATGTTGCTTCGCTCAACGTTCTTTCAGGTATTGCGCATCTCTCCTTAGAAGATGACGTATACAACGGTATACTTATACCCAAGGGTACAATGATGATTTCGAATACCTTGTATGGGAGCAGAATTGGGACCCCGCATGTCCGAACTGATCTTAAAAACAGGGGTCAGATGTACAATCCGGCCAATTTTCCCAATCCCGATGTCTTCGATCCCTGTCGTTTCCTGAAATATGACGGAGAGAATTATACACTGAGAGAGGATGTGCAAAATCCTTTGGATATTGGTTTCGGATATGGACCGAGGTATGCAGTATGCAGTCCCTTACACGCGGATTTTGTCCAAATCTAGATGCCGAATAACACCGTAGAATCTGTCCGGGTCGACATTTTGCAACTTCTTGGCTTTGGCTCACTGTGGCCACTCTTCTCGCAGTATTTGATATTTCGCCAGAGGTTGATGAAGCTGGGAAAGACATCTTGCCAGATTTGGAATATGAAGCTCTGGTTATCAGGTGCGATTCTCGCTAATTGTTGCTCGCTGTGCCGCATTAGAATAACAGCGGTATGATAGCCATCCCAAGCCTTTCAAAGTCAGGATGAAAGCCCGCGAGAAAATTGGTCCCATGTTGGCGGCAGTGGACCTGATCTGAAGGGGTGTGGGGAGGATTGCTGTTGATTAAGCTTTAACTATGCGGGCAATGGGAATTGAAGACGGTTTGCGTTTACCGACTCGTGATAGATTGCTGTTATAGCAAGTCATAAGAGTTTGTGGATCACAAGGACAATCTCTTCCGAGTCAAGTTGGGTTCAGTAATTAGGCTTCGGATTCGATCCATGCTATTCAATGAGTCTTACGTATCGAGTCGCGCTTACTGGCAGAGCTAGGGCTCCGAAAGCCTGGTTCACGTTCTGTTAGCGCTACCGAGAGGACCATCTGCTAACGCCGAGTCGGCTTCCGCGCCGAGGCCCCGGAACATGTTCTATGCTTACGATTCATTGGTTTCGTAGAAAACTCCTCTTGCAAGACGTGATGTCTCAGATTGTTGGTTTGCACGGCTAAACTAATCTAGGCTTGCGGTATTGAGGATGGTACCGTGACTGCGTCTGCCAATCCTACAATTACATATTACAATGCTATAATGATGTGAGAATGGGGTAGATCAACTTCTGAACTCATTCGGCATCATTGTCTACTGATTAAGATTGAGCCTAATATCAATTCTTCATGACGCCTCGGTGCTTCTTATGACTCGCGATTTCTCAAGCGTTCAATGACCCGGTCCGAAACAGTACTTCGCACTTAGTTTGATTGGCTAGTCACCGAAACGGGCGTTGTTTCTCTGATCCCGTTATCAGTATCTCATGGCTCGAACCCTCTACCATATCAATAAGGCTTTGTATTCGTCTACATCTCACGCTTTTCTATCATCCCCCAACAGTCGTCTTGCTAGTCAGGTTTTACCATCCCTAGCAAACCGTGCCAATCACTCTATCACATCGACAGTCATTCAAAAAATTCCGTAATCTACTACGAACATCGTATTGCAGCCTGTTATCCCATCTACCGAGATATCAATGATAGCCGTCCTCCTGATTTTGGGTCTTGGGATGGTCCTGGCTTTCACGTATTATTGTAGTGGACGTGATGGATCTAGAAAGCTGCCATATCCACCTGGTCCGCCAGGGCCCCCTATCATAGGAAACGTCCTTCAAATTCCATTCAAAGGCCCTTGGATTAAGTGGACCGAATGGGCCTCACAGTACGGTACGCTGAGAGACTAGCCTTGGTCAGACCTTATTTAGCGTTCAACTAGGCGACATCTTCTACCTCAACACACTGGGCCGGAGTTTCATCGTATTGAACTCTTATCGAGCAGGTTTCGACCTCTTGCATAAACGTGGCTCGATATACTCCGACCGGCCTGGAATGACGTTAACGCGAGACTAGTGAGGCTTTCTTGAGCTTACAACAACCTGTATCCTTTCTGATCATCCGGACATCTAATAGCGGAGGATGGAAATTCAATCTTGGCACTGAACCGTACGGAGAAGAATTCCACATCAAACGGCGATTTATCAACCAATCATTCAATGCGAGCGCAACAAAGAAATACTTCGGCATGATGCTGGACTATGAACGACTCTTCATTCAAGATATATTCAGGAATCCGAGCAAAATCCAGGCCTTTAATCGCATGTAAGGCATCAATCTCTTAGGTAGAATTTGGAGAGCCTTACCGCCCATCACAGGTACACCGGAGCCAATATCATGATGATTACATATGGGCACCAAGGTACGATTTTACATCCAGTAAGACATCGCTTACCATAGGTCAAGTGGTGGACGAGGACGATGAGTGGATTAGACGTGCCGAAGAAGCGGTCGTAACGTTGGACACTTTTGGATTTCATCCTATTGACTTTTGGCCATTCTGTGAGTCATATTGTTGGCTTCACATACGAAGAAGATATGCTCAGATGTGTCAAGTGGGAAAGTTGCCATTCCGACTATGGGGTAAGAAATTTGCCGACCAGCTCGAGGATATGAAGAGGGCAACCCATGTGGCATCAACCGTACCCTACCAAATTGTCAAAGACAAATTTGTGAGCGGCCCGAGACATGGAGACTGCACGTCGGCTCATGCTTGATGTTAATCGCTTAGTTTAATGGAACTGCGATACCCTCGATGGCTACAACTTTACTGGAAGAGAACCTTCGGGCGGGGAAGGAGATAGAGCATGAGGAAAGCATATACGGCAGTCTAGCTGTGTCATATCTGGGTCAGATTTTGATCCTGTGAGAGCGAGTCAAGACTGACTAAAATGAATTTCCAGCCGGCGCCGATACGGTTTGTGGATATATCGTGCACACATTTCCACACTGAACCTTCTCGAAAGACTGTGGCCAGTATTGACACCTTCGTCATTGCTATGATCTTATATCCGGAAATCCAAAGTGCAGCACGGAGGACGATCGACGAGGTGTTGCAAGGCGAGCGATTGCCCAGCTTTGAGGATAGGGATGCACTTCCTTTCGTCGACGCAATCATGAAAGAAGTTCTTCGGTGAGCGATCACAAGCTTCATGGATGATCTGTCTTGACACCTTGAAGGTGGAGGCCAGTGCTCGCGGGAGGTAGTTTAAAATCGACGCATTAATCGCCCGAAGGTTGAATAGATCTGTTTCACAGGGATTCCGCATCGTTCCATCGAGGACGACGAATATCAAGGGATGTTCATTCCCAAGGGTTCAACCGTTGCATTCAATGTCTTGTGAGCTTTTGAGTGACTGGAGTGCAGAAGCTCATCATGCCTAGAGGGATGATGTATAACCCGAAGGATTTTCCCGACCCTACGAAATTCTCCCCTCAACGATTCCTGAAACATACTGGGGAAAGCTATGCACTGAAAACTGATGAGACGGATCCGGAAGACATTGCGTTTGGGTTTGGGAGAAGGTATGGGCACCATATAATTTTCCAAGAGCCCGAGTCACTCATACCCGAGCCAGGATCTGCCCCGGACGACACGTCGCAACATCTTGGCTATGGCTCACGATCGCCACCGTGTTGGCTGCTTTTGAGATATCTCCCGAGGTGGATGAGCAGGGAAATGCGATACTGCCGGATATTGAATACGAACAAGCTTTTGTCAGGTAAATCAGTTGTAGACCGATCCGCCGAACGTCTGACGAACGCACCACATAGCCACCCTAAGCCTTTCTCGTGCTCCTTAAAACCTCGCCCGGAGTTCGTTTCGTTGCTAGCGACATTGTAAAGCGTTCGAAGTGACCGTTGAATGAATCAGAAGGTAGCGAACAAGCAGCTTGAATGTACAGTATCACGATACTACTAGTATTCCTTCGATGGGGATGCGTTTGATGCGTTGTGTAGCCCGGCTACGGTGAATTCACTCTCTATAAGGCGCATGAGGTGCTTTCGAGAGTTTTATTGAGTCCCAAGTATGCCACGAATCAGTGTAGATAGTGTAAATCTAATCTCGACGTGAAGGTCGGCGACGTTGATGGTGAGGACGCTATTCGGCCGAAGAGTATGCCATGAAGAGACCAAGCAACATTACTTACATAATCATCACTTCCCCTAACCTCGTCCTGATTAAGTTCCTACGTTGATGTCCTGGACCTGGTCGAACGTTCCTATCATGCATCCGTGTCTATTTCAAGTGGCACGCTAGCACTCACACTTCAATGTATGGCTTCTCAAATCACAAGTCGCGTCTCTGAGCCCAACCCGCCCCCGGCGAGAAGTCGAGCCATGATGCATGATGTGCAACGCAAAAGATTTCCCGGAACCCTTCCAATCTCACCCCTACTATTGCTTTTTGACGTCCTCGAACAGCGGTAACAACTACGCTACGCCCTGAGTTCATCGCATTCGGCCCTTGGAAGGTGCATAACTAACTCTCCATCAATCTTGTCACCTCGAAATGTAGCATATGTCCGTGGCTTTATCCTGACGTGGCTCACTATCGCTACTCTTCTGGCTGTCTTTGAGATTCCGCGGGAATAGGATGGTGAAGGAAAGCCGATATGGTCGGACTTGAGCAGGCGCTTGTCACGTACCACGTTTGCATCGCACAGATTCAGACCTGACCAAAGGCATGCAGTCATCCAAAACCGTCCTCACCGTTTGTGGACCTCGTCCGGGGATGATTGCAAGAACTTTGAGTTTCGACAAAAAGATACCTATGTCACTTTCGGCCTTCTTCCTGATGCAGTTCCACCGTTCAGGACAAGGCCTCAATTCCTGGCACGTTCAGTGTCGATGTATCATAGTCAATCGGCGTGACGACTCTGATGTTCGACGCTCTCAAAATGTAACCGATCTAAGGTGTATTCATTATAGCTAGTCTTCTATCAAAGACTATCATTACCCCCAATAGCCTCTTGCATGCAAGACGATAACCGGAGAGTTCTCATGCCTCTCGCTTGTAGCCGCTGCTCACCCACGTCGAGGTCCCCGAGAACTCGACGCATAAAGTTGGGCCCGTCGAGTCAGCCAGAGACGTCCACTGTCGGTACTAGTGAGCATACTCAGCCTACACGACCGGAAGCATCTGCGTTTCATTCAAACCCATGGCTCATATACCTGAGTTCTACACGAGGCCAGTACGCCACCCCCTGACAATGACTCAACAATGAGGGAACAGTTGAGCAATTGTTTATGAACCTGTAGATCTTTCCAATTCTCACCCCGCTGCAATTCATTGCCCTATACCGATATCGGAATTTATTCCAGTCTAGTACAAGACAAGTCTAGCTTTGATCGCCCCTGTTCCGCTTTCGAAAAAAAGTCCGTTATGGGCGTCTGCTGTCATCAGTATTTATATCCACGTTGACACCTAGTAGCAGTACGTTCTCTGTCCCATGGAAGCAAAGAATCTCACACTGCGTCGGTACTGGAAAAGTGCATCCTTCGAGTCAAGAGTAAATGCGGACTGGCTCTTCAAGCCCGAGCCTTTTTTGTCCTGTGTTGTAGGCCTCGTTATCGTTGCTTTTGTCTGGACCAAGTTTTGGACTACTCATACTCAGAGTCGTGGCGAAAAAAATCTCTCCCATCTGCCCGGCCCCAAGGGTCTAGCCCGATAGTGGGAAACGCTTTTCAAATACCCCTCAAGGGTCCTTGGACCAAGTTTACCGAGTGGGCGTCTCAGTATGGTAAGGCCGTGTCTTTAATATCAGACACGTTCACTCTCATATTACCGCCTCGCATCGCTATAGGTGACATTTACTATATAAACATGATCGGGCAGAATGTTCTTGTTTTGAACAGTGCCCATGTCGCACACGATCTATTGCACAAGCGTGGAAGGATTAATGCTGATCGACCGGGGATGACATTGGCTCGAGACCAGTAAGCTGTTCTTCTTCACTATCCTGCCAGGATATTTTTCTGTGTCCCTAAAACTGTTCAGCGGCGGATGGAGTTTTGTTGTAACGATGGACCCATACGGAGAGGACTTTCACCTGAAGCGCAAGTTCATAAATCAGACCTTCAACCGAACCGCAATCAAAAACCACTTCGGCATCATGTATACCAATCTTCGGATACGGACCCAGGTTAGTTATCGTTCCTCATAAACACTGATGTTCTTACTTTCGGGAAACATACATAGGATATGCCCTGGACGACATTTCGCAACCTCGTGGCTCTGGCTCGCAATCGCGACGATTCTAACTGTCTTTGATATATCGCCAGAGGTCGATGCTGCTGGAAACGATATGCTACCTGATTTGGAATATGTGCCCGTGGTCGTCAGGTACGTCTTTCGCAAGTCGAATTAGAGCGTATGTTGACCCTGTATTGGTATTGGGATAGTCACCCCAAGCCATTCCAAGTCAGACTGAAACGGCGTGACAATATTGGCCCCGTATTGGCAGCAGCTGACCTGATCTGATGGAGGAACGTGTGACTTGAGGAGTATTTGAGCATAACGCAGCTGGTCCCAGTGGAATAACAGCGTCAGAGCGGGAAGGCGGGAGATTTGAGACACGATCTTGGAGTGTACGAATAGTGATGCATTGCTTTTGTATAAATATGAGAGAAGGCCCGCATAAGTGGTCCCTCTCTTCACAGTGTCCTTGAGTTCACGTTGGTCCGACGTCAATCGAGGAATATAATTCGCCACGTCAATGATACTGAGACTGAGACGACGAAACGACGATTTGATTTGAAAACAAGAACGGAAAAGGAGCAATGTTCTGAGCGTTGCGGCCGGTCCTTCTAATAGGGAAGGGATTTCTTCCTGATCGTCTGGATGTCAAGACTCGAACCAACTTGCTCGACCAAGTGGTCGACACCAATTTTGCGATGTCGGGAGGACGCCGGAGTCTCAATTCAAGCCGTTCTCGGCCTCGGCATCAGAACGAGTTCGGCAGCGGCATTTGCAGGAAGATTGATGAGCGTCCTGCTGAGAGAAGATTGGCCCACAGGAACTGTGCATATTGACATGCAAAGATGTGGATTCGAATTGTTCAAATTATAGGATGAAAAGGCAATTATAATAAGTGCACCGCTCCAGTCCGCTCCAGAAGAAATGGGATGTGAACAGAAATTGATGTGCTAGCAACTCTGGCGATAGAGAGGATTATATAATGACGGTCGATGTATTTAAACCGTAGGCTGTCCCTCCTTCGCATCTCCAATGCTGACGCCCTGCTGTTTCTCGATCGGCAGATTCCAAGGACCTGCATCGCTCAAAGAACATCCCTGAGCACAACGACATTTTCCGCCCAAATCATGCGGAAGATTCTCCTCAGGAATCTGAGCCAAGAGATCTTTTTGATAACTGCTCCCAAGAATAGAGATCTTCGCCACCGTCACAGGATCCAACCACCCCTTGACCAAACTCCACACGGTCGAGAATCCCCAAGGTGCGTTGATGATATAGAATTTGCCCATGCATTCTGGGTATCGGTCTTGACCGATCTCGGAAGCTTTCTGAACGCTGCCCTTCACGTCGAAGAATTGTTTGATTCCTACGCCTTTGAGATCTAGGATCGTGCAGGAGGTTTCGACTGGATGACCGACTGCGCGTGAACATGCGGGAAGTCGCTCGGTCAAGAATTTCTCGTATTCTAAGACGAGGCGCTTGATGAGACGGTCTTGAGTCGTGATCTTCCACAATTCATTCACGTTGAGCTGGCCAAGTCGTTCGATGTATATTGGTCGTCCATCCTGAACGTGCGCGATAAGCCCACTGATCAATGAAAGAAAAGGATAAGACGCACTTTATCCATCTTGTGATAATACTGAGGATAATATTTATCCACTTCCTGTTTCTCCTTAAAGTCGAACGATCTAAAAATACGCGATGACAGGTGAGTCATCGCCGCTTCGCCCAGAACTCGTAAATCGCCCGAACGACTCACTTGACAATCTCATCCACGCCAAACTCCTTCCTCCATTTCTCATTCGCAATGAACATAGCCAAAGCTTTCTCAAGATCGAATTTCCTTGCTCTCAAGAATCTGCAAGTACGACACGACAACGACGCGACGAAAAAATGCGACACAGCCCACTTCGAATCAGCCTCCTCCTCAATTCCAAGAAGAGAAAGGACATACCGTAAAAGAGTAGCATCATCATGTCGTTCAGCATCATACCATCCCTCCTCCTCCAACGCCTTCTTAAATTTCTCAAGCGTATGTTGTTGAGGAATCGTAAGGTTACCAATGCGACCAGGCAACGGCTTATAATTAGGATCGGTCACTATCGGTGATTGCGTCGATGTCATTTCTATCGGCTCGACGAGCGGAGGGGATCGTGATGTCGGATTTGGGGGTATGGGCTGTGATGATGAGGGGTATGAGCAAGGTTGGAGCAGAGATATAAAGCGCAGGGTTCGGAGGTCGTTCTTCGGATGATGTGTTCCTGAGCCAAGGGAACCATCATTAGCATCGTTGGCTGGTGCAACGAACACATCACTTCACACTGAGACCGATGAATGCGACGACTTGGAATATAGCTGAAGTGGATGATCTCTGCTCCTGTTTCTCTGTCACTCTCAAGAATATGTGTGATTATCTTTCATTTCTGTGGCAGGATATCAACGAGGCATTCTACACATGAGATACTAATCAGACGAATCAGTAATATATACGAATGAACGAAACGAAACGATGCGATGCGATGCAAAAAAGGTAATAAAAAGAGAGCAAAACGGGAACGGACAACGAGATGCTAGTAGATGTACAATGTAATGCGGATATCGATCGATGAGAATGATTCAGACGATAAGGATCAAGTGGGGGTAGTTTGCGATGCAAGGACAGCGAGCGATACGATAACGATCGAGTCGATTAGGTTGGCCGAACTTATAGTAGTTGGTCCATTTTAGAGCAATGAGATGAAGATGAAAGCGAGCGAGAAAAAAGGAAAGGGAAAAGGAGATCACTGATAAGTAGCATAGAGGGGGAACAGCCCTGCACTCGATGAAGGCGATTCCGAAGGAGGAATGAAAGAGCCATAGGGTGATGAAGGCTCATCGTGCAATATTCCACTGACGCGATGAACGACCGCGGGTGGATAAGCCCTGTACATCATTAGCATACATACGAAACATATAGATGAAATGAAGTACCTAGCTTGCATCCTCGAAATAAGATCAAGAGCTTCCTGTCGATTACCAGCACCCAATTCCGCTCTAACAATCGCCTCCCAAGTCGAAGGCTCACGATAAACCGGTGCATCAGCAGGAGCACTCATCGAACTCGCACTCCCAACCTTCCCATCATGCGGCGCATGATTCATAGGCGCAGCCACACCCATCGGAGGATCTAAAAGCCCCTCAAACACCTCTCTCGCAAGCCCCAAATTTCCCGCAGCCGCATGTCCTTTAATGAGCAAATTCGCGATGTAAGCCGTCATATGCACTTGAGCGCGACGAAGACGAGCAAGGTAAGAGGGTATAAGGTCCGTTTGATGTAGTGTTACGAGGACGTTGATGAGTGCTTCGTAGACTACTGCGTCGGGGAGATTGGAGTGCGGTTGAGTCGAGGGGTGCGTGGGGATCGAGTCGAATATTGCTAGTGCTTTTTCGAGGTTCTTTTGAGCGCAGCCGTAGGAGTTGATAAGGGCGGCCCAGTGAGTTCCGTTAACTTGCACTTGACGATCGGCGACGAGGGCTGCGAATATATCTTCCATGGCTTTCGTATTGACCGGTTGAATCGTGCCATATGCGTCGAGGAGGAGCTACATTCCAGGCTGAGTATCGATAAAATAAGAAAAATGAAGAAGGGACGTACCTTGTAAGTATGCGCAGAAGGAGCCACACGAGCCGCCTTCATCGCATTATAATAATAAGTGACCTTCTCCATATTCGGCTTCGTATGCGTATAAAGCTGAATCATAGTATTAAAAGGCGGCACCCTCGGCGTATACTTCCTCGACCTCTGCATCTCCGCAAAAAGCGCTTCGGCAGAATGAGCATCGCCCACACGACAACAAGCAGCAATCACAGCTCCATACGTTACCGAACTGGGGTAGATCCCAGAAGCTTTCATCTGATGGAATAATTCGAGTGCGAATTCTGCTTTGCGGGCTTTTGCGAGACGCGAGATGATGGTGTTGTAGAGGAACATGTTGGGTTTTACACCGCGGGATTGGGATTCGATCCAGAGCTGCATCGCATTGGATACGTCGTCCGTCGTGTCTTTTATACCTGTGATCAGAGCGCCGTATGCATCGGCCGATGGGGCTCCGCCTTGAGACATTATTCGTTCGCGATGGACGTTAGCTGAATCGAGGTCTCCGGCGTGGGCGAGAGCGATGATCATCTGATCTTCGACTTGGAACCAAGCAAGTGCCAACGAACCTTCTTTCCCTCCATTCAGATTCTGCTCCATCGAGCTCAACACGATCTGCGCAGAATCATAAAGCTTTCGAACGGCATCCCGATCGCCTAGACGGCCCATAGCATTGATAAGTCTTCCAATGACTTCAGCGGGTGGATAAATCCCTTTTGAGAGTCCTTCGATGAATCGAGAGAATCCGTCGCGCGCTGTGAGACGGCGATTGGAAGGGAAATATTCGTCTACGTATCGGCCGTGTGATTCGTCGATTATTGCGTATGTAGGCGGTTGTGCGAAGGGGAAATCTGCAGAGGGGGATTCGACGTATTGCCATTCTTGTTCTGAGGCCTCAGCAGCGTCGGCGGGGGCGGGTGCAGGGGAAGGGGAGGGAGCACGGAGCGAAGATAGAGGAGTCGAATTTTGCGAGCGGGCCTTGACGATTTCCCTCACGGAATTCTCCACATCCCTCACATTCCTCTCTGCCCCTTCCTCCTTAGCAGAAGTAAGCACTTCCTGTCCAACAGAAATACAAAGACCCGTCACCCCACTATCCAATAACATCTCGAACTTCCCTCCGAGGTCTTTGAGAAGACCAACAGCTCCTTCGACTCCCAATCTCTCGGTTAAAGCGCGGATGATGTGTCTTTTCGCGCGAACATCGAATTCCTCTGGATCGATTGAGGTCTTGGCCAGTTCGCGGAGAAGCGAAGAGGTAGTGATAGCTGCAATAGCCTTCTTCTCCACACCCGTCAACGGAATATACCCCTCCCGCTTAACAAAGGTCCGCTCATTATACCCCGGTAACTCATTGCTCGCAACAGCAAACATCAACATACTCCATTCTTCCTTCGTAAGTTCAGAATGAAGATCCCTGCCTGAGGATTCGGAGGTGGAGAGAGAGGTGATGTAGGAGCGGATGAAGTAGGGTGCGAGATCTTCGTTCATTATGAATAGGAGCTTGTCTTCGTATGTTCGTGCGAGGGCGAGAGCATCTTTTAATCCAATGAACGATTGTCCAAGACCATTAGAACCGGTAGGAGCCGCAGGCGATGTAACAGCCGAGCGCGAAACCGAGGAAGTCGAAGTCGAAGAAGCCGAGGAGGAAGAAGGGGAAGCACCGAGGAGAAGCAACAAAACATGATTAGCAGTAAAATGAAACTCCTCCCTCCTCAACGCCCAATGTTCCGGAAAATACTCCTTCCCATTCTTAACCCTAATCCACCCCTTATGAGCTTTATCAGTTCCCTCCATCCATGCTTTTACCATTTCGAGCGCACGAGATGTAAGGGGAGGAGAGGAGGAGAGGGCGAGTTTGAGAGCGTGGGATATGAATGTGTTGGAGGTGGAGGAGCCGTAGGATATTGGGCCTGGACCTGAGGTTGTGCTTTCGATGGGTGAGGTGGATGACGAGGTGGAGGTGGAGGTGGAGGTGGAGGTGGATGAGGTGGGGGAAGGGGAGGTGGGAGGACCGAAGAGAAGGACTTTGTCCAGGACAAACTGAACAATCTCTCCATACTCCTCCGTCGAAAGACTCTCCTTCCTCTCAGCGAGATACTCCATATTAGCACCAGCCACCAAAATCCGATCCATACCCCTAATCAACTCCCTCACCCCTTCCTCCTCTCCCATCCTCTCAAAAAGCGCATTAAGCTCCTTCACCCGTCCCGCCTTTGCAAGTTCCTCCAAAAGAACAATCCAAGCCCCCACATGCGGTTTAACAGGATCCTGTATCGGCTCATAAACACTCCTCCCCCTCGGACTCCCCGCCCCCTCCCTCTCCAACAACTTCCAAAACCACACAAGCGCAGTATCCAAATCCCCCGCTGTACAAAATCCTCGAATGATAGCGGTGTAGGTACCTATACATGGCATTGGAGGATCTTCAGGACCGAATTCCAACCCACGTGGTGTGTCGAGCATTTGTTCGAAGAGGGTTAGGGCGGATGAGGGTTCTGAGGCTGAGAAATGGGCTTTGATCATTTCGGTCCAGATTTGGGATTGGGAGATTCGGGCGAGGCCTGTGCGGGTTGGGGTGGCGAGGGAGGATGTATTTGGGGGGAGGTCGAGTTCGGATGAGAGTTCTGTGGAATCTGCTTCGGAGTCTGTGGAGGGTTCCGAGCGAGAGGCAGAGGTGGAAAGAGGACGAGAAGGAGTAGGAGAATTATCCTCATCAGCCCAATAAATCGCCCCCTCCTTCTTCGACATCTCTCTAAACTCCTCAAATACCTCTCTCGCACCATTATAGTCCCCACAAGCATTATACACTCCAATAAGATGATAATAAATCCTCGCAGTCGGAAGGACAGTACTCGAATGTCTTTCGAGATGGGCGAAGATTCGGATGGCTGCGTCGATTGATTTGTGGTAGACGCAGGAGCGGAGGAGGAGGGTGTATAGGTTCGCGTGGAGGGGAATGTTTCGGAGAGCCGAGACGGCTTGGAAGAGGAGGAACGCGGAGGCGAAGTTATTTTCTTTGGAGAGTGCAGCGATTCGCTTGGAGTCTGCTTCGTCTGCCATCTGCGAAGAAAGACCAAGAGCATTCCGTCTCTTCATCCTTCCCTCCAACGTACTCGTAACTCTCATAATCTCATGATCGCGCTCACAAAGTGCTGTGATCAACGTCCTGTAAGTGCGAATGTTGGGCATGAGATCTTTAGCCAGCATCTCGTTGTAGGTCTCCAAGAGCGGAGTGAGAGGTGCTCCTGGTTCGCGAACGGAATGGAGAGCTTGGAGAGCCATGTTGTACCCTGCTGTCGTGGGTGTTGGACATGTTGAACGATAGTGTGTTACGGAGGAAGAGATGGTCTTGGCATCGTGTGATTCGAAGGCTTGTTTGAGAGCTAGATAGCCTGGGATCGTGGAGGGATCGAAATCTTCTTTTGAAGAGGAGGAGGAGGAAGAGAGTTGATCGGGGAAGGGAGGGACGGAGAGGGAGAGATCGGAGGATGTTGTCGAGGAAGGGGCGGAGGATGTAGGTGCGGATGGGGAGGAAGTCGAGTTACGTCGCAATCCAACGACAGACGAGCGATTTGCGAATGTCGAAGTTCGAACAGTCAACGGAAGACGTTGATAGCGAGGTTTTCGCTCGTCGTCCGTCACAGACGAATTAGCCTGCGTCAACGCCCGTCCAGCGCCCTAATCATATGTCAATGTCAGCCCTCCCCCAGATAAGATAATCTAAAAGAAAGAACGAACGGTATATCCATTATAAAATCTGCTACCAGCATTATACTTAGCGCCCCCAGCAGCCCCAGCCCCGCTCTGCGAAGAATTAAAGAATCCTCTTCCGAGCGCATTCGATGTTCTGGGGATATGGTGGAATAGATTCGTGGCGAATTTAGGCAGCATTGCGCTGCGTCGTGTGTGGCCGTAAAGGCAGTTGCGGTTGCGGGTGCGAACGAAGGAAAAGCGAGTCACGAGAATTTTATTCGGACGGCAGAACGACGCGTCTGGATGGCCCGGGAATGCCCGTCAGCTTTCCGGTCCTTTCCGTCACGGATCGAAGGGGTGCCACGATGCGATCCTGGCTCTGGTGATGCTGTTGGATATTCACTGAGTGGTCGATCGAGTTGGAATTTTGGATGGGTGAAGCTGAGGGGCGAAAGGGTGGATTGGCGAGGTTGGGTAATTTTGCGATGGGTGATTCGCTCTGTGATCTGGATCGTTGGGTGAAGGACATTCACCCCCACGACCAACCACGGATTGACATCACTCGTCTTCAATCGAGCGGTCAGAAGCAGTTGATCAATGAGCCTCGCCATCGCTCGCTTTCGTCACCTGCTATTCAATCTTCCTGGGCGTTTCGGAGGCCAGCTCGCTCAATCCCTCGATCATTCTGTACCACTACTCTACGATCATTCTGTACCACTACTCTACGTACTAGGGAATCCTCGGCTGCGCCGCGATTTACCTTGCCTGCTTGGAAAGGTAAGGCATTGAGAATAGTAGAGCTGTATATAGATGCATTATTCTCGTATTCTAGCCGCGCAGTAATGTTCGTCTGTGAATGGGACGTCATGTGATTACTGATACTCGTGAAGATTTGTTGATGCTCTCGTCTGCCAAAAACTTTAATCGAGCAACTGGATCAAGTCACTTGAAATGGTGGTAATAATTTCTCCGGCGTCGAGACTTTCCTCATAATTCATTTGAAACGAAAATCTTGAGAGCCTTTTCTCAGTGGCCTGGCATATCGTAGTTATGATTACAGATTTTGAGAAATATTACTCTAGAGCTAAGATTCAGATCAGCTCATTGGGAAGTTAAAAGAATCTTATTGCATGACGGACCATGAACACAGCCTCCGAAGCGTCTCAAACCATCTGTCTCCAACCTCTAACGCGTCTTGGATCGACGCTCATTGTGCTGATCGTGGTCTTGATTCTAACCTTCAAACATAAAAGTCGAGCTTGAGCTAAGGTCGAGCCAACCTTCGGGGTGACAGCTGGCCTCTCAGACAGCATTCCGAGTTCTGTTTCCTTGAAACTCGGGGTTCGTTTGATGTCATTTGAGGGACGGATGACTGCAGGGCGGTCGAAAAGCTCACGGCGTAACGCAAACGGTAGCTTTCCAGGAGCACCCGATATAGAGAGCAAGACAACAGTCGTGTTGGACGAAGTCGACTAAAGACGAATTTTCCAGCCACTAGACAGCTACCCAAAGGGTTTGATATGAAACGACAGGGTTGAGTCACTTCCAGCGCTTTCATGAGCGATGGAGAGACAGTATTCTGCTGTGGGAACAAACTCTTCAACAGAGAAAGCACGGGATTTGACTGCGGCCGCGAGCATTCGTCTAAACGTACTTCAGTATACTGTATTTGCACCAGCGCAAGACCTGAGACTGAGAATCGTCTGAAGATGACACGAGTGATGCTCGTCACTTCAACTCAAGAAAGAGTGATGCATCTAGGGTTTTAAAGTCCGGTCACGACTGGACTTTTTCCATTTTTGCTCATGACTGGCAACTGCCGGTCCGGTTGCCTGCCAAAATTTTGGGCAACTGGCAACAGGACTGCAGTTGCAGTCCAGCAACCAGTTGCCAAAAAGACCAGTTGCCTGACCAGTCATGGCCACGACCTGAGGTCACAACTGGTCTAAACCATTATTTTAATCAATTATATATTACTTTTGGGTCTTATTAGTGGTCATATAGTGTCTAGTAACACATAGGAACACTATATAATACAATATATGATGAATATATGCCCATAAATACCCACTTGACACCCAAAATACCCTGTGTATACCCTTTCCCAGGGCCCCTCAGGGTCCTCAGTCACGACCACGGTTGCGACTGGTCATGACTGCAGTTGCCGGTTGCCTGATTTTCAGAAATCTGGATGACCGGCAACTGCAGTCCAGTCACAACCCCACCACGACCTTCGGTTGCTTGCAGTCACGTGGACTGGACCTTCGAACTCTAGATGCATCGTACACAGGGTCAGAATATTCGACTTGGAAGCCGAACTGGCCAGGAGAGAAACTAGGTTCTGAGAATCAATCTATGACGAAAACAGGCATATTTGCACCGTGACAGGAATGACAGAGATTTTTCGAATCGAGACGAGTTTACAGCGAGCAGAAGAGCGCGTTAGCGACGACATGCTCGGCCGGTGATGGTCATGTCGCCATCTGTTGCATCCAGGCGAAAGTTTTCAGAGCGCGCCTGAACGATATTGGTTTGGCGTTCTTAAAGATCCAAGGTGTTGGGGAATCATCTGATCTGACGCGGCTGGCTGTGTTTCTGTTGGTCGCTTTCGAATTTCGTGGTCCCGTCGACGGAGTGAGGTCAATGAGGTTGACGAAAGTCAAGAAGTAGCAGTATCGATTAGATGACTCATTTACTCTGACACTCTCGGAAATAGGACTTCAAAAACCGGTCAGTCAGGAACGAGCTTCAGTTGAAGGTCAAGCGACCAGTAGTAAACGCTCCGCCGGAAAGTCCGCCCGGCTCTAATGCCGGCCGGCACTGTTCGGCGACCTTCGGCATGTCCCAGTGTGACCGAAGCCGCCATGCTTTGTATACCAATGGTATGCATCGGAGGTCACCCTCCTTCAACGATGTTCACCAACGTTCAGCGACTTCCACCGTCATTCGGCGAATTTTGACGACCCTTGCCGATTTTTCCTCACGTTAACTCCCTTCCATCCCTTCTCAGGACCTGCAATTCACTTGCACAGCATAGTTACTCGACTATCATTGCAGTTTGTCTGGATTATTTGGCATAGAGACAGTAATTCAACAGTAGGCCCAATGAACTTCGTTGAACTTCGCCATCTTTCCGATTCTTTGGCCGTGCTTTGTTATGCTACATGGCATGTAGATTGATAACAGATTTAAATACGAAAATATCTTGGTTGAAAATACATGTTTGATAATACGACCCAACCTTTCCAGCAAGCCTTTCAAGCTCGACACCCCCCATTAAACAACAGTGAACATCGCTGACCCCCGGCGGATACCATCATAAGTCAAAACTCCGCCATTAGAAATTCGAAAACCTTCGGTGAAACCCCTCGGCGTTCTACGGCGAACACCGGCGTCCGTCGACCTTTCTGGCGGAGCGTTTACGACTCCAAGCGAGCGGCAGTAAGCGACGGACTAACGGAGTCTAACCGCCGGTCAGTCAGGAACAGGCTTCAATTTTGGGGGCGGGAGTTAAACCTTGCAAGCAAGGTAATTCCCAAGCTAATTCGAACCAGATGAGCCCAACAACCTCCACACCCCTCCCTCACGAGCCCTCAAAACACACCTAAAAGGCCTCGGATGACTTTCCCACCAAACCACCCCATCAACCTTCATCAACGAACAACACATTAACTCAAACGAAAAATACACACCTAATCGGACCCTTATCATACTCAACCTCAGGCAACCTCACAGCCCCAAACTGATCCCTCGCTGGCAGAATATCAAACGCAGATAGAATCGTAGCCATCGTTATCCAAATCCACGCCGAAGCGAAATGACGTCCTGGACAGATCCTATACATATGTATACTCAGAGTCAGTGGGGAGAGCAGCGTCAAGTGAGTTTGGCGAGAGCTGAGAGCTGACCGTCGTCCGAAACCAAATGCCATATCTTCTGGATTCCTCACATCGGTTCGGAGAGAATATCGCCGATCGCGATCATCGTACTCTAAGAATCGGCCAGGGTCAAATTTGGATGGATCTGGGAATTCTTGAGGGTTGTACATCATTGCTCTGTCATTCATGTCAGGATGATAAGGGTATGGGAACCAAGAGTGTCGTACAGCATGTTGAAGAATATCATAGATCCTGCAGGTATGAACATGCCTTGATATTTATCATCTTGAACCGAACGATGAGGAACGCCTGGTAAATTTTATCAGTAATTGGAACAGCTTTCGGCCTTCAGGCGAAGAGTACGAATCACCTGCTGGAAGAACAGGTTTCCATCTATAATTCCTCATGAGCAAAGTAGAAGATTGGAATGAAATTTGACGTACCGTAGCACCTCTCTGTACAAAGCCTCCACATAAGGAAGAGAACCTCGATCCTCAAAAGTGGGCAATCGTTCCCCTTGCAACAATTCATCAATACTCTGCTGAGCCTCGCGTTGTATCTCAGGGAAATGGATCATCGCTATGATAAACGTATCGAGACTTCCAACTGTCTTCATTACTCGCAATCAGCATCTTCCCGCTTTCGAAATTTCGTAGCTTACGGTATCTGCACCAGCTACAGGGACATTATGAGGAACATTCTCGTGATTTGTCTAAGTAGTTTGAGGGACGTACCGATATATGTCATTGCTAACACCCCGTTTATCGCATCTTCATGCTTGACAGTGCCATCCGGCATCAAATTCGCTTCAATCAATCCCGTAGCCATGGACGGTAAAGCAGTCCCGTCAAACTATAAGCATCGGAGGAAACGGATGAGCTCTAGACTTGGCATGAGCAGTCGAGCTGATCACGTACATATTTTGCCTTGACGATATTATAAGGCAGAGTCGTCGTCCGCTCAGCCGCTTTCTTCATAAAACCCACGTTACGCACGAACTTCGTCCCCCATATCCGCAAAGGTAACTTGCCCACTGTAAAACCGTGAGCACGTTATTTATTAGTGAACAGAGAAGCTCGACGCACATATGGGCCATATGTCGATGGGGTGAACACCGGGACCTCCAAGACATTCGAGAGTGCGGATAGCTTCTTTGGCGTTTATGACCCACTCGTCGTCGTTGCTGGTGACTACAACACGTTAACGGGGAACTTCATAGTATATATGCGGAACGTACCTTTATGACCGTAAGTGAGTGACATTATATTGGCACCCGTGTACCTGTGAAGCCAGAAAATGAGAAGAGCACCAAGAGGGTTTGCATCAGGTGGCTTTACATTCGGTTCTGTGACTGAAACTCGGTGGGATGCTCCAGCAATGAACATGCAAACGCTTTCGCATTGTCAGCGAGCATGCTCTGATATTTGGCAGAAGCACTTCTGTTGAAATATTGATTGATCATCCGACGTTTCAAGTGGAACTCTCCTCCGTATGGTTCCGCCGATAACGCGAACGTCCAGCCACCGCTTCGAAAAATCTTCGTCAACCATCTGAATGTGGAAAGAAGAGGAGTACACTCACTGCTCTCGTATTACCGTCATCCTAGGACGATCAGAGTAGTTCACACCTCGCTTGTGTAACAGATCAAAGCCGATTTCACAAGAGTTGATGACCACGATCTTCATTCCCAACGCCGACAGAAAATATATATCTCCTATAGAATGCACTCAATCACGGGGAAATAATTCTCCAAACCCGAATACATACCGTAGATAGCTGCCCATTCTGTGAATCTGATCCAAGGTGCTACAAGAGGAATTTGAAAGGTGTTTCCAAAGATTGGGATACCCTTGGGACCGGGAGGATACGCGCCCCATCGTCGATGCCACGGACGCTTTCCAAGCGTGAAAAACGCGTATAGGAGTACGACAGAAATGACTGAAAGCACTGCCCATTGGGTGCGTTGAAGAGAGATTGGAGGACAGTATTGAGATAAGTAGTTCCGTAGGATGGTGCGAGAGTATGTGGTAGGAATGGTCATTTTATGGACCGCTGTAGACGAAGACCTATCAGTACGACCTTGGTGGAATCGCACTGGCATTGACACTCACACTAGCTTTATCAACGCAACCTCAGGTTCTGCTGATGACTATACCAAGGACGCGTCCTAACAGCCGAAGAGAAAGTTGGGGTACGGGTGATGATGAGCCTGACACTGACGAAATTTGTACAGTAGGAAGAAGCATGGTACTTGATGAGAGGCTGAAGTGAAGACCGTGCTAGATGCCAGCGCTATAGTTTACGGCCATCGTGTTCATGGTCGCCATACTGTCATAGGCATTGGGATGGCCGTATGACTTCTCGCCACCTTGGCAAGGGATGGCCGCATCCAAGGCCGTATCATCCGCATTTTACGACATAGACGCGACTTATAAATTCAAAAGCTATACAGCGAGTTGGGTTTACTGATGGGTCAGTTGAGAAGGCCTTGGATGCATGATAGGACATGCCAGTGAGACATTTCGACGAGGTCAGAATGAAGTGAAGCTTACGTAAGGACGGTTCTCGGCCGAAGAAGCTGCCGAAGGACGACCTCAATTGGACGACCTTGACCTTGACCCGGAAATCGACATCGCATTTGCACCAATTTGCGGCGGACTTGGGACTCATAATCGATCTACAACGAAGTTTTATCTAGGAGCACCGCATGCCCACCTCGTCGTATCACAAGAACACGACTTATGGCCAAGTTTATGGCTGCAAAGAAATCGTACGGTAGAATCGGTTTGCATGATGATGGGCTACTCGAGAGGGCTATCATGCTGGATAGATGATCAGATCTTGAATCTCCCGCATTCCATGCGCTCTCTCGTGCCACTGGCTCCACTATTCTCAATCACTCCTCACATGGCACGCCCCTCCACTAGATCAGGTCTGCTGCTGCCAATACGGCTCCAATATTGTCACGTCGTTTCAACCTGACTTGGAATGGCTTGGGGTGGCTACCAGAATATCAATATTGGATCAACATACACTCGTTCTACTGGAAAAAGACATACCTGACGACTGCGGGCACATATTCCAAATCAGGCAATATATCGTTTCCAGCAGCATCGATCATTGGCGATATATCAAAGATGGCAAGAATTGTCGACATTTCGAGCCAAAGCCATGATGTCGCGAAGTGTCGTCCAGGGCATATTCTGTAAACACGTTTTCTGAAAGTGAGTAAAATGCACAACGGAGCGTTTCACCGAAACAATGGCTAACCTTGGTCCGTATCCGAAAGCAGTATTCAAAGGATCATTCTCCGCCTTCTTCAAGGTATGCTTGTTTCCGTCGGACTCCAGGAAACGATAAGGATTGAAAATCTCGGGGTTGGGAAAATCATCAGGATTGTGCATTATAGCCCTGCTTACACTCAGCGTCGTAATCGTGGTCCGCCATCCTACTTCTCTTACATTACGTTAAAAATGATCATTGTACCCTTAGGTATCAATACCCCTTCGTATATGTCGTCGTGTGTGGAGCGATGTGCAATACCTATGGGTGTATTACTGGTGTCAATGGATTGGTTATAACAAGTTACGATTTAGACCCTCACCTCCCGGAACAACAGGCTTCCACCTTGACAACTTCCATATTCAAGAAATGCTCGACGAAAATATATCCAAAAGCTCACCGTTGGATCTCCATGAATAGGGCATCCAAAAAAGGCAACGACGGTCTGTCATCAAGGTTGGGTAGCCTTTCTCCTTGTAAAACCTCATCAATGGATTTCTGAGCTTCGCGTTGAACCACCGGATTGAGCATCATAGCGATCATGAATGTGTCAAGGCTTGAGACGGTCTTCAAAAGCGTAGAGGAACATATTATCAGTCTGCCCTGGCCAATGCACAAGTGAGCAACCCACCGTGTCCGCGCCGCCTTCGTCGTTCGATACTAAATCAATTGAACCTCTATCGCAACAACTTTCAATACTGACCTAGATATGTAATTCCCAGAGCGCCGCTGATAAGCTCTTCATGTACTATTGTCCCATCGGGTCTGAGATTTTCCTCTATCAGGGCCGTGGCCATGGAGGGAACTGCGTTTCCCGAGAGCTAAAAGAGTAAATGATCAATGTCGACTCGGAAATATCTTGGAATTACTTAAAAATTTCTCTTTGACAATGCTATATGGCACAGCAGAAACCAGGTGAGTTGCCTTTTTCATCTCTTCTATTTTTTTAGGGAATCCCTTTCCCCAGATTGCGTACGGTAGCTTCCCCACTCCGGCTCCATTAGCCCTGCATTCTTGAGAAATATTAAAGCATCTACTCACGGATTGGCCATATATCGATCGGATGTTGAGCCAATGTTTCGACGGTTGACAGTGCCTTTTCGGCATTCCGAGTCCACTCGTCGTTTTCGTCCTCCACTGTCAACACCGCCCTGCATCAATATGACTCACAGAACAGAGTGCAATCTAGACTACCCAGATGTCCATAAGTCACCATCATAATATTCGCCGCAGTGTACCTTCAGAGACGGGAAAGTCAGAGCCAGATAACGCATCTTGCAAGTGTGATGAATTTCTCCTACATTTTATGATACGAGTGAAATTTTGTGGGATCTCGGAGAAGACTTTGCATAAACAATCGGAGATTGGTATACATGAGGCTCAAGTGCTTCTTAGTCGCGGTCGGGTTGAATGTTTGATTGATGAATCTGCGTTTCACATGAAAGTCCTCTCCATACGGATCCAGTGTTAGATTAAACCCCCATCCGCCGCTGGCCCATGTGTCAGGATTTATCGAAGCCTCGTTGCATAATGATGAAGAATAATAACGTACTGATCTCGAACCAATGCCATCCCCGGTCGATCAGCATTGTTTGTTCCACGTTTATGTAAGACATCATGTGCAACATGAGCACTATTCAAGACGACAACTTGCCGACCCATTATATTTAGATAGTAGATGTCACCTAAACCAATATGAGATTGTATTCATGAGCATTCAACGAGTTCGAGGTTATAGCTATAGACGTACCATATTGAGCCGCCCACTCAGTAAACTTGATCCAAGGACCTTTAGGGGGGATCTGAAGAGCATTTCCCAAAATCGGAATACCTTTAGGCCCAGGGAGATCGGAGAGACTTCTCGTGCCTCTACGATCAATAGTGTGGAATTTCGTCCAGAAAATGATGCCGACAGAGAGACAGAGGACGGTTGATGATAAAGTCTTCAACGCGAAAACCCAGTCCACATTTGCTCTTGTATAGAGAGAGGCAGTCTTCCAGAGCGAACGAAGCGTGAGGTTTTGGAGTGACATCGGGCACAGAAAGAACTGAGAGTAGTGAAACCCAACGGGGCTACAAGTACTGAATGGACTCGAGGACGACAATTACCAATGCCTAGAACTGATGTCGGTCCGAAAACGTCCCATGAATCACAGGAGCAATGAAAGCTAAGCCTGTCCTGTACTAGACTCGAATATATACAGGTACGGTGTAATTGATTGCGGTGGAGTGAGAACTTGAGAAATACACCAATCGATCACCTACTCAACAATTCACGCATTATTAGTGGATGGTTTACTGACCTCGTGTAATGACACTTGAGTCTGTGCGGTGCTACGGGGCTACGTAACTGGGGCCCCTTGATTGAAAGCAGATGCTTCTGCTTCCCGGCAGCCCTCGTATGCTCGGTTGTTGGCTGAGTCGTGGGATTTATATGGAAGTCCTGACTAGAGTTCCAAAGTCCAGTCACGACTGGACTTTTTCCAAAATTCCTCGTGACTGGCAACTGCGACCGGTTGCCAAATTCCAAAATGTCCATGACTGGCAACTGCAACTGCAGTCACGGTCCGGCGACCAGTCATCAAATGACCAGTCACGACCAGTTGCCTGCCCTATAAATGTAATATTTTATTGATTAATATATTGTTTTACCCTCTTATATATAGTCTATTGGTGTCTATTGATCACATATATACTGTATATACATCATATACCATGAATACATGCTCATACATGGGGAAAATACCACCACATGACCCTCTGAACACCCTGGTTGGGGACCCTTAAGGGTCTTCCCTGAGTATCGGTTGCGACCGTGGTCACGACTGGTCATGACTGCGGTTGCCGGTTGCCTGATTTTCAGAAACCAAGGCAACTGGCAACTGCAGTCCAGTCGCGACTTCGGTCCGGTTGCCCAATACGACCAGTCACGTGGACTGGACCTTGGAACTCTAGTCCTGACTCATTACATCCTTACGTCCCGTCCTCATTCTGGTCGCATTAATCGCCAGGGCCAGTAGCATGCAATAAGAATGAAGGAGACAGCACGGCTACAGATAAGACGTAGGTGTAGAAGTACGTCGGTCCTACTAATACTGCATGTCCAGCACGTCATATAGTCTGTCATATCAAAGAGGAAATTCGTCTCCCGACTCCGTTGCGCAGTACCGTTGCATAAGTCCGTCTAATATCATAATGCATAGCCTGGGAGACAGGGTCAAATTGCATAGTAATTCGATATATATTCGATCATTAATATATTATTTTCATGAGATTGTATCAGATTGTGTGGTCTCTGTACCATGCGAGAGATGCGTTAGGGGGTCATTGCACCGGTGACGGGCTCGAGCTCGAGATCTGGGGAAGTATGAGAACTGAATACTGATAAAAGATTGCTTGTAAAAATCATAACAAAAATCGATTTGATTATCACATTTATTGCCCAGCTCCATATTCCGTCTCTGTGCATTGGCCTGCATGTTCAACAAAGCTCTGCTGAATGCTATACGGCGAAGTCCACGGCCGAGGTCCCGGGACTCTGACTCGAGCGGCCGTAAGCGAGAGGCGTGAGAACTCTTCAGTCAGCTGCCGACTTGTAAGTTAATGACTTAAAGTTGACAGTATAGACCATGATTCTGTGAATTGTGTGTGCAACGTTTTGTGTTGCGATCCCGATACAGAGGTCAGAGAGATTCCCAGCCTGGAGGTTCTGCTCTCTCGCCCTATGCCACTTGGTTGAGCGGAGTCCGAATTGCCTCAATAGACTAACGGACTTTTAGACTGAAGGCAATCGTACTCAGTTATCGAGGTCAGGACTCGTCTTAGACATTTTTTTTCGCGGCTCTCATCTGTATATTGAGGTCCTCAAGTGACCTAAATATTATCTGGGCCAGTCGATGGAGAAATCATTACTCCGAAGAATAACAGCAGCAGCTCAATAATCTCCCAACAACGAAGCCATCCCCGGGCGAGGTTTCAAACACGAGCCAAACTGTTTGGGATGACTACATTCCTCTCTTCAGCTCTGACAGTCCAGGATTCACGCGAAATTCACAGTACCTGACAAGCGCTTGTTCGTAATCCAAGTCTGGCAATATCGGCTTTCCGTCATCATCCAATTCCGGCGATATTTTGAAGACAGCAAGAAGAGTAGCGATAGTGATCCACATCCAGGATAAGGCTACATGTCGTCCAGGACATATTCTAGCTCTCGTGTAAGCGACGGGGGAAGACTGATGTAGAAATGGTTGCGCACCTTCGTCCGAAGCTAAGGCTCCACTGTATCCATATATATATGGTATATATATGGGGTATATATATGATATACGGTGTATAATATACAAGCTTCCCGGTATATGTATAGTATATGTATAGTATATGGTATACAGTTGTAATATAATAAGAGGGTCAAGCTGGGTTTAAGGTGACATTGTCCCATGAGATCTCCATTCCAAAGTGTTTAAAACAGCACTGAAGGACTCAAACGTTTTTAATCATTATTTATATTAATAAATTGCGGATTATCCTCATCCTGGGGGGTGGTCAGACACTTTATTGATAACTGGGAGTGGTATGAAAGGTCATCTCACAAGTACAACAGTGTTTGGACAATGACTATTGGTTTCAGGTTAGTCAAAATCAAGGCACCATTATAAGAATTACCATGCAGAGAACAGCCAGAATTAATTTAAATTAATGAATTTAATCAGATATACACAGCCAGGTGTGGAGGGAGATGAGTCTAGTAGTACCACAGTGATAGTAATACTCCTGTAGTGCAGTAATGCTCTTAGTAATTTATTAAGTCAAATATACAGTATATACCATATATATATGGATATATATATGTTATATACCCTATACTGTATCAAATACAAAATTTTGTATATGGATACGGATACAGTGGAGCCCTATCCGAAGCCGAATGTGATGGTTTCGGGGTCCTGGATGTCTGTTCTGAGAGAGTAGTCCTTGCCACCATCAGCGGACGTCAAGAAGCGATGAGGGTCGAATTTGGAGGGTTCAGGGAAGTCCTTCACATTGTACATCATTCCTCTGTATACGATTAGCGCTTGAAAGTAAATTATCTGGGCGTCTCACAGGACGTTGAAGATGACAGTTGATCCTTTCCGAATGTACATTCCCTTATATTCGTCATCCTCGATGGACCGATGCGGAATACCTTGATATATAGCATTAATCCCAAATGACAGAAAATAATTCAGTTCGCATACCTCCCGGAAGTACCGGCTTCCATCTTGAATTTGTCATCAAAACGATGCCACTCGGATCCTTTTATAGTAATAACGTACCGAAGCACTTCCTTCAATACCGCATCCACAAAAGGCAACTTCCCCCGATCTTCAAGAGTGGGCAATCGTTTGCCTTGTAGTAAGTCATCTATCGCCTTCTGTGCTTCGTGTTGTATTTCCGGATGCAGTATCATCGCGATGACAAATGTATCGAGCACGGAGACGCTCTAAAATGGAACGTTAGCGCACCGGCGGCTCAACCACCAGAGGAGAACGAACTGTATCAGCTCCGGCTTTACGAAAACATAATAGTAAGCATGAAATCATTAGGATTTACGTGAATCCTCGACACACCTAGATATGCACCAGCGAGCGCCCCATTGATACTCTCTTCGTACATAACACTCCCGTTTGCCTGCAGGTTGTCCTCGATCAAGTTCCTTGCCATAGAAGGCACAGCAACACCCTCGAACTACATCTCTCACTTCAATCATTTGCAACATTACCTGAATGGGATAACTTACGAACTGTTGCTTAACGATCTCATAAGGGACTGTACTCACCTGATACGTGGCCTTCTTCATTCTCTCGATCCGACGGACGAGGTTAGGTCCCCAGAGCCACAAAGGTAATTTTCCGACTGATAGTTGAGTCAGATTCAGCGTGAACTTTGATTACGAGACTGAGGGAAGAGGACACACGGAAGGGCCAGACATCGATTGGGTGAACGCCGAGGGTATCGACCGTTGTTGCTGCTTCTTCAGCGTTTCTGATCCATTCGTCGTTCTCGTCTATCACTGCACTCGGGATTTGTGATCATGATCACCTCAGGATAATATAACAATGAGCGAACCTTGATGACCATAAGACATCATCATGATATTCGCACCCGTGTACCTATTGCCAGTGTCAAATCTCAAGTCCTCCCCAACATCAATTCCTTACGTTCGATTATAGGTCCGAAAGTTCGAAGGATGTCGCAAGAGATGTAAGACGAAAGTGTTGATGTGGTCGGTCATTATGTCGTAGTATTTCTTGCTGGCGCTGGGGTTGAGGGATTGATTTGTAAGCCGACGTTTGATGTGGAAGGATTCACCGTAAGGCTCGGTTCCCAACATGAATTTCCATCCACCACTGTGAAAAGCCAAGCACAACACATTATTCAATCGGATGATGAATGTGAAAGAAATGAGAAATATACGCACTGGTCTCTAGTAAGTGACATCCCGGGGCGATCTGAATATATCGCTCCCCGTTTATGCAGGAGATCGTACGCGCCCTCAAAAGAGTTGAGGACTATCAGATCTTGTCCTATCATTGAGAGTCGGAATATATCGCCTATGATAATGCCAGTCAATTATCATTCTCTCGCAAAACCAAAACTAGGCGACGGGAAAGGAACGTACCATATGTAGAGGCCAACTCGCTAAATTTGGCCCAAGGTCCTTTGAGTGGGATTTGAAAGATGTTTCCGAGAATGGGGAGTCCAGCTGGACCCGGCGGATAGGGGAGCTTAGTGTTCTGAGGTCCAGTCACGACTGGACTTTTGACCCTCGCAGGGTGCGACTGGCAACTGCCGGTCCGGTTGCCGTCCAAAATTTGGCGTGACTGGCAACTGCGACTGCGGTTGCGGTCCGGCGACCGGTCACGGCTGCGACCAGTTGCGCAACCGGTCACGGCCACCTTTTCCAGTCACAACTGGTCTTATGTCAATATTTTAATCATTATTATATTATATATACTGTATATACACCTCATATGATGTGGTACATGCATATAGAGACCAATATATACCAGATATGTCACCACAAACACCCATTTGAGACCCAAAATACCCTCTGGGTACCCTGGTTGAGGACCATTAAGGGTCCTCGGTTGCGACCACGGTCACGACCGGTCATGACTGCGGTTGCTGGTTGCCTGATTTTCCAGGAACCTAGGCGACCGGCAACTGCGGTCCGGTCACGGTCCGGTCGCGACCTGCGGTTGCCACCGGTCACGGCAACTGGACCTTGGAACACTAGGGGAGCTTCGACCTACGTGAAGCATTCGAGCTCTATCTGATCAGGAGAATGAGGAAGATGACCGGGATTGAGTAGACGAGTAGGGGTAGAGTCGGAACTGGCAATATTCTTTCGGTTTCTTTTTCAATGGGGGAAGTTGGGAAGGTCCGATTGAGGATCCAAGTATGAATTTGCGCGGATGTTAGCTGCATTGATAGCTGAGGCAGCGAAGGAGGATTCAGAGCAACAGGATTAAGAGCTTATGAGCAGACGCAGATATTCGACAGAGATGTCGTGTGGGTTGACCGTTCGAGGTTCGGGCGGGATGTATCCTGAATCCTCGTTGAAATGTTGTACACATCTGTATCATGGTGAACATATGTGCCGGTTCGAAGGACTGGAAGATTTTCTTGTCAAAACTAATTTGACGGAGAGGGGTGTGAAGACGCACTTTTACATCCGCCGACACTGGCAGGCAGCCGGGAGCAGCGGGAAGGTCTTCTGTCGATAATTACAGTGCGAGTTTGTGAACGTTGTGTAGGGTGCCATGTGACTCCGAGACAGCAAAAGATGGAAGGGAGGGCAATTTGATGAGGCGCTAGGAAGAGAGAACTCGAACTCGAACTCGAACTCGGATGTTGATGGAAAATTTGCAATTAGGGAGGCCCATCTTGTAAGTTGTAATGCTGAATATCTTTGAAACTTGAAGATCCGATTGGTCTACTGCGCTGCAGCATAAAACCGGTAAGGGTTGAATTCGACGCATTCGAGGAGGTCAAACGAGGTGCTGTCTTTTTGAAACGTGCACGTGGACGAAGACAGCTATGAAGGAGACGAGGAGAGCCGTCGTCCCGGTACCTTGCCCGTCGCTTTCGTAACTCCGGCACGATCAATCTCGATCACTGAATTTTGATTCCTTTACCTTACACTCGACCTTTATGTCCTTACATGTAGAGTTCCAAGGTCCAGTCCACGTGACTGGTCGTATTGGGCAACCGGACCGAAGTCGCGACTGGACTGCAGTTGCCAGTTGCCTTGGTTTCTGAAAATCAAGCAACCGGCAACTGCAGTCATGACCAGTCGTGACCACGGTCGCGACCGATACTCAGGGAAGACCCTTAAGGGTCCCCAAATAGGGTGCTCAGAGGGTAATGTAGTGGTATTTTCCTCATGTATGGTCATGTATTCATGGTATATGATATATATACAGTATATATATGATCAATAGACACCAATAGACTATATATAAGAGGGTAAAACAATATATTAATCATTAAAATATTGGATTTATAGGGCAGGCAACTGGTCGTGACTGGTCATTTGATGACTGGTTGCCGGACCGCAACTGCAGTTGCAGTTGCCAGTCACAGCAAATTTGGAATTTGGCAACCGGTCGCAGTTGCCAGTCACGAGGAATTTTGGAAAAAGTCCAGTCGTGACTGGACTTTGGAACTCTACTTACATGTACACCACACGATTTACAAGATGCTAATAGAGCTCCTGTGGTGTCGCAGAGGCGCTGCAGTGTTCCCGCAACCTTATTCTCTGGATAGAAATAGTGCCCATATATATATGGAGCGGCATTGTATCGGCGCCTAGAGAACATTCATCAGGAAAACGCCCCCTGAAATCATAGTTTCTTGATAGCGCGAAACCCCCCCAGACAGTCCTGATAATTGGTCGTAGCAGCCCGATAGCTTTCTTGGGGGTCAGAGGGGCATGGTCATGGCGACTACTGACCTATACAACACTATATCTCGCTCCGTAGTCTCTAGGAATCCAAGGGGGGCTTTCCTGATGGTAGGCTAGGAATTCGGAAGCTGGATGGTGGAAGGGTAACGGTGATTGGAGGAAGGAAATGCGAAAGGATGCATCGCATGTCAATTTGCTCTACCGGCCTAAACTAGACATCCAAACCGAGACCGGGCTTTAGTGTTCGAGATAAGACAGGGAGACACAGGAGACGGCATGCTTGTTAGAGGCCCTGAGAGCGCCACAAGAAATTTTATTGATCGAATGTGGCGATGTTATTCATTTTGTGTCTTGTAGTATGACTCTCTGGACATGTGCACCGCATACGAGGATCCATTGGACAGTTGAGCAATTGTTGAGTCATTTAATATCAATCCTGTGACGAACTTGCAAGCTTGCAAGACGGATACATGGGAAGGGAGAAACTCCAAGGCGGAAGAAAAGTGGTAGATTTGAGAGCTTCCCACGTGCCGGGAGAAAATTCAGCGAGAGAATCGTGTGGTTGGAAGACTACAGCACCGCACTCTGTGAGTCGATTGATCGGATATCGTTGTGGTAGATGAGATGCTGGTGAATCGTAGCTTTGTGGGATGGGAGCTTGAGCGAATTGAGATGATGGCTCGATCTAGATATCTAACGCATCGAGTCGCATGGGACCGAGCTCGGTTGACCCAAAGACGAGAGGATGGATTTTGGAGAGGCGGGTTGAGAACATTGGTCGAGAACGTGTTCCATGTGGAGAAAGCAGTGACAATTCAAGGCACGCGATGAGGGGTTCTTTTATGATGGCAGGACGACTCAGCGGAGATGAAAACCGCCGGGCCCTGAGCGAGATCCAGTCAAGCGAGGGGGGTCAAAAACGGTGCCCGGAGGCCCGATCAGACCCTATTTGGCGTTTGACACGAAAATGCCTTGAAGAGTCGTTGGGGCATAGTGAGGCCAAATCTAAAGACATGGGGAGCTTTGAAGAGCATGAAATAGACTATACAACCACTTTTCCCGAGCTGAAACGATATGTGTGAAGTTCCTGAAGGCTGGTGTTTCCGTGACACAAGTAACGGATTGTCACAGCGCGTTGTAGGCTTGGAGCGACCAAGTTGGACCTCTGGTGGTTTCAATGCGTAAAAAGTGAGGAACATCAATGTATTGCCATTAAATTTCCTCAGAATTTTTTATGATTTTTCTATCGACAACTCACTTACACTGCAAGTAAAACACGTCGCGCGTCGAAAAGCCTTCCCAAAAAAAGGTCTTTCCAAAAGCGGAAGGACCTCACTCGGCTATCATCTTCCCCTTCCGGATGAGGAAGGACCTACCGTCTCGACTAGTCGACTAGTTTCCGGGGTCCGAGGATTTGTCGATGATACTTCAGAAAAAATTAGACCTACTTATTGTACTTTTGAGTACTTTTGAGTGCTAAAAAGTACTCAAAAGTACAATAAGTAGGTCTAATTTTTTCTGAAGTAAGGTCAAAAACTCTGCCATCGCATGCTCTAACCTCGTAGATAGACAGTAAGGGCATGGATGAATAGCGTTTCTACGCTTGTCGGCACTTGATTTGGATTGATATCTGATAGTCAAATGTTATAGACTGTTCATGACATAATCCAGAAAATATAAATTGCATCCACGGAAAATATTACTAGTAATATTACAAGGGCGTCACCTGATATACTCTCAGTCTGTGTATGCTCAAATTAGTTCGGAAGTCCGGACTCGCGAGTGACCAAAGAAAGGCGACACCAACAGCGAGAAACTGAACGAAAGTCTGTAAATCGAAATCACGCTGACCGTTGAGAGTCGCCGTGTCGATCCCATGGTCGAAAGTGCAAAGAGGACCAAAGGCAAGAGGATACAAGACACTTACCTTGTTTTGTCTTCTCTGAGTTGCTTGAGGCCTACGATGTCTTCCGCTTCTTGGTGAATACCTTCAGAAAAAATTAGACCTCCTATTTTGACTCTGGAGTACTTTTGAGTACTCTGGAGCACTCAAGAGGTGAAATAGGAGGTCTAATTTTTTCTGAAGACAGACAGGAGGGCATCGCCGAATTGTTTTTTGGGGCGCTCCGAGATGGCTAAGTCGGGGGCATGTTGGTCGGAGAGTTCAGTGATGGAAGCAAAAGGCGGGTCAAATGCATAGGTGATATCGGAGACTGGGATGAAACCGTGTGACTCGAGATCTGGGAGGAGAGAGAGGACGCGGTTGTTGATCCTTTCATATTCGATGAACGCTTCTCTAGATTGGCATTAGCCATCAAGGCAGAAGGCATGATTTAGGACTCACATGTGAAAGTGAACATGTGCAGCGTCAACTTGAAGATGGCAATCGGAGAAGGGAGGATCGGGACAAAGTGACCAGAAGCCAGGCGGATCACGCACGGATCCATCGGGGTTGGGGCGATAAGCAAAGTAGTAAACAAATGAGGTTTGTTCGTCCAAGATTGCGAGAGAAGGATCAACGCGAAAACCCGTAGACGACACTATAAACAGTCAGTACATAAAATTTCAAACAAGCGAAGACTGACCTATGCGGAGAGGATGAACATCGATCCCAAAATCCTTAGCAAGTGAACGTGCAGATCCAAGAAAGAAGTCCAAGATGTCGTCTGTGCAGTACGCGCGGACAAACGTGCGCAGATTGACTTCCTCCTCAGAAGAAGAAACATCGATTGACCATCTGAGTACAGCAGTTAAGTGACGAGATCGGGAGAATCAGGGGTCTGACCTTGTGTATCCACCAATCTCAGTTCCCTGAATCGCGTCCCACTCTCCATCGTGCCATCGATCAGCAGCGATGGAATATCTTGGTGGACCCGCGAGTGGGACTTGGTGGACGAGAGAAATCGGATGCCAGACATTTCCCTCGATCCACCCAATGTCCCCAACAGATGGCGAGCTTGTTCTTTGCACAGACTCATTCGACCCGCTCCACCATCTCAGCCAATTCCACAGAACTCGACCATTCTCTTCTGTTTTCTCCTGGCTCCATCTTGTCACTGCTTCCCTCATTTGCTGGAACCGAGCTGCATATAATTCAAAGGACCCGCTCGCTGCACCAGTCCTATCTGCGTTGACTGAGAAAGTGTCGCCTCGCGATAAAATTTGACTGACCATCTCCGTCCTTCAACTGGTTTTGCCATCAGCGCTCGATCTTCACAGTCAATCATCACTTACCCTCCAAAATGCTTCCTCCATCCGCCACCCTGAATCCTCCCACCGAACATCCATCCTCCCCAGTCCTCCCATACACAACTGTTTATCCTTTGCACCCAGGAGGACATCTCGATACTGCTCGGCCGGCCCCGTCAGCAAACGCTGCTCTCATTTACTCGGACCACTCACCCCTCCTGTCCACGACCCTCCGTGTTCCCCAAGGAATCTGTATCCTGCCTGCCATCCGTTAATTACTGATTACACGGACCACTGAACACCACTCACCACAAATTCACACATCTACGTCTTCGTTAGCTCTGCATAGACGCCAAAAGATTTGATATTGACAATACGCGTGTGCTCAACAAAGTACTCGAAACCGGACAGACTTTGGAGGTAGTCGTATGCGGCAACGGTGCCTGTGGCGCGATCAGTTCTTGCCTCTTGCAAGAGCCAATGGACTTACCTGCCTCGACCACGATCATCTTTGTTCTCCCCGTATCCGAACTCGCAATGCCAAGCAATCTGCCTACATATCGATTTCTGAAGACCAGATCGTCAGATTAAGTCGTATTAGAACACTTCGAAACAGGAGGGCAACGCTCACAAGAGATCACCGCGGAGTCCAAGCTCCTTCTTGAATTCCTCCAAGCCCCGATGTTCATCTTCCACTTCAGGCTTCACCCAGGCCATATGACTCTAGTTGTCATACAACACAGGCCGAAGGCCCAGAGGATAGTGTATTCACTATGAGGAGATTGTAGAGGCTTGCTTGTACTACAATGCCGTGTACTTAGGAGAGCTTAAGGTGGACTTCGTAACCCGCCATGGATTGTATAACCGGCCGCGGTCACCCTTGCCTCGACCTCCGGGACCGGTTAGCGACCGATTATGGGCCGGCGTCGGTTGTTCGGGTTTCGGCTTGATTCTCGGGGTAAAATCGATACCGCCGTATCGGATACGGCCGTTGGGACCGTTGCTTACGAATTATTCAGACTCAGCTCTCGTCGATGATGGGTGCAATTGCGGCATTTGGTAGCAGAATGTACATCCGAATGTAGACCATGTAATTGAATATATTATCAAGACAATTCAATAACATGACGAGAACTACTGAACGACTACTTGCGACGACGTTTGCGCTTGGTCGGCGATTGGTTGTCAGGCTCGACGTCAGCGTGCGTGCGTTTAGCGGATGGAGGACGGGACTGGTTGTACTGAACGAGTTGATGAGAAACCCAGGCGACGTCGTCTACGATGACAGCGAGTCTCGCACGGAGCTCGACGTCGGTGTCTTCTAATGCGTCCGCCCACCACGACAGACAAAGCAAGATGAGGAAATATCCGTTCGACGTACCGAAGTTCACGATCTTCCACCACTTTGCGTTCGCTCCCGTCCTCTCTAAAGGCAATCCCGACCCTCTCAAGCTATCAAAGAGACTGATCCACCACTTCTCACATTCGTCCGCTAAGTTCGGAAGCGACCAATTCGGTTCGCCAGCTGGATGCTTCGTGAAGTCGCGTGCGAGCTGCATCCAGCGAGCTACGTGTGTCGGACGATATTGAGTGGGGAGACGTACGCGTTGCTAGACCAATCAATGAGAGACGTTTACGAGGAAAAAATCAGCAACCTTACCTCGTCAAAGCCCAATGAACGATCCAACTCGATTAGACCCGATATGGCGGAGTTCCACTGAGGAGGGGGATTTGGGATCGCTTTGAGATACTCGACAGCCTCAACGAGCCATTGAGGACCATCGGGAGGGACAGTGATGGCGTCGATTGGGAAAGGTGCTGAATTCGGCGGAGTTGGTGCAGATGGAGGAGGCGCCGGCAGTGAAAGAGGAGCTGATGCCGCTGGAGATGGAATGGGCACTGCTGGAGAAGGGACCGATGGCGATGGAAGGGGGACTGGCGCTGCTGGAGGTGGTTGCGATGGCACTGGGGAGGAGCGTATCGGTTGGGGAGGAGGCTGTGACTGGGGAACCGAATGAACGGCCTCGGTAGCTGCCGACTCTGCTTCTTTGGCCCTTGTACCTGAGGTTGGCTTCGCGGCATTCTCCTTCGGATCGCCTAGCGGTTCCGACTCGTGTCGCTCTTCCTCGTCATCGCTTGTCGTCTTCTCCTGAAGAGTTTCGTCCTCTTGTGGATTCCCTTTGCTGAACCAAAGCCCATGTAAGCATCCTATCAATCGAAGGTAATGACTCAAGCTTACCTCAGACGCGAAGACCGGCGGCACGGCTCCGATGATGCGGCCTTCTCACGTGGGCGCTTCTTTGCCTTTTCGATCGGAGGTGGAGCATTAAAGAGCTCCGCCGAAGCCTCCTTGGCCCCGATATTATCCAGAATGGTTTTCCATTTCTGGATATTCTTCTCGCGCTCCCTCATCAACGCCCTTCCGGTCAACATTCGAGGGGCGGGCTCCTCTTCCTCCTCTTCCTCCTCTTCCTCCTCGTCTTGTACATCATCGTCTTCCTCATCGTCCTTTCCTCCGTCCTGCTCGCCTCCTCCACCTTCGCCTGGCTCATCAAACTGCTCTTGCACATCTCCCTCCCCCATTCCTGCACCGTCGCGATCTGAAGTGTGAGCATCCGTCTCCTTCTCTTTTTCGTTGTTGGTCGGCTGATGAGGAGGGGCGGAAGACGGAGCGTCTGACTGTGTAGGCTGTGCCGCTTGAATCGGACCGGAAGAAGGAGTCGGCTGAGTCGTAGATGCGGTGATCGAGTTTGATGAGGGAGTTGGGATCGTCTGAGGGGGGGTCGATGAGGTCTGGTTGGACGTCTTATCGGACGGATTCGTGGGAGGGGAAGCGTTCGTTGTCGCAGGTGAGTTTTCCTTCGGCGTTTCAGCTGTAATTTACTCTCATCAATTATGCCAACAAACAAGTGCAATGTGCTCACGTAGGCATCGATGTGCATACTCCAGGATGGGATCGATGTATCTCTCTTTGAACCCAGGCACGGTGTCTTCGAACTTCTGGCCATCAGCTAAGTGCTTTCCAGTCGATGCGCTGAGATCCACGTGAGTACTACGGATGTTCGAAACCGGCCGAAGACTTACATGTATACGCTCATCTCGTTTCCGTTTCGAGGCACGCGTCCGACATAGATCGTTATTCCCACGAAGTTCGTTGCGACGAAGATGGAGTTGGAATGTGATTTCATAGTGCGTGGGAGTATGTCGATGGAGCTAACCCTCCGAGGTGAGTATTCATCCCTTCTGACACAATGCGGACGAACAACTCACTCTTGTCGAAGTGCCTCACTCTTCTCATGATCGTTAGCCTCCTCCTCTTCCGACCCTGCCTCCGCTTCGCCTTGCGCCTGCCACAACTCTTCGACCTCCGCCTTAACCTCTTCGGTCTCATCATCCAGACATTTCAACGTGAACGCATTACGGGCTGCGAATTTCTCGTCCTTCGTGAGTGGTGCTTCTCCGTTCGCAGTTCTCGTCGCTTCGAGCTGAGCTATGTGGGCTTCGTAGGATTTTTGAATTTTCTTCTCGTAATATAGACCAGAGTATATCTGCCACCTATGCCGCTTCGCCTGGACCTTCGGCGTCGCCTTACGCATAGGTATGACAGCCTTGGTACGACGACCTTTACTGTCAGCCGCAGTCCGTACACCGTTATATATCCAATCCTTAATCTTCTGTATAGCCGTCAGTTGTGAACAAGAATACGAGGTATCGATTGAGACGCACCCTCTGCCTAGCGACCGTAGCGTTTGGCGCTGGATTTTTTATCTTCTTCTTCCCCTGTGCTCTCCTCTCATCACAAGCCCTTTGCAATTCCGGCAACGCGAGACTGTACGCTTCGTCTTCCTTAGACGTTACCGGCCAAGTCGCGTCGAAATGCGCATACGTTTCGGCCAGGTACGCAGCCGTCTTTCCCTGATCCTGGGCATCCTTGAAGCCCTCTAATCTCTTCGTTAGGTATTGGAGACGGTCTTCTGGCCAGGTCGAGCGATATACGGACATGAGGACGAGGACCGCTGTCAGGGTTCCTTTTTTTCGCTGTACACGTCTACACGAGCCAGCTTCTTCTCGCTTCGAACAACGCTAAGACAAGGTCCGTGCGCTCGACCTGCCCTAAACCTTGTCCTGGGGTATATAAGCCCGCCCTCATCGCTCCTCTCTCTCTCCCCCCAACTCTGTCCTGACCACTAGTAAGTTCCCTTCTTTCAACTAGCTTTGTACACATTCTGACTCTAAGTCGATCTTATGTAGCTTGTAGTCGCCAGTACAAGGTTCTTCTTCAGCACTGTAAGTGACCTCCGTAGCTCTATTAGCTTTACACTAAGTAGCTAGTGTAGAATGGCGGCCGGTACACAGCTCAAGCAGAAGCAGAAGAGTGAGCGGCCGCCATCGCCTGAGTTCTGGGCCGAGTCCGAGGATGAAGATGAGCTACGTTTGATAGCGGACAAGGTCGACGAACTCGCAACCTTCGTCGAAGGTCTTCAAATTCGTCAAGACGCGAAGAAGCCGATGACATTCGCGCCGAACTCCGTTATTACTCAGTCCCCGCCGATGACTCCTTCGTCTGCCTCAAGCGTGAGATTGAGTGATCAAGATCGTCGTCCATACAAGTCTCCGCCGAGGTCTGAGATCAATGCGTGCCCATTTAACACTCCCATCTCAACGTCACTTAGCTTGCCCGACACAGCTGAACTTCTCGGCTCGCCTTCTCGGCCGTCAAGTTCAAGGGGTAGTACTCCCGCCCGAAATGTCATGTCGCCTCCTCCTCGTGCTTTCCCTTCGCGGGTCCTTCCTTCTGGTAGACATTCATATCCTCCCGTCATTTCGTCCGGTGTTATCACCCACTACTATCCTGGCCGTCGCATTCGCGATGTAAATAAGCCCCGCCGTTGGTACGTCGTATTGAAGGGCCGTGAGCCAGGAATCTTCGATGACTGGTAGGTTTATTACGTCTTTGATGCCTCGTTCTATCTCTGACGTTACCGCAGGGGTCTTACTAAAGAATCGGTTGACGGGTTCAAGGGCAATTCGTACTTCACTGTCCCTGACGAAGCGGAAGCTGTGTCGAGGTGGAATGAATACCTTGCCGATTCGCAAATAGAGTTCCAAAGTCCAGTCACGACTGGACTTTTTCCAAAATTCCTCGTGACTGGCAACTGCGACCGGTTGCCAAATTCCAAAATGTCCATGACTGGCAACTGCAACTGCAGTTGCAGTCCAGCAACCAGTCATCAAATGACCAGTCACGACCAGTTGCCTGCCTTATAAATGTAATATTTTAATGATTAATATATTGTTTTACCCTCTTATATATAGTCTAATGGTGTCTATTGATCATATATATACTGTATATACATCATATACCATGAATACATGCTCATACATGGGGAAAATACCACTACATGACCCTCTGAACACCCTGGTTGGGGACCCTTAAGGGTCTTCCCTGAGCATCGGTCGCGACCGTGGTCACGACTGGTCATGACTGCAGTTGCCGGTTGCCTGATTTTCAGAAACTGAGGCAACCGGCAACTGCAGTCCAGTCGCGACTTCGGTCCGGTTGCCCAATACGACCAGTCACGTGGACTGGACCTTGGAACTCTATTCGCAAAGGGGAAGGCCTCGCTCTGGTTCTTCGGCTCTCTTCGTTTAGTCTCGCTTCGCTTTACGTAGTTTGTTTTGTTGTGTCATTTGATTGGCTGCTCGTGCCTTCAATATATGTCGTTTCCCTAATTTACGTCTGAATCGTCCTTACCAATTGAAAACTCCATCAAGTCAATTGTCGACAGAAGTGTGTAGTGTTCCATCAGAACAGTGTAAGCATTGAAGTAGCATAAGGATCGTAACTAGAGTCAACGAATATAAAGCTTTTACTATTCAGTTGTTAATATATCATGGCAATAACACATTAGAAGAGTCGTCAGTCGACAAGCATTCTAGTCTACTTCGCAAGAGACAAGAGAGAGAAAGGGAGTGACGAGTATCGACTCACCAGCGCAGCGTATCGACGGACGTATCAATCACCCTTTGAATGCATGACAGTACGAGTCAAATGAGGAGATCGATTCATTCGATAATCGTACGTGTTGGTAGGGTACACTCATTTCTCGAACAGTCGCTTTCGTTCGGTTTGGCGGTACGACTACGAACGCGGTACATGCGCATTTGATGTTCTCTTGGTAAATCAGGCGAATACGGTCGTAACGATAAGCGATAGACATGATCAAAATAGCAAAAGCTGAATCGACGGGAACTTCTGTATTGCGATGTTCGAGCTTGCCTCAGATTTACTTTCAAGACGACGTACCGCAGTGATCTTCTCTTTCAATCTCGAGTGCCATGAAAGCTGTAGCGTCAGAGTTTGCTGAAATGTCTGGGAGAAAGACTCTTGGTCTCCACGCGTATAGAGCCATCATTCGTCCGAGTACGGTAATGAGTGACCTGACAATTAGACCTATGATTTCTGGAATGTTAGAGTCTCGTACTCCGATTTTGATTTCATTCCGGCTTCTGTTCGATCTATTCACCTCAGTCAAAATAAGTGGCCCGTTCTAGGAGCCCAAGACGACTCAATCAATCAGTATGTCGGAGTGTTTGGTTTGCCACTGAGGCGACAGCGATTAGATTAACGTCTAGTTGACTGAAGGTCCAGGAAATCTCAATCAATCGAAGCCCTATGAAAGATTCATTTCTTCGTACGTATCTGTTATTACATTTTTAAACGACTTCGAACGATGCTTTCTGGTTTTCTGACCCAATTTCTAAATTTAGTCGGTGTCGACACACGTTATTCAGTGACCGATTCCAACTCCGCTGCAACGCGTCTCCCACCAAATCATCCCCTCCACGTCGCTGCCATCCTCCATCGTCGTCGATCCGTTGCACCTCATGTATCATGTCCACGCCCACCTCCTCTTCAAAGTCTAAACCATCCGCTCGTCGTCGACGCAAGCAACAGAACGAAAGCGATGACGACGATGTCACCATCTACTCCAATGTAAAACGAGCGCGTGCTGGTGAAAGAGTGACGAATATCGTCCAACTCGACTTCCGTTCACGCAACATCACCTCCACTACCACTCGCGATGTAACATATCTCGATACCCCCTCTACCCTTCTTTTTCCTCATCTCAACATCGTTCGCGCCGAGGATGAAGACACATCACCTAATTCTGAGCTCCGTGGCGCGTTCGATCTACAAGATTCCGAGTACTACCACGTCTGCGACGACGAACGGAAATCTCGAAAGACCAAGCAGAAGGCCATCAAGAAATCGTCCAAGGTATAATATCTGTATTTTCTCTGTCACTGAACCAACCTAACGCGCTTCGCTGTCAGGTAAAAATGGACGAATGGGCTCAGCTTCGTGACGAATATTTGCAGGAGCTCATCAGACTCGATGGTCTGGGTTCCGATAACTCCCCCCTTTCTATATCTTGTATTCTCTGTGGCAACGCTGGTTCGTCCGTGCACAGATGTATCGATTGTCGCGCTGGTGCATTGCAGTGTACCGACTGTATCATATCTTCTCACCGCCTTAACCCCTTCCATCGAGTCGAGGTGAGGCTACTTCTTTATCCTATTGTTGCTCATCACTGATCCGACATTTCGATTAGACGTGGCGTGGCGAATTTTTTGAGAAGAACACACTCGCGTCTATCGGCCTACGGATTCAACTGGGTCATCACGGTGGACGATGTACCGGCCCTCTCCCCGGTCACAAAAAGTTCACCGCCGTCGATATCACCGGCGTTCACCGCATCGCACTCGACTTCTGTGGCTGCGGCGACAGTCAATCAGGCTCGCTTCGTCGTACCCAACTCTTACGCGCTGGCTTCTATCCAGCTACCCCCGACGAACCTCGCACCCTCTTCACACACGCTTTCCTCGAAACCTTCCACGTCCTTACCCTTCAGGGTAAAACCACGTTGTATAACTTTTATTACGCCATCGCACGCAAGACCGACAACCTTGAGATCGACGATTTACCAGTAAGTTGTCTCTTTCTCTTCGTCTGCCAAATCTGATTTCATCTCTATCTAGGATCGATACCAAGATGCGCTGCGTGTTCTCCGACAATGGCGCAACCTCATGCTATTGAAACGTCACGGCCGTGGACATGACCCGTCAGGGGTCATGTCCACTCTTCCGGGCTCCCTTACCACCGAATGCGCAGCTTGCCCCCATCCGGGACGCAATCTACCAGATGATTGGGAGTCGGCGGATGATAGCATGAAGTGAGAAGATACCTTTGTAATCGTTGTAACGCTTTCTTACCTGTACAAGGTTTTTGTACTTTCTTATATTAGCAATCGATGCCAACTTCCGACTGAAGTCGCGAGAGCGGCATCTTGAGGACTTCCATCTCTGTCCGGGATGGGGTTGCTTCGTCGACTCTCGCGGCTATCTAGAACACGTCGATAACTCCCCCGATCAAGTGGAGGTAAGTATTTCGGCTACGTGGTGGAGGCTTGGAAACTGACACAGCTTCGCAGATCAATACTTGTCAATCCGATCTCCACGCTGTCGATCATGCAAACAAAAGCAAGAAGGGTCTGAGAGCTAGCGGAGCTGCTGCGGTTGTATGTGCAAGGCACGGACTTGTGAGACCGAATGGTGTAGGGGATTTACAGAAGGGCGAAAGGTGTGTGTAGCTACTCCGTCATCGTATTCCATCCAACCTAATCGTCTTGTCATTAGATATGCCAATATGGATTATATCCTTATGTCGGGCGCTCGCGGTATCAAAGTTAACCACCTCATCGTAACCTACGACATCGCTTGTCAATTCTTCAAGAAATGGGATGCTCGACACGCAGCCCTTCCCCTCTCCATCCAGCTATCGCCTACCGTTGAACTCGACGCCGGGGTTCCCAGTCTCCATATAGAAGGACATGGTGCTGACTGCAAGTGCCGATGGGGGCTACGACAGAAGAAAGGTGCATGTCGTACGTCAGGAGAAATAATCGAGGAGCAGTGGTCGAGTGCGAATGGGTTGGCTTCAAGCATCTCCGAGATGTCTCCTAGTGCGCGCGAGGAGATCCTTAATGATCATTGGAATCATTGGAATTTCCGCAAGAGAGTCAGCTACGGTATGTCTCATAGTATCTTTATCTTCTCGTCTATTCAAACTTAATCGCCGATAGGTCGGATTTTCAAGAAAACTTTGATCGAAGCACTCGAAATGCGTGTCACGCAGAACGCAATCTTCGTTCAATATAACAACGCGTTTCCCAAGGAGTTGACTACGAAATGGGAGGGAATGGTGGAAGCGTGGGATCGTGAGATGCTAGTGAAGACCGTGCCCAATCCATATGAGGAGCCCACTACAAGTAAGTCGGGCCAACGTCTATCATGCGTCTATCGTTTATTGATTTTGCAATTAGAGTCTTCGCTTCAAGACATTCGATTAGCGTTAGCGGAAGAGGAAGAGAAACTGATCAATGAAGGACATGTGGCTGTACATCGTGTTTCGGCTTCTGGGTTGTTGGTTACTGGATTACAGCTCGAAGAACAGCAGTACGTCGCCGTCTTCCATTATATCAATTCGCACCAGCTTAACCTTTGTAGGCATGTTCTTCGCATCCGCATTACCGCCTTGCATCGCAACGCGCCTGCGGCGCAGCGAGCAAATCTGAAGGAGAAGCAGAACGCTCTTGCACGAAGGATCAAAGCGTGGCAAGAGATTCAAGATCTCCATATGCCCTTCATCATCGCCCATCGCACCGCCCCCTCTACATCGACTTCTACATCGACTTCTACATCAACCGCCCCCTCTACATCGACTCCCCCTTCTACATCGACCGCCCCTCCCACGTCTACCCGCCCCAATCCTCAATCGACGGCTACTCCCTCCAATCCCCAACCGTCGACTCAATCGCAGTCGGACGCTATTTCGTCGGGCACCCCCTCTCCCTCTTCACCTTCACCTCCGTCTGCAGCTGACGTCCCCCTCTTCCTTCCTTCTTCCTTACCCGACTCTCTTCGGTTATCGCCCTCTCTCACCTCTTTCGTTTCGATCGAACGTCGACTTCGTATTGCGCAAGCTAAAGACAGTCTAAACTCGCTTCGACGTTCTCTTCGCACGACGAATCAGCTGTGGGATTATAAGAAGAAACAAGTCACCGGTCAGCGTGGCAACACTCGCGCGCGTAGTCTCATCGAGCAATTTAAAGAGAAGACGGACTTAGCTGTCTAAGGCTTCCAACGAATACATACTCGCCATACTCGAGTACTCGTGGGTGAGTACTCGTGATGCGAGGCCGAAGGTCTCGCATCCGATTTTTTTTTGAGTTTTTTGCTCCGAAACACTCGAGTACTCGCGTGTATATTCGCGAGTACTCACGATCACACGAGTATTTGCGAGCATTCGCACTCGAGTGCTTTCAGAACACTCGAGTACTTGTATTCATGAGTACTCGAGTCTATCCGATACACTCGAGTCTTTGCAATCATGAGTTGACGAGTTCACTTGCGAGACTTGAATACTCGTCCTTATCACACTTTTCAGACTCGAGTTCAAGCAGAACTCGAGTCGCACTCATCGTACTCGAGTCCAGACAGGACTCAAGTACGCTCAATCACACTTCACTCAAACTACCTACTCGGACCCAGACACCTTGACTTCTTGTTTGTCTTGTTCACACTCTTCTTCTTGAGGCTGCCCTTTGCTGGTGGTTTTCATCCGAGTACCCACGCTGATACCTGCGAGTACTACATAGTAGTCGGAACTGTTTGCATCGCGGCGGCGAGAGGTGGTGAGGGCGCTAGTGGTGGTAGTGGTCGTGACGATGGGGATGTGTGGACGACAGCGGCGATGCGAGAGTATTGGGCGAGAACGGAGGAGGCGACACCGAGAGGAAGAGGAATTGGGAGGAGGGAGGGAGACACGAAAGAAAAAGAATTCATAAGTATCAGTCGAGACATGAGATAGACAACATACGCACCGTTCATCCACAGGACCACCTCATCTCATAATAAACTCATTCCTGTCTTTCAGGCTCTGGCTTCCGGACTTTGGGTCTTCGAGAGACGGCGGAGACGTTGAGTCGTTGGCGTGCACAGGCAAGGGATTGCGGAGCGAGACGAGGACGGTCAAAGTCGAAAAGAATGAGGGTGATGACGTGTACGATGAAACTATGGACGGTGTGGGGTGTGAGTCGAGGATTGAGTGGGGTGGACGAAGGTTGAAGTCGAAAGAATGTGAAATAGATAGTTAGCAATAAGTACGAGACCAAACGGTTTGACCGACGCACCTCTTATTTTACACTCAGATGACCGTGCCCTATCTCCATCTCGAACATCAAGCCGCATCATTCAACTTCACCGCCGATGAAGATAATCTAAAAAGAGCGAAGGTAAGCTACGTCGTGAGATCGAATCGAACGAGTACTCACGATCTTGGCACGATTTCGAATCGTGCGGTCTTGATTTCCCTGGGGATTGAGATCCACGACGACGGATAATGATGACGGCGGAGGACAATGTCGTGGGGCAGATGGAGTCTGATGGACGAAGGATTAAGTCGAACGAATGTAAAACAGACAGTTAGCGATATGTGCGAGACCGATTGAATGAATGACGAACCTGACGTTTGATACCCGAATGACTATGCCCCATCTCCATCTCCAAAACCCAGTCTCATCACTCAACAACGATGAACGCGATCTGAAAAGAATTCTGGTAAGTTGCAGCAAACGATCGAATCAAAATGACAGACTACTCACTATTTGCACGGCCTCGAATCGCGCGGTCTTGATTTTGTGGGGGGCTGAGATCGACGAGGAGAGACGGGTGATGGGTGTGGCAGAGGACGATGTGATAGTGAAGACGGTGGTGAGTTGCAGAGGGTGTCTTGCGTCCGCGAGTACTAAATAGTATGCTCTTGATTAGGTCGTGTTTGGGGCGATGGAGTAGCGGCGGCGGCGTCGACAGAGAAGATTTTGAGCAGTGGATGTGCTGGCACGATCACGAGGACGGTTAGTTGGATGTGGTGAAGGTGGAGTGCGACGAGGAGGAGCGAGCGGTGGCGGCGAGTATGGCGGGTGTGGATGAGGACGCGCGAGTCCTGTACAGCAGCTGATGTAAGCCAGTCGATTAGCTAGGAGGGGGCTATGGGTAAAAACAATCTATGAAACCAAAAAAACAACATTTTCAACTCGACTATCTAGCTCAGCGTGCTTACTCGTGGCATGCTGGGCGCTCGCGACAATTTTGTGGTCGCGAGTTCGATTCTCAATGCTGGCTGTTGAAAATAATATTATAGTAAATAATATATATATATAATATTTAAATAATAAAAATAATAGTAAATTAAATATTATAAATATTAATTAAACCACGAGTGTTAGCCGGATACTCGTGTATGGAGGACCGTAATGGACTTTAATCCACAGACCAAATCTTTCCTTTTTTGTATGCCTTGTGGGTGCGCATGCGCAAAACATGCCTTCTTATCCTCTGTGTGCATGCACATGGATCTGTGTGGAGTAGTGATTTTCAAAAACACTACCAAGTGGTCAAGTGGTGTGCACTCAAGATGTTGTGTTGCACTATTGCAGGGGCGCACAAAAGGATTGGCCATGAGATCAGTGTGCACACTTGCCCTCCACTGTGTTCCAGACTCTGTGCGCACAACATTCTATGGAGAGTGAATATCCTGGCATGTGTATAGAGAGATCTTGATTTTGACTTTCAGCTGTGAACTTTATTGCAGGTGTTCTGCCAAATTTTAGGCCATAGGTGTCTGTGTGCGTGCGCATCATGTTTGACAAAAGCTGATTATGGTCTGTACCTGCACAACAACTGTGATACAGTCTGTCAATCCAGATTCCCAGTTCTGCTAGCAATGGCCTGATATGAACTCCAATTGACCCCAAATGTTTAAATCATACATGAATTTAGCACAGCAACATCAATCTAGAACTACAGACTATTCATGGCATTGCTTGGTCATTGAATCAATACCAGAAAGATAGTCCTTGGAACTTATGAGACCTGCCTACATATTTTGGGGGCAGAGTTAGACACTCCTACTGAGTCCTGTCACAACCAAACCACCAGACCACAACCCAGGAAAGAAATCTCAGTGATGAAGGAGCAGGATGTTAGAACCATCAGATAACAACAGGTGATTCCTTCAAAGAGGATAGAAGACACCAGTCAGTAAAACAATAGATACCTTGAAGATGTATATAAGCAAGCTCACCAATCATGGAAAACAATAGCTGGATTCACAAGAGTGCCCAGGTCTGACACTCTTGTGGTTCACATCTTTCCCTGAAAACCAGAATGAATGCACTTCAAGAGGCTCAAAAATGCGCAGCCTGGAACTCAGTGAAACCCTGAACCAAGTCTGGTGAAACATAACAGAACTGACATACAATTTAAAGGCTACAACTGTTAGGGTTCTTGGACACAGCAGGACCTGTTAGGGAGCCTGGATACATGGTCAGAGGAGAGTCAAAACAAGGAGAGGCGGCACTTGTCTATCAGTTTAGTGAGATTGCTGAATTTGGAAGATGCATTCTTCAATTCCTTGTTGTAAAATGGCTTCAGATTGACCTAGAATTCCAGGTGAGCACTGAGCGAATGTATGATGTGATGGAATGATACCATGAAAGAGCAGTCCGGATGTCGCAGGGTTGTTTGCGTGGTCAAAACGTAGTTGTAAGGTTCCAGCCATCTTAATGCCAGGATAGATGCTGACTTACAATATCACCTTTGCGTTGTGATTATGTGGACAGACAATCCAACAGAAGAGCTCCAAAACTAAATCCAATTCCATGACCAAAAGCGTTGCAACAATCTGGTGACACGGGCATCTTTCGACGCGTTTCTCAGACAAACGACACGAAACTCTAAGGCGATAAGAACTCACAATTGTTGGCGGCGTCTTTCTCTCCAATCAAAAGGATGTCGGGCTGTACCAAGGTTAGGTATGTGCCAGCACGAACTTCGCCGATACGCCGGGCTGCAAAGTGATACACAGTGATTGTTGGACGTGTTTTCCAGACCCAAATTGTGTGCCGAATGTGCTGAACCCAAGTTGTTGACAGATGGCGAGGTGAAGACGAGACGTCCGTGAGGCTATCATGGGAGGTCTTTGAGCAGATTTTATGGTTCCCAGAACGCGAGCCACTCACCCCCCATACGTGCTCGACAGTGTAAAGTTGCCCGATAGAGAAGACGAGATCAGAGACGAACCGTCGGTTGATTTTGAAGATCGTATTTGTGGTTGAATAAAATAATACGCGTCAGAAGGTGTTTTAGAAATCAGGAATGATCGAGAATGAGCAGAGCGATGAACCTACAGCAAGCATCCCCAATTTGAACACCGACCTGCCCCACGTGTAGCGAAAGCCTTCACGCAATGGTCTTGATGAGACTGACAGCAAAAGGTGGCATAGGGTTAGTAGTGGACCAGGACGTTGATGTAAAAAGTGCTCACAGTGTTTTGAGTAGAACAAATCTGAGAACGCGAACGATGCGAGAGGTAAGGTCGAAAGCGGTTTCAGCGTAAATATTGGTAAATAGCCGCAACCAACTCAGTCTCCGCTCCTAATGGTCGGCCGTCGCCGCCGACCAGCTTCTCAACACGATTAGTTCCACATAATCTTGTGCTAAACAAAGTCTTAAATAAGGAATACTAATGTCTGTTTCGATCCATAGTAAAGGCTCCCATCGTTCGAGCGTCTGCCAGTATTTCTCGAACCGTGGATAGATTCCGCTGGAAGAACAGCACAAGACAGTGGGAAATTACGGGCAAGCTTGCTGATAATGTTGCGCACTGGACAGAGGAAGACAGACTCGCGAGGAAGGAAGACGAAAGAGGACGACGTGGTCGCAGGTGGGTTCAGACCAGGAGATGGACGTCGAAGAGGATGAGCAGTCATCCGACGAAGAATCCGAGGAGCTTTCTGACGCTCCAGAAGAGATAAAGGCGTTGAAGGTGATTCTTTTCTGCTCTTAACATGATTACAAGTCCTCTAATGCTGTCTATCAGGCTCGTCGACGTCATCTGCGCAATCTCTTGTCGGAAACTAATCGTCAATCGTCGAAACGTCCTCCTCGTCACGTATCTCGGGCCCGACCACATCCTGTTTCTCGGCCTCCGTTACATGTCATTCCCGGCTATACGGTACTCGTCGTAGACACAAACATTCTTCTGGATTCTCTCGCCAGCTTCGCTTCTCTAGTCGAGAGTGAACGCTGGACTGTGATTGTTCCACTCGCCGTCATCACAGAACTTGATGGACTCAGTGCAAACAATAACCAACTAGGGGTTGCAGCAGCAGAAAGTATCGCCTATATATCTTCGCACGCAAGGACACATTCCGTGTCATTGAAGATCCAGACTTCGCAAGGCAACTACCTGCACACTCTTGGCTTACGGAGTGAGGACGTTCAGTTCGACTCAGATGAGTCATTGTCGGAGCGCAACATGGACGATCTCATTTTGCGAGCCGCAGTGTGGCAGGATGATCATTGGGTTGATCGTTCTAATCTTCTCAAAAGTGAAAAGCAGTCATCGGAAACGGAGAGCGCTGCAAAGGTGAGGTTGTCAAGCTTTGATCGCAATCTCCGCCTAAAGGCTCGTGCACGCCAGTTGGCTGCAGCAGATCAACGCGATCTGGCTTCTATCCTGGTTGTTGGCACCTAATCATTGCTAGCCGCAAGGGACAACTCCGAGCACGCAGCCACACCACCGTTGACCTATACAGTTTCTTCTTGCTCGATACGTTCCTTGAGCTTCATTCAGAACTTCAGAGAGAACTGGAGCAGATTATTCAGCAAGAAAGACGGGGTGAAATTCCTTCGTAAACACTGGGCGCACTGCTGTGATATATAATCCCGTCGCATCCACAGCTCGCATATGCATTCTTGCATCTTTGCTCCTTCGTTCCTTTTGCATACTTCCTTCGGTTCATCCATGTTTATTGCCTTGTATCTTTCCTTCTGTACTCTGAGCCGCATCTACCGATTCTGCACAGTAGTAGCGTAGATCCTCACACATCAGGGAAAGCATCTGAAACACATTTATCCTTCACAGCCTCCAATCACATCCCGCCGCCGCCACCATAACTTGGGTTCACCGAGTTCACAGTGTTTGCTACTCGGTCTCGCCCCAGCGTAGCGACGAATGTGCGGATTTACCGGGGATGACGGCTTTCGGCGTCTAACTCTCATCTGGCCTCTAATGCAAATTCGAAATTTCAATTGTAAGATAAAATCGACACTTACATCCATCACCTTCGCGAGGTGGGCTGAAGCACCGCGTGCTACGATGTTATAAGCATAGCACCCTATTCGCCGGAGATTCTTGCGGCCGGCACGCTGTGATAAGCGCTGGAAACCTATAATCGTTGCCTCACTGCCTCATGCCCCATGCCCCGTCATGCCTGATCAGCAAACCTCATTCCCCGACATACCTGTCAGCGCAAACCCCGCAGTCGTCGAGGCATATAATCTCGTCCGAGCGACTTGGGAGCATGGAGAGACACTGTTGTCTCAAGAAGACGTCGATCCAGTCCAGCTACGCACCACAGCGACAAGGCTTGAAAGTTACACAGAGTTGGTGGATGCAATGGAGGAGGGCGGCGATGATGAGGAGTGGATCAGAAGCTTATCCATATCGCTCGCACGTATGATTGGATCCTTACGGGGTGCTGCTCGGGCGATGACGACTCGGTAAGGCAGATTCTGAGTTTCTTGGATCATCATTTGGTTTTTATGGTCTGGGATTCATCTAGGAGGGATAAGAATACGGCTCATTTCCCTGCGGTGCAAGTTCAACGCACTGGACAGCGTGGTCGACCCGCAAAAGTCCTAGATGAGGGAATTTTGAGGAACATGATGGCATCAAACCGGAACGTTACAATGGTAGAACTAGCCAAGACCCTCAACGTTCATCCGAAGACCGTCAAGCGGTATATGCAAAAATATGGGATCACAAAGTCTTACAGTGCTATCACTAATGCGGAACTGGACGACCTCTTTCGCAATTATCGCAAGGAGAGGCCACACTCCGGTAGACGATATTTCCACGGTCATATTCGTTCCATGGGACTGCGAATACCGCGACACAAAATTGTATCTTCAATGAAGCGTGTTGATCCGGTCGGTGTTCAGTTGAGGTATAGGCAGGGAGTTCAGAGGCGAGACTTTGAGACACAGTGGCCGAACGCTTTGTGGTGTATGGATGGCCACCACAAGCTAATACTGTGGGGTATTGTGATTCACGGATTTATAGATGCTTATTGTCGCACGGTACACCATTTCCATTTCAATAGCAGCCGAGTCTGACTCTCTCCTAGATAGTAGGTCTGGAAGCTTCAAATACAAACTCCAGCTTCTGAAAAAATTAGACCTACTAATTGTACTTTTGAGTACTTTTTAGTACTCCAGAGCGCTCAAAAGTACAATTAGTAGGTCTAATTTTTTCAGAAGAGTGTGCAAGTTTTGGGAGTCTTTCACCGTTCGATAGAACAGTACGGGCGCCCCACTCGTGTCAGAGGAGATCGAGGTGGAGAGAATTTTCTTGTCGCGAAAGAGATGGTGGCTATCAGAGGAGAAAACAAAGCTGCTTACATCTTTGGAACGTAAGTGACGAAGTTCAGATTTCAGGATCTCACACCTGGACAGATCCACCCACAACACACGCATAGAGCGCCTTTGGCGTGAAGTAGGCGATCAATTTGCACGCTGTTGGAAGGGTTTTTTTCTTCGACTTCAAAATTCATTCATGCTCGATAAGAAAAACCCACACCACTTATGGCTTCTCAATCACCTATTTCTCAAGGATGTTCAAGAATCATGTACTAAATTCCAACGAGAATGGAATCACCACGCAATTTCTGGAAGATCAGCTAGTGAAAGATCTCCAGCTGTAAGTTCTTCGCCAGGCAATCTCACCTTCTGTTAATCGGTTGAGCGACTGCTAGGACATGCGTGCAAAAGGTGTCCTCATCTATGGATATCCTAAGGAAGTGGATGGAGACATATTTCTGTCTCAGAACTCCACCGCGATGAGCAAATATTTCGGCAAGAACATTGAAGACGTTTCTGACTCTGGTTCGGACAGCAACGATGAGCTTGACACCGACCTCGATTCGGAAGCAGACTCGTAAGAGTCTTCTTCCCCTTTCATGACATACACTCATCTAGATGCAGCGATTCAGATGACTCCCAGGAATCCGAGGATGAAATCAGCGAGGCAGATCGTCGACTTTTCGCAGCTTTTACAGCGGGGCAGCGACATGTCCCACGCATAGTGTTTCCTTTCCCAGAACTTACCATGGTTCAGAGATTTCAAGCTGCTTTTGAGGCAGCTGAAGAAGAAAACTTCATTCCCAATGGATACGGCATGCTACCGGAGGAGGATGAATATGAAGTTTGGGATCCGCATGAAACCGTCACAGTTGCTAGGAAAGACGTCACAGTCACATTACTGGAAGAAGTTTGGAAGCCAAGAGCAGTGCGTTGGATACTTGGTTTGCATCTGTTAGGCCTCGTACTTCCCCAAGTTTGATATAATAGTCTCTGCGACCGCTTAATTCCAGTGTTTTGAGACTAAGTTGACAATACCCGAATAGTCTATCATCGTGCGTGGATACAATGTACCGGGATTCTATGGATATACCGCTGAAAGACAGAATTTAATGTTTTGGACCAGGGAACGATGGCTTTCTCACCGGAATACTAGCGATGACGCGAGGCAGCGACTTTGTCGGAGCTTGAAAACGAAGTGCGTCCTGGGGCCATACTTCCGCCGTCTGAGCCAAAGTGGTCTGGCAACGACAAGCTGCGAGAGATAGATCAAAGCTCACAAAGGAATTCTTACTAAGAAGAAAAGTTCAATATCTGATAATCCAAATATGACCTGAAGGCTACCGACGAGGATTCGACTATGGCTCCGAATTCTGGCTTCCAAAACACGGCTGAGGTCATTCTATCTTATGGATGTTTTGAATAATCGATTATCCTGTCTTTTCATTCTAAGGATATCCATCCCATGGACAAACATCCAAAGTGTGATAGGGATTCAAGGGTCTTGAGGAATCTGTCGAGTATCCAGCTGTTCCACACGTATCAGACAAGCACGCCCATCCCTTATCCGTTCACGGATCTCCCATCTCGATACGTGTTCCCTTCTTGACCTGCCCCTCCCACTTTCAAGTTCCATTTTCGAACGTACTGGAAGTCCTTGAACTGAGCTCGGCGCGGTGTTTAGGTTCAATGTGGGACCATCTGGAGATCACTAAGTACTCGCCATCGCCACCGCCGCGTCCTTTGCATTTCATGAAAATGCCGAAAGTCGAGACCAAGAGCTGTAGAGTCGCTATTGGAGGTCCCAATTCGAGTCGCGACAGGATAATGAATGAAGGTGCGCATTTTGTGGCATGCTCGTCGTAGGGCCATCTTTCATTTCGAGCTTCTACACAGCGAACCGAAACATGCGATCCGTCCTCGAATCACTCAAGTCCATCCTGTCCACGATGAACAGCCCGCCAACTCCTTCGCAAGAGATCGCCCCCCTCAACTCCTCGACAAGAACATGGGTTCGGACGTCGCTCATTGTCGCCATCTCTACTACGAAGAACTTCGCCAATCGCGACTCCACGCGAGACCTTGTAATCCTGCCCATACCGACATACCAAGAGCTTATGGTCGCCTATTTTCAACTGCAGGAATGTGCTTCGTCACCAGTCCGAAGGAGCTCGGTGGTTGCGAATACCCCTGAGAAGCTGAGTACGAGAGTTCCTGAAGAGTGGGTGCTGGGACAGAGGCAGAAGGGGAGTCAGATGGTGCCGCCGACGCTGGAATCGCAGGGCTACGATGCCGTTCTGTCGATCAGGGGGAAAAAAGTCCTCACAGGTTGAAAACATAGGATGTACGTAACATGTCTTCCAATATACATTCATACCCACAATTACACGTCAAGAAATATGAGAATCAGAAGTATTGTGAATGCTGAATGAAGTCTCGCGGTTGTGTGGAACGAATATCGAGCTCTTCATGATTAAGTGTAGACACGGAAGAAGCTTCGTCCACAGGCTGCGTGGCGAATTTTGGCATTCTAGTTTGGCGGCAGCTTCCTAGTCTCGTCACCAGAGAGGCCAAGCACGCGAAATATTTTACCGCAGAGGGATTGGTCACGAGTCTAGTAGCTTCCCCTCCGCATTGATGTGATGCTTATCGAAGAGCCGGGTTCAAGGTGGATATGGGCCTGCCAAGCCGGTGGCAAAGTGCTATGGGTATCCCCATCTTCCTCTCCGGCATCTGTTAGATCGTTTCCATCGTCCATTTCGTTCAATCTTCAATTTCCATTGCTGCGAACAAGATCTTCGTGAATCATCCGTGGCTCAGGAGGAAAAAAATGTTTTGGAATGAAGGAATAGGTGCGTTGCATTTAGCTCGCGGAAATCAGAAAGGTTCAAGAAATGGAAATCAGCTTATATCAAAGACAATGATCTGGCTAACGGATACAGGGAGCAAGGGACAAGAGCGTACGCAGTCAGTTATTGCTGTGGATGGGATTATCAGCGAGGGTTTAGAAAGAAAAGGTCACGACGTACTCTCGAGTGTAGCTAACTGCGGCCCCAACAACATGCGGATCAGCGCCCACATCCCCTTCACTCCTCGCCGTATCCGCTGGCCCTTCCTCAATAATCCTCTCTTCGCCCATCCCACGCTCTGTACCTCCCTCAGTCGTACCAAAGATAGACTCATAGGACGGGGGTGCACCCGAACCGAATATCGATTCGTAGGATGGGGGCGCAAGATCGTCGGCGCGATGACCGGGTAGTGAATGGTAGGGGGGAGGATTGAGATCGGATATCGCCTCATCGACGGGAGCATGTATATTGCCATTTTGGATGGCCGCTGTAGAGCTATTAAAACGAGATCAAACACCTTGAGCGCGATCGCACCTATCACTGCCCCTAAATATCCTGTGTGAATACCGAGACCTCCAAAGGCTAGCAGCCGATGACTTACCACGCATGACATGCAGAACTAACTGTTGCAGAACACTTTCCGGCAAAATGACGTTGTGGATAGACATTGCAGAATACTAGATGAGCGGTCGATCAGCTACGCAGACCCGACCACGGTAGACGGAGTTTACCGTACGGGCACGCACCGATAGCCGCCCGTCGCCTACGACTCGTGGTCCCGTGGGCGGCGCTTTCTCGCGGGGTGGTGGTGGTGGTGGTGTATTCGTCCGACGACGCCTACGGATTTCATCTTGACTTTTCCTTCTCGTCTAAATCCTTCTCATGCTTTTGTCAGTGTGCTGTCTGACACATGCTGTGATCCTAGAGAGCTATGACTTGAGCGGGAGACGTCAGTGATATCGTGCGGATGATATTGGGATGGTGATAACATGTCAGGTTCCAGCCAGATATCCCAAGTATCCTTGATGAAAATCTGGCCGACTTGACTTCCTCTGAGCACGCACCAAGATCGTGTACAATCAGGTGGGGAGTGGCAGCAGGAATGAAAACATACATTAGGAGCACAGGTAAGAGTCAGAGGAGAATTGGCTTGGAGATTATGCTCGTGTCTACCAATGATTTGACCGGTCCCTTCACTCCTGGAAAATCGATTTTCTGTGCAAGACCTTGAGGGTACTAAGAGAGGGAAGCCCTCAGAAGCCTTCAAAAGCCTTCAAGATATTCAGTGGTGTGGACTGGTTGTATGGATAAGGATCAGAGATTGTGGTGACCGGACTTCCGAACGACAGAGGTACATTATGGGGATCTGATACTGTTTGGTGGAGTGCTTGGCACTCCGCTTTACACTCCGGTTCACACTCCGATTGAAAAAATTGTTTTTAAGATAAACAAGGGTCTTAGTAAGCAAGACTAAAATGCAGACACTTGAGACCACGGCCGCCGCCCTTGAGATTGCTGACATCCCCTCTCACTGGAAACTCTGTTCAGACATCACGGACAGAAGTCCAGGAAACCTGACATTAGGCCTCGTCGCTTCTACAAACAAAAGCGGCGCTCGTGCGATCACATGCTCGATGTTTGGGAGCTTGTTGGATATTAATGGTTAGATATGTCTGTGCGGTTTGCAAGGAACGGGAGCGATCATAGGTGTGCGTCTCAGCAATGCAAGAGGAAAGAGTTGGAAGACCACTGTGCCGCAGAAGCAGTAGCATTGACGTATGAATCGGGTGGTCAGATGTGCAAATCACGTCGGAGTTAGGGGAGGTCTGTTCGACGAATACTTTTTGCTCCTAATTGGATTCACTGTGGGAAGTGAGTCCAGTGACGCTCATATGGGCTGACGTAGAGATTGTCAGCGGAAGTACCACGGACCATTGACGAATATCGCGATGCTGCCCGGGCGCAAAGGTCGTGTATAACATCTGACTTGAGCAAGGACTTGCTCAGCCCCGTGATGCGATTTCGGGATGAAATGGGTCTTTGTATCACTTGGGCGGGCGTCACTGATACGCGCTGGATACAGTACGTGTATAGCTATCACTTACAGTGTTCTAGTCCTGTCACCCTCCGTCCAGCAACGATCGATGAAAAGTATTCCGTCTTCATGTAGGCAACGCAGAGATGTAATGTGGCAGAATGAGGTCCTCATTGCAACGGAACCTCGAGGTGGGAAGTGGGTCGGTGAGTCACACTTCAATTTGGAAGTCCGCTGTTTGTCATCCTCTTCACACCCTGTCGATACCAACGAATGCCTGGGATTCGACCCGACCCTTTCGTCCGAGCTGATCGCGTCCTTTTCTCTGCAGGTGAGATTTATATTGGATCGCATGATATACTACTCAAGCGAGACCAAGCGAAACTGGGTACCCAATGTCCCGAGGCTGGAAGCGAGGTCGCACTCAGGCTACACGCCATTTCAGGTGCATTACAGTCATCTTGAACCTGGAATCATCGTAGAAACCTCTTTGTCCCTCGCTGGAACCGCTCCGCAACCTTGTGATGCCGTCCCCTCAAAGCCGCTCAATTCACTCGTGTCTCTCACATGGTCAATGAATATCAAAGCCTTACCTGAGTGCGCTGATTCATACCCCGAAGCTTCTGGATCATCCGAACAGGGATAACCCTTGATTTGAGACTCTCTCTCGTGCGAGTCTCTTGCGTCTGAGGAGTGCTTCATTCTCCGTGTCAGCACGTCAAGGAGCTCTCAACATTTCATTGTTTTGATCCAAATTCTCTGTCAACTACTATCTACCGGCCGATTTATCGTTCAGGTTTCGAGCCAAATACAAGGCCGTCGCTACTGAAAGGTTACTGAGACTAGTTCTGCTAGTGGTTTAGGGTTCGCTCCCACATGAAGCACACTTTGACATCAAGCCTTCTCTAGACATAATTCCCTTTCGAGCCAATGATTTACATTCGTCTGCACTGTTCGGGAAGACATGCAAATGCACATTTCGCGAAGCCAGCTGGATGAACGAACCAAGAACGTAATGTTTTGCATCAACCGCGCGTATGTACGTCACAGTCCCTGACCGAGGGCCTGATTCGGTACACAGAACCTCACTTCCCGCTTTGGTTCGGCGACAAGATAACTCAACAGAGACAGAAAACAAGGCGATTCTCTACTCAACCCCGTATATGGGACAAGATAAGTTGAGTCACGATAATGGTTCAGGATTTGATTAAAGGCAAGATTGGAATATAAGGGGAGGGAAGAAGAACCTGGCTGTGCAGCTTCTTGAATTCAGACGCTGGATCCGTCCAAGACATCTACGATATCGCGATAGGATCCCATGGTCCTAATATGACTTTGAATGCAAAGGATGATTACGTCGACGACTCGCGGTTCAATTAAAGAAGTAAGCGAAACATGAGTGCATGAGTGTCGATGCATAGCTCCGTGATTTCTCGGTCCGCTTCAGGTGCGCATCAAGTCATACATGCCAGGCATATATCATTTGCTGTACGTGATGTGTCCGGAAAGTATGTCAATCTTGATCCAAAGAAAGGCAGCGGAGTGTCGGATATCAATTCATCTCGGAGTTTGAACTCTCAACACATCCTGCACGCTCGACATGACACCCATAACATCGCCTATATCAGAAGCTTCGAACACTGAATCGTCACCCAACAGCGACGCCGTCTGCCCAAGATCCATGGACTGTGAGCAATTCCTATCCACTCGACTTTGTGGTGTGACTGACTGTGCTCGAATTATCAAGTACCTTCAGCTACGCTCGAAGTGGCTATTGGACAACAATTTCTCCTTTCTTCAACATTGGTCGCACTAGCTGCTTTAATCCCGTTTATCACATCGTCTCAGGATGGAGACTCCGCTCTCTTGGTCAATGTACTGCTGCAGGCCTGGATCAATGAGCTCTCTCATCGCAGCGGCGAGGTTGATCCTCTGATTATCGCTATTCTCTTGAGAAAATATGACAGCGAAATCTTTTCGAAATGCGACATTCAAAACATTTTCCTAACGACTAGTGCAGCCTACGAGGGAAACGATCCAGCGTACTACACCCGGTTTCCACGTCGCTTGGGAATGTGGGCCGATGCTACCCTTGCCCCATCCTTCAGCCTTTCACACAGCTCCGAAAGTCTCTCTCGTGTCGTATATAACCTGCGTGGAGCTGCTGCTGCAGGGTTCCGTCATGTCATACCAGCAATGGCTGCTGACCCCGTCACTCACTTCGTCATTCGTTTCAACCTCCCTTTGTCGTCAGAGCAAATCTCAACGCAGACCTTGGAGATAATCCGAAGTCTCGTAGTACCGCCCAATCAGCAAGGTAAGAGGTTGCTTAAGAAGTTGTACTCGTTGCTTGACATCTTGCGATGTAGGCCATGCCAACCCGGATAGGTCTACCGACGACAGTGATTCAGCACCCGATGATCATGAATCCGACTCAGATCATGAATCCGACTCAGATCATCCTCGCGAGCCGTTTACTTTGAACTTTGTAGTGCGGCCCTCGGATGTACTTCCGTCTCCCGTCGATGAGGATCTCCCAGAATTGCTTACACTTGACTCGAATTCGAGCTCAGATTCAACTGCTCCTCATCAACCCCACTCTCCTCCTCGACTTCCGTTGCTATCTGACACGATCCGCATTATGCCCGCACCTTCATCCGCTCCGCCCACCGTTTACTCCCCAAGTCGACCTCGTCGGATCTCAGCCGAGGAACTCGACAATCCGCGTCTTATCATTTCTCGGGAGGAAGACTGGGATGGTAAGACCGCGAAAACGCTTGGTTCATTGGAATCTTTTCCCGGAAATCGAAAAGCATCAGTAGTGGATCAAAACCAGATCGACCCGGATGTTCCAAAGGCCAGGCCCGGTCTCGAGAACATCCTTCCGATTCTGCAATCTCTAGGCCTCGATCCGGCCGTCGAGGAGACAGCTCTTGCAGACCCGGATAAGGCAGGCAGGCCTAATGTAGAAGATATTATCGGCGTGCTCAAGAGCTCGCCTGACGCAATCAAGAGATGGCAGGAAATCAGGCAGTGGACTGTCAGTGTCGCTCAAAAGAAATGGAAAGACAGGCATGTTATGTCCTTATCTCGTTTTAACTCCACAATATTAAAACGACGTATGCAGTCCCGATGTGAACGCGGCCCTGTGACGGCGTTCATGATTCGTGAATGGTCGAAAATGCTTAGTCCGGTTGCTTGCTACATCGCTGGCTACGTCTGGTGAAACGTCTATTGATGTGTTGCGTCATATATTGTCTTCTGATGCGTCAAGCCACCCTTGACCTACATTGTGTGTTTTTCTCGTGTTCCATAGGTTCTTGTCTAGCTTTTCTTTCCCCTGTGAACGGTGGTTTGTGGTAAATACGTAGCTTTTCGGTTTGATAGTGCGAAGTTTGCATTCTGTTTCTTTGTGCAATGGCAGTAGGCCATGAAAAATTTGACAGGAATCTTGACTTCGCGGACCTCCCTTCATGCCTCTGTATAAATGGCCTTATGTCAGAAGTCTCGAAGCAAGATGATCAAGTAGTAATCCTCTATGATTGAAATGTAGATCGTCCAATGGTCATGATATCCTTCGCGTCGCGCCTCGCGCTGCTTGTTTTCCTGAACGCAAAGATGTAGCATTCCTTTCGAGTATCTTTACAGGCGACCTTCGAGAGGTACACGTAAGGAAGGGAATACATCTCGTCCTACAACGTCTCACATACTTCAACTTATCACCCGTGCTCCAAAGCTCGATTTTGTGCTTCATTATTGTGATGTTGCCAATGACCATGGCTTGCAATTGCATCTGGATCACAACGAAACAACGCCGTCGAAGCTAATTGCTTCAGAGAGAGATCAAGAGTTGAATTCAACGACATTGGCTCAAAGAACATGTACGAGCACATTATAATAGCAACAGGTTCATCTTCCACATCATCCTTCTGCTCCATCCTCTTGAACTTCTAACTCATTTCCGACATCCAAAGCCAGCCCTCTTTTAGCATCTCTTGCATCTGCTCGAGCCTTGCGACTAGACTCGGCTGTGGGCGTTTGAGGAGGTGCAGGCAATGATTTGGAGCGTTTGGAGCCAGTGTTTCGGACCGCTGATCTTGGATGAACGGGCTCGGAGGCTCTCAGTGAGGACTTGGGTTGTGAGGGAAGTCGAGCATCCTCGCTTTTCGCGAGCCCTTGATGCTTTCGTTCGTACTCCATTGTCCGCATCTGATACCTCTGCTCGAAACTGTCCTCGGCAGCAATGGTGTTCCAGTAGACTTTGCCTTTGAGTTTGGCCGAGTTGTAGTCCAATGCATCCCATAAGTCCCTCTGTTGAAGATCGGGTCTGTGGTTGAGTGTAGCTTTGACCTGAGCCTCGATGCTATTGTATGTCGTGCGCAGCTTTGCATAGTAGGGGATGTGGAGGCCTTCATCAATGATTTGAAACCAGCTGGCCAAAGATTTCTGCGTTGCTTCGCGATCGTGTTTATACCCCTGAGGCCACAAATACTCGGGATCGTCATTAGTCAGTGCCAGCTGCGGAGTCAGATCGTGGATATTGTTGATCAACACAGCGAGAGACATCATGTTGTGGATTGTAGGCAAGCCGGCTGCAACGCCATAGTTTTCAGAGATTCAAGACATACGTCAAAATGAAAGCCTACCAGGGTGCTTGTACAACTGCTCACGAGAGAAATGCTGCCTCCAAATTTCCTCGTAGTGCATCCATAAACGGAAAAAGTTGGCGCTCAGTGTCGGATCGTTGGAATTCGTGAGGTTAAGCCCAGCTATATGTTCTTCCACAACAGCACAGAGGGTGGAAAAATAACTTGCTCGTGGATAATAGAATACACCGCGACAGACAGAGGTTTCGAGAGTTGCGACCGCGTGGATCGTTCCCGGTGGCATGGAGCTGAGATTCCGAACCATGTTTATTGCAATATCTTTCAGACGGAGACTTTCGAGCACTTACAATTTATCCCCAGGAAATAGAATGTAAATCTCCCACTTCGACAAATCTGGTTTATCGGTTTGCAACTGTTTGTCCTTCCGCGACATAGGTTCACCTGGTCTTACAGCCCAACCTTTGACTCCAGACAAACACTCTATGAAGGTGGCGGCGCCGTTGGGATCGCCATGAGCTCGAGATACCACCCCATCTTGACCTGCGATGACCCACGAACGTTTCCCACAATCTTTTGACTTCCACATAAAACCGTGGTTATGAGCAACTTCCGTGTCAACGAATGGACTATAGTGGAATGAGCGTTGATTGCGAATTGACGAACAAGACGTACCTTATCTCATCCGGGATCCCATCGTGTGTTCCATTCAGAACCAAAAAATTTACGGCTTGTGTTGGAGGGTCGTTGTATAACTTAGATAAAGTATCGATGGCACACATCTTGGTGCCTTCCTTTCCAGCCCGTACTTCCACATTTCGCCTTGTAAGGTCTGAAAAGCAACTCAGATGCCGATACAGTGTACGTACTGAGATACATACCGTTCACCTGTCGTGGGATATTTTCATCGAGGTGTAACAGAGCTAAGATTTTGGAGATGGTGGATTGATCGGGTTTTCGAAGCGCTGATCTGACTTTCTCCTCGTACAGGCGTCGTTCCTTGATCCTGGCTTTCAATTCCGTTGCTTCCAGATCATAATCAATCGGCGAGATCTCCTCGGGCTCTGGACCGTCCAAGGTGAAGCCAGGCAATCCTCGGTACGTTCCGGCACCCATTATCGCGACACAACGTGTCTGCAGAAGGCGCTCAGCGTCGGCCGGATCGTTTTTCAATTTCTCCTTCCATTGTTGAGAAGAGAACCTGACGATTGATCGAGCTCGATCAGAGTTCGCTGTGGGTTTGAAGGTAATGTTCAACAATTGATTCCGCCACTTCTTGTCGATGGCCTGTGACTGCGTTGAGAGTCTGGACAATCAGGTGACACAAGACTTACCATATTCGGCATATGTCGTATCATGTCGGAGTCCTCCACAGTGTCCCAGTCACCATTTGAAATGGACGGTTGACCCCGGCTATCATACATGGTGCGCCGATAAACCACCTTGTATCGGGAGAAATCCTATTGAATTGTTAGCAACTAGAAGACATTCGGGGACATATCCGTAACCTATCTTACCTCCACTCTGGGCGCGGTATGCGCAAATTCCAATCCATCGAGCTCAAGACTCGGGGCCACAACCTCTCGATCACGAAGTTGAGGACGCACTGGTTTGATCGGCTTTGTATCGGAAGGGATTCGTTCAGTCGGTCCGGCCGCTCCAGAGCCTCTTGCTCGACGTTTTGGCTTTGAAGTCTCAGGGTGTTCCAACCCTCGCTTTCTAGATTGCTTCTTAGGCCCCGCTTCTTCATTCGATGCTTCTGCTATGCAAGATTCAGGTTCCGGGGAGTTCGGCTCGAGATTAATGACAGGGATGATGATGATATCGCTAGTATCAGCATCAATGAGAGAACTCGCATTATCCTGAAGACTGCCATTCTCCGGCACATGCCCAGGGCTTAGCTGTTGGTGAGGATGTTCTATCTCGACGAGCGCTTCGCCATGAGTTGCGGGATCGACATCCATTTCGTCTGACAGATCCAGCACCAAGGGGGGTGACATGGGCGCATCATCGAACTCCTCGGAGACGTTCAATCTTTGGAAGCTAGTGAACGAGGTATTATGGGGAAGTCTTGGAGCAGAAGAAGACTGGTCGGAAAGACCAGTCGCATTGTCGAGTGAGCCGCCGGGATAGGAACCCTGGCTCGGCAAGGGTCGTTCGCTATCTTTCTCCTTACTTGTTTCGGCCAACGATCTACCGTGAGAAAGGGGCGGGTTGGATCCAGTTAGGACACTTAGTGCAGACGTTGTCCTCGGGACGTGGTCACTGTTCTGATCTGTATCACTCATCTGAGAAACAGCTCTCGATACCACTGTCTCTGATGATGTATCGTCCAGTGTCTTGCCATCTCTGCTTTCAATTTGGACTCCCTCCGGACAAGCCGATTCCGATGAAGATTCTATACCTTCAAATTGTAGGCTTCCAGGTCCGATCTAATAAGAGATGATTACGACGGGAGCGAGCGCGGAGAAAGTAGCCTACGTAGACAATAGGCCGCGGAGTGACGTCTGGAAAGTCTTGAAGGCTGGGAGGAAGCGTAGAAGTCCATTGTAGAAGCGTGCTCCATTTGGTGACAAAGCTATTGGAGCCATCAATCATACTAAAGACGGCCTTCCAGTACAGGTCGTCAAGTCGACCCTGAAGCACAGACGACTCATAATCTGGAACAACAATGTCCTACTCAATTCACAGTCAGGATCTTCACTAAGAAAGAACATGGGTATAAGTGCTCACAAGGATCATTATTTCCAAGCTGGAACGAGCCTTCAAAACATCGGCACCGCCAGAAAGAACGCTTGGCCCTATTCCAAGACTAGAGAGAAACATCTTTTCAAGCTTGATGGGGTTGAGAGCATTGCGATCGGAATCGGTCGCACAATTAAAGAGCGTCAGCAAACGCTTGGTCCTATCTGAATCTCCGCCATTCTTGCGAACAATACGGTCATGTACCTGTCTAGTTGAGTTTTATGAGTGATTAACGGTGCTTCTTCACGGATCCACGTACTGAAGTAGAGCACTTCGCTCCTGTTTGTCAACCAGAGTGAACCAGACTACTCCAAGAGCCGCGGCGCAAATGTTTTCGACAACGTCATTGGCTGTGGCCACTAATTCAGCAAGAGAGACAATGTTTTCGACCCTTTCCATGGTTGGTGTCAGACACGTGGACTCGTCGATTCGACCGGCACCTCGATTGAGACCAGCTTTGACGAGCTGGCTGTACCATTCCAAACGCAATCGAGAGATCTGAGGTTTCCTGCGTTCCAAAATCTCGGACCTGAGATTCACCGCACGGGAAACCCAATACTCATATACATGTTCGTCGACATATACAATGATGGGATCGCTAGATGGTTCGGCATTGGCAGCCGTGGCAGGATTGAGGATGGATGTGATTCGATGAATCAACTTTTCAAGGACGATGTAGATGACAGGTGGAGACAGTTTTTGTCCGATATCATGAGCTTTGAAGGAAGCAAGCTCATGAATCGCCTGCTCGGCGATTTCTTGTTTTCGGCTTTGAAGAGTCTCCCTCAAAGCTCGAAGTCCGGGTTCCGAATTCGATACGGCTTGAGTCTGCTCGAGGATCTCAGAGAACTGAGCTGAGCCTCTGACAATTAAAGATAACAAGCTATATTGTTTGGGCTGTATTGCCTCGAATTGAGAGTCGTCGGAGGGTTCATCCCTGGCCAGTCCGCCGGGTGATTCTGAAGGAGATGTTGAAATGGCTTCTTTGGGCTGTGTTGCCTCGAATTGAGAGTCGTCGGAGGGTTCATCCCTGGCCAGTCCACCGGGTGATTCTGAAGGAGATGTTGAAATGGCTTCTTTGGGCGGTTTTGCCTCGAATTGAGAGTCGTCGGAGGGTTCAGCCCTGGCAAGTTCGCCGGGTGATTCTGACGGGGAAGAGGGAGACGGTGGCATTCTGCAGTCCTGATGGAAGCGTGAGATGTAAAGACCGTGCTAAGTCGTGTCCGACAACTCACCTGCCGTCAGTTGAGGCGAATGCGCGAGACGAGCTTTGTGAGTTTTGGCCAATCGCTCTGTCGTGGTCTGATTAATTCTTTTCTTTACGGCACAGACCGATCCAAGTGCGGCTGCAGGTCCCACTCTTTAGCGCTCGTACGCATGCTCATACGATGCGAGCATTCCGGGTCCTCCTTCTCTGCCTTTGATTAGTCTACGCAAGTGAGTATCTCTATAAACCTCCTGATACGGCTCTATGACGATGCTCCGAGTCCAATAAACCACTCATTCATTCAACTATCGATTTGAAATAATGGAATTTGATCTCGCCATTATACTGAAATGATTACTATGCATGTCACGAGCTAATTCATGAAAGGGACCATTCCGCAAAACGGGATATGGGAGGCTGAGCACTGATCATCGAGGTTTTTATCGCACCAAGCAGATAGGTGTGGTAGTAATGTGAGGGGTTGCTGCATGGACAGAAGACAAGACGTCGCGACTTTCTTGTTACTGCAGAAAAGTACTATACTGCCCACAATGAGGCTACCAACTTGAGAAGAATGTGAGCGCACTGCGTGAGGAAATGTATGAGCGGGCGAGCGAAGGGATACGGGATGGATCAGGATTATACGTACTTGTTATGGAACAGAGAGGTCGTGTCCATCCACATCCCATACACAAGCAGGGCTACTTTCTTCCATATCCAGGACAACCGTCTCATTCGAGTTCGTGAGTTGGGAGATGATAGACTCGAGGACCTGGAGGTGATACTTTAGGTGATCGTGTTCTTGGTGCGAAACATATTCCTTGTATCTGTGTGATGTACCAATTAAGACCTGAAACGAGAAAAGAGTATTGTCTGAGAGCTCACGAGCCAGTATTATGCGTGTAGAATTGACACGCGCTCGATGTGTTTCTCTGCGAAAACGATGAGCCGCCTCAAGTTGTATGTCAATGTAGAGGAATTAGAACCTACACGGATACACGCGCCACAAGGAGCTTGTCGGTCACACTTTACCTTACGACGCCTGCATTCTAGGGAGTTGATTCATGGGTTGCTTTCCAAGAACCAGCAGTTGCCCTGACTGGACGATCACTCACCAAAACAACTCAGAACGAATCGTTTTCTTCCTTTTCCACGCAAATCCTCAAGTGTCTCTACTTTGTTTTTTTTATCTTCTCTTTCTATCGAGTCCGCAAACGGTGGACTAGGATCCGTTGAGAGGGTGAACGCGAGAGAAGTCGCTTGCTGGGATGTTTCGCCTGGGGTTTCGCAAAGTCCTGGCATATGGGGCATCAAGATCAGAGAATCCTGATGGATACTTTGTGGTATCATTGCAGAATTCTGTCCGAGATCCCCAACACGGGCACCAGGCTGCTGCGCGAGAGGATTTAATGGAATCAGGTGCCGGCATTGGCCAGGCATTTCGAGCTCACGTTGCATTACTGCTGAAGTCCATCTGAGAAGTAATTACACTGGTACTCTTACAGTAAAAACAAGAGAACTCGTGAAAATTTTCATTTCTGGCATTTAAGTTTGGAGAAGGCCACAGAAGATACCGTCGAAAAGCAAATCGCACAGTAGATATTATCCACATGTCAGATGCACGGCTACAAAACACCTCATTCTCTAAGGGGACAGCGTATCGCAGACAAAATCCAGGATCATAAACGGTGACAAAGCGTATTTACGGACTTTCGTCCTCCTGAGCCTCACGACCCTCCCACTGACGATACCCGATATAGAAAGTTTCAGCGAAGGCATTGGCCAAAGTGCTGAACAGATGCTCGTTGGGGGGGGTGACAAAACTTTTCTTCATCATGCGTGCCAAATAGAATTGATCCTCCTCTGCTCTGACGGCGGCAGGTTTTATCGGGATCATCTTCCTCTCTGTGATGAAACCTTGGGGACCGTAGAGCTGCTGGATCGCCAGATGCCAATGATAAAGCAGATCCAGCTGATTGGGGAGCAGCTGGGCGGCGAATACTGCTCTCATAAGTAATTGAGGGTAACACAGTAGATAATTACTTACCTGGAGATAGAGCAGTCCAGGGCTTATTTCCGATCAGCATGCACCATCGACGAATTTCGAGCCATTTATAGAAGGTGTAGCGGGAATACCCGAGATCAGCCAAGACGTCGCGTATGCTATACTTAATTCCATCGGTGTTGCCGGGGATATCTCGTTTGTAATCAGCATCATCACTTTCGATGACGAAGCCGAGGAGATAGAGAAGGATGATCAGCAGCTCGATCTTGATACCCTTATTGTAAAATTCGGGATCAAGTTCGTGCTTCAATCGCTGGATTCCCTTATACCACGCCTGAGATTTCCCCGCCATCTGCCAGAAACGTGGACGCGGCACCACGATCTGCAGTGCAGGCTGACGACGCTTTGCCGGGGGTAAATCAGCTTCGGGTATCGGAGAAAGACTTCGGCGCTGTGGGAGGGGGGCGGAGGACGGGGATGATGTGGAAGCTGAGACGTTGTTAGATGGGGAAGAGGAGTCGGTCCAAGACTGCTCCGTCAAATGGACAAAACCCTGTGCCTTTTGCTCAGCAGTCGGCCGCGCTTGGGCAGGGTTCTTGGTGGAACTCTTGGATGACCCACTACGTTTCTTTTGAGTGGGCTTGGCGGGGTGCGCCGATTTCTTGGAGGTCTTGGGCGCACCACCATCGGAAGAAGTAGTAGGGACGGAAGAGGAGGGAGGGGCGGAAGAGGAGGTAGGAACCCCAACCTCGTTTGGGCGTTGAAAGGCATTGGGAGAGAGGCCGCCTTCGGGCGATTCAGCCAGCTCTCCGATCGCGCACCGAGGCAGTACTAGATCTGGGTCGAAAGCAGGATCCAGCTGGCCGACAGCGTCAGCGGATGAAGCAAAATTCGTATACGCTGGAATCGAAAGATTATTTGAGAAGCGGCTCAGCTGAATTCGGATTAACTTACAGATGTGCGAGCGATCGAAGGAGGCTGTAAGACCGTCAAAGTATTCAACTACCTTGAAAGCCCGATCGACGAGGTTGAAGCGGAAGACAAAGTGGGTTGACGCGGGTGCGACCGTTTCAGAGTAACCCTCCTGAAACTGAGCAGCGGCTTGACCGGTCACATTGTAAATCGTGCGAGCCCGATTTTCCGCAGTTGGTAATTCGAGCTTTGGTTCCAGACCTTCACTGGGCCAGTCACCAAGGCGACGCATATGTTGGGTGTAATACGCGGACTCATCAGAGGTGACGGGAACCCCGGGGTTGACGGACAAATAGATGCTGGACAGCTCCCAGGAGTCACAAAGTGATAGATGAAAGTCCTGATTGAGGAGTGCGCTGATCTCTGGCCCGAAACATCCAGTTGTGGTCGACAGTCTTTCTTTCGTCAGATATAGAGCCGTATTGATGGTGAGAGCGTTCGTTCCGCCTTCCGAAACCATCCAGAACTCGGCTTCGGGGAAATCGAGGACTACAGAGCCGTCGACGAGACGCTGATTCCGCGCAAACTGCACCGTAAAAGTGGCATCTGGATAAAGAGGTGGAGGTAAGATGGGGAAGGACGAGAAAGTGAGTGGAAGTGGACTCACTACGAGGTTTCACCGGGATAGAATGTGCCATGGGGAATGACGGTGATACAATAGATATGGCTGTCGGTGTCGTACAATCAGGGCGAAAGGCCACGTATGATATTCCTTACCCACTGGCCTGATTGTAAGTTGGCCTGCTATATGGTACTATAGGGGATTGTATATGGATTGTATGGATTGTGTGACGAGGCCTCCTATGAATATAAAGCCGTATTTTTGCGATTATTGATGATTATGAGTATCCGGGATGATTATTATATGATAAATACTCAAGATATTCATTATTTCTATATATTTTCATATCCGGGGAACCGCTGGGCCGTTCAGGGACATATGGGTACCGTTCTGATCGGGGAAGCGAGGAGAAGCCAAATATGGCATCAGATGACCAAACAAATACAAATAAACAACGAAAATAGGGTGTGGGTGATCCAGAACCGGATTTTCAGCCCCGTTTCAACCGTACGGGTATCAGGGGCAGGTTTGGAGCAAATATATGCAAACAAAGGGTCCCAGGGACATCATAGGTGATCCTGGGAGCATTTTGCAGCCCCGGAACAGCGGCGCAGCCCGTTTTGGGATATTCCGGCATTCTGGGCCCCCCGGGGGCGTTTTTG